>OX328129.1:20089166-20416666 GCA_946811695.1 Gonocerus acuteangulatus | reverse complement strand
TCCTAGAAAGATTCAGTAACTAGCTTTCAGCCCAAAACTAAAACTGCAGTGGTGGATATTTGTACTCAGCGTGTATAAATGTGAAAGGTAAATGTGACCCCAGCAACTGCATTTGCTCTATTGACAAAAAATTGACATGTTTAAATATCATTTGAATTGTTCTATCGTCCCTTTGCTTAAACCAATAAATACTTATACGTCGAATATACATTATAAATCTTATCATTTAATTATCTTTTAAAGATATCTGATAAAGATGGAAGGAAAATATCCGAGCCTTGGGAAGGAGCAGAAGGTGTCGCTAGCAAAAACTAGTTCCGTTAGCTTGGGTTCTTCCAGCGTCAACCGTCAGCTGAAGTCTATCTGGATCTTGTCTCTCTCTCTCTCCTTACTCAATACTAACACTTCAAATAGAACTCTTGTCTGAATATATATATATATATATATATATATATATATATATATATATATATATATATATATATATATATATATAACATAATAAATGTATGTCTGTGCGTTTTTCTGATTTAAGAAACAAGAGGTAATCATATTATGAGGATCATTTTTTATTTATTGAAACTCTTCACAGGTGTGGCTGTAAGAGCTTAGAATATCTGATAGAATTAAGAACTTCAAATACAATAGAATTAAGATTTTTACATATAATAGAATTAAGTGCATTACGTATGATAGAATTCAGAGCTTTACATATAATAGAATTCAGAGCTCTACTAATAATAGAATTAAGCGTATTACGTATGATAGAATTAAGAACTTCAAATACAATAGAATTAAGATTTTTACATATAATAGAATTAAGTGCATTACGTATGATAGAATTCAGAGCTTTACATATAATAGAATTCAGAGCTCTACTAATAATAGAATTAAGCGTATTACGTATGATAGAATTAAGAACTTCAAATACAATAGAATTAAGATTTTCACATATACCATGAATTAAGAATTGTAGATATAATAGAACTAGGGGCATTCCATAAGAGAATATATATATATATATATATATATATATATATATATATATATATATATATATATATATATATATATTCATTCGCTCTTGCAAAAACTTAGTTTGGAAAGCAAAGAAGGCTAGACAAGTGATATAGATAGTGACACCGCGGTATTCAGGGGAATGAGACATTCGCATCGTCAATAAATTCCAATGATAGAATGGAGGATCAAATAATGTATTCCGACTGGAAAAATCTAATAAAAGAAACACAACTCAGCCTCTGGACCAAACATTGGCTTGAGAAAGACGAGAAAGGACTTAGAAAAATAAAGACAATACCGAAACTGTAGCACACGAGCGAACGGCCTTCAAGAAGAGAAGAAGTTGTTCTGTACAGGTTAAGGATCGGTCACTGCCTACTTAGCCACGTATGCAGCTGTGATGTAGGGGAGCTTCTGATGGTAGAACATATATTAGTCTCATGCAGGAACTACTCTACCTTAAGAAAATCCCTGGGAATAGGATTTCAATTGAAGAAATCTTGGGGGACAAAGAAGAAAACATTAAAAAAAACTCTTCAATTTCTTAAGAAGAATCAACCTATTTTCAAAAGGATAGCCTTTATTTTTTTATTATTATTATTTTTCAAACTAATATTCATTAAAATTATTTTTACACATATTATTTATCATCCAATTTTTTTATTATGTTTGAGTTATTCGTTATAATTCATATTATAACCTGGTCATGAGAACCTTGGAGAGACTTCAAAAGCAGACGAACAGGCAAAACTTGCTACAACTAGCCGACCACATGACCAGTACTTACATCGCAAGACTTACAAACAAAAATAACACACACTATACTGAATAGATGGCAAGCAATGTGGTACTGCACACAAGATAACAACCTCAGGGAAGTAAAGTGCAGTATAAAACCATACTCGTCAGGTGAACTAAGGACAAGACGCGACGAAGTCATACTAACACGACTTAGAATCGGACATACACGACTCACCCATTCGTACCTCTTCACAAAACAAGGCAAAGCACTATGTGAGGCATGCAACGTACCTTTAACTGTAAAACACATCCTAACAGACTGCCTTAAAAGAGACAACTTACAGATTCCTCGAAGCCTCAGTGAACTGTTATCTGATAGGAGCCCCCACATTGATACCATACTGACATACTTAAAGACGACAAAGACATACAATAAAATATAATTATACCAAACTTAACTCCCAAGTCAAAGTTTCTTATTTCAGGATAATATTCCTCAGATATCAACTCCACAAATATATTACTACTATTTATTATTACCGTTAAAATTATAAGTTTAATTCTGTATTTATTTATTTTATTAATTCCTTACATATTTATTTTTTATTTGTATTATTATTCTTTTCTTCATTTCATTTTCCGTACCCTTTAATTTTGTTACTGATCCTTAGCTTATAATTTATTATTTTATTTATTATATTTTATATAAATTCTTTTAGGGCAGATCACCATTGCTGTGCAGCTCTTAAAGTAAAATAAATAAATAAAATAATATTATAAATTATTAATTTGTTTAATTTTTTTATATTTTTTTTACAGCGCTTGGATTTTTGGGCCTTGAGCGCCGATTAATAAGTTATTATTATTATAATCCCTATTATTACTTATTCTAGCATCGTTTTATGTCATTTTCAGTCATTTTAATCTATTCATTATTATTTTTATCGAATATATCGTATTTAACCTTTGATTGACAACTGCCAATGATTCTAAAGGATAAGGGCAAAACGAAAAAATAAATAAATACAAAAAAAAATATATCAAATAATTTTACTTGTGCACTAATGGAAGACGACAGGGAAGATATTAATTCTGTACACAAATCTGCTCAATTAATTTTTTTTTTTGTTCTCTTAAAACACGTGATGTATTTAGTTCTCTAATTTACTGATTATCGTGGACATTTAAATTTTTTTTTGTTTGATGTTTAAATCAGAAAAAATCGCCGTCGTTTGGGAGTTTTAAATTAAAAAAAAAAAGTTCCAAAAGATGTCAATTTCGATGGCGCGATATGTTAAACTAACTATAAGTCTGATTAAAACATGTTTATTTATTTATGTGCATTTTAACAAAATCTTGATCCTTTGATTAATTATAATTAATTATTAAAAATTATATATTAATAATACACATAATATTTTTATAAATTGAAACTGTAATTGTCTACGATAAATTGTGAATTGTTCATAAATAAAACACTGTTAGTTTTAATTTTGTGCTCATTATTATTTCCAACATATATACTCATTATTATTTAATATTGTTTTGAAAACGACAAAACACAGGTGGTAGGAAACTGAGAATACACGCTTAGCGCATTATTGTAGTTGAGCAATAAAAGGTCACTAATGCGCTATCAGAGCAGCCGTATAGGCGATGGACTATTAACGGGGTCATAATGCCTCTTTTATGGCCTAACTTTACTAGCTCACTCCCGGAGGCTCCTTTCGAATAATTTCTCTCTGTGTTTCTACTTCGATTGGGCTTATTCGGTTCTCCTTTGCACTGAGATTTCACCTGTATGAATGGAAATTCGCAATTTATGACTTGAATTGGTGACGCTTAATGACCCATAGCTTCAATATAACGTTTTTTACATTTTTACGGGCGCATTGCAAATCGTTTTATTTTATGAAAATCCAAGTGTAAGGGGCCGATTACAAGGAATTGCTCATAAAGAAATAATTTATAGAAGCGGAATTCCCTTTTGAAAACTATAATTTCTACTAAGATTACTGTTACGTACATAAATATCATAAATCATCGCTAAAATAAGAGAAAAGGTTGAGTGAGAGAGAGAGAGAGAGACAGCTAGTTAAGTTAGCAACTATTATCATTTGGGGGGGGGGGGGTTAGAGAATATTTGGGCTGGCCATCTGGGACGAGATCTCAGGATTTTTTCCCCCCACCCTCCAAATGTTTATTTCTATTTACATAGAGAGCTCCAAGCCCAACGGATTGGATCCTGGAGCTGGACTACAGCTTTACAGCTTACAGCTTGTGGATTTATTTCTATTTACATAGAGAGCTCCAGGCCCAACGGATTGGATCCTGGAGCTGGACTACAGCTTTACATCTTACAGCTTGTGGATTTATTTCTATTTACATAGAGAGCTCCAGGCCCAACGGATTGGATCCTGGAGCTGGACTACAGCTTTACAGCTTACAGCTTGTGGATTTATTTCTATTTACATAGAGAGCTCCAGGCCCAACGGATTGGATCCTGGAGCTGGACTACAGCTTTACAGCTTACAGCTTGTGGATTTATTTCTATTTACATAGAGAGCTCCAGGCCCAACGGATTGGATCCTGGAGCTGGACTACAGCTTTACAGTTTACAGCTTGTGGATTTATTTCTATTTACATAGAGAGCTCCAGGCCCAACGGATTGGATCCTGGAGCTGGACTACAGCTTTACAGCTTACAGCTTGTGGATTTTACAGCTTACAAACTCGTTCAATCGTTAGCTGGCTTTCCTCCAGAAAGTGCTAAAACCTACCTATAACGGCCAACGGCCATAACCACGTTGAATGCACCGGTTCCCATAGATCACCGAAGTTAAGCAACGTCGGGCGTGGTCAGAACCTGAATGGGTGACCAACCACGTGCTGTTGGTATTAACAAAAAGGGTGGCAACCTGTAGATAGCCCGGCGTTAATAGCCTAATTGTTGATACGCCGTTAAACAGAATGTAATTCAAAAGATTGTCAACCTGGCTTCAACTACCGAATTTGAGGTTTAACGCTGAATAACAACGCAAGCCATGGGCAGTAAGAAAACATTTTTCGCCCAAAACCTGATGGAATTTCGTAAGTATTTGTATCGGTTTCAGCATGAGAGAAACAGTCAAAAAATCGCAGGCATTTTTTTTTTTTTTTTTTTTTTTTAGCAGCAAACCTGTGTTATAAGTAAAAGTTCTACTTTATTTTCCTGAAAGATATATCTCCTCAGAAAACCTTGGATCTTATTATAACTCCAATAAATAGGCTACATATTCGCCTATTATTATGCATCCTGTTGTACAATCAATGGTTTGTTTCCGTGTAATGTTTTGAAGCTTTAATGAGAGCGAAAATCAAATAAATATCTATTTTTGTTAAAATCCCACATTTAGAAAATTTACTAGCAAAACCTTTTAGACTAAATAGGTCTCAGATATCTTATTTCCTTTTAGAATCAATGAAGAAATTCGCAAGACAATTTCATTCACGTGCCGAAAATCACCCTTCGTGACAAGTAATCCGCTTTTAGTTTCAGACTTTTTGAGGTTAAGTAGCGACTTGTGAAACTAGATCGTGCGGTTTTCCTACCAATAGAATTAGAGGACAATATATTTAGTTTTATTTTTATATTTTCACAAGTTATTGTATACATATGGCTTTATGACCCGTCCCTACAAATGGGTGGCAACCTGTTAAAACCACCTGCAGAATATCTGTAATAATTATATTATTTTTCCGCAACCTTGGCTATTTGCAAATCTTCATTTTTTAAAAAAACGTTGGCCCTTAAAATAAACAATAAAAAAATAATTCAGGGTCTCCCCGTGGTCTACTGGCTAATGCGTTGGTTTATCATGGGGGAGATGAGTGGATTCGAGTCCCACTTGTTGCAGGGATTTTTCTTATTTCAGAAATGGAGAATCTTCTCATCGGGCTTTACCGTGGATGTTCGTACTAATGGTACATATGTCGGTGCGCCGTGGCGTAAAAAAAAAAAATCCATAATAAGAGCATGAAAAATTACACATAAAAATAATTATATAGGCCTATAATAAACAAAAAATAATGAAAGAATGCAAGCAGAAAACCTATATACATTGGAGGTGTTCAAACCGATTATTCAACCTAGTTAATTATGATGAGCCATCATGAAGTAACCTACCCCACAAGAAACTCTAGAGTAACTTAATTTGTAAATAATAATACATATTTATAAAATAAATAAGGAAAATAAACTGAAGTGCTTGCATATTAAATTTTGCTGTACATTTTAATGTGTTATTAATAAAGAGACGTCATAAATAAATAATTAAAATTCAATGTCTGCTTTTTTTTTAAATTATGGAATCATCAATTCAATCATAAATCAATTATTACGATTGCACTTGGCGTACAAATTACAAGATTGTAAATTCATTTAATTAGTTGAAGTAATAATTAATTTGCATTTGTTCCATTAACCTGGTTCATTCCAGAGTATTTCCTAAGCACATGACTACAAAAAAATTAAAATGTTTTGCTACATATTGACATTGTTGATACATTAGACCAGAACAGGATTATATATCCTATTTATATATCCTATTTATATATCCTATTTATATAGCCTATTTATATATCCTATTTATATATCCTATTTATATATCCTATTTATATATCCTATTTATATAAAGTATTTCATTTTAGCACTTTCCTCCGAAGGAAAGTAGCTATTGAGGTTGGACTCATGACGGAATTTTTGAAAAATTTCTTCAAATCTTTATCGATCCTACCTAGTAGACACCGAAAATGACCCCCGTTAAAATTTATATATATATATATACATATATGCATATATATATATATATATATATATATATATATATATATATATATATATGTGTGTCTGTTAACACGATAGCGGCCAGAGTTTTTGTTTTTTCGTCACGAAACTTGGTATATAGCATTCAATTAGCAAACGATTGAACGAGTTCGTTAACCACCAAAGTCGGTCCACCGGAAGGGGGGGTTTACCCCGAACCCAAAACACTAATTTGACTATGTCAGCCGTAATATTTGTTATATTTCAACGAAACTTGGTATTCGTAGTTGTAATATAGAGAGAAAAGTGAGATATAAAAATGAACTAAATCGGTTCATTAGAAGGGGGGGGGGTTTACTCCGGACCCACAATACCAATTCGCCACTACCAGCCGTGATTTTTGGTATATTTCGATGAAACTCGGTATTCGTAGTGGTAATCCACAGGTAAATAACTGTTGTAAAAATAAACTAAATCGGTTCATTAGGAGGGGGGGGGTTTACTCCGGACCCACAATACCAATTCGCCACTACCAGCCGTGATTTTTGGTATATTTCGACGAAACTCGGTATTCGTAGTGGTAATCTACAGGTAAATATGTGTTGTAAAAATAAACTAAATCGGTTCATTAGAAGGGGGGGTTTACTCTTGACCCAAATTCATAATATACTCATACCGGTCGTAATTTCTGCTGTATTGTAACGAAACGCGGTATACGTCGTGGGTAACTCATGAGAAAGAAGTGTTGTAAAAATGAGCTGAATCGGTCAATCGGAAAGCGGGGGTTTAATTTGTAATATATTTCAATAGAAAAGCCCGTCAGACGTAGGTTCACAAAGCCGCCGCAAGGAGCGCTTTCTACCACTAGAGTGACTGTATCCTGTTCCTGCGTTAGATCAAAATACGATAATATGAGGTTTTTTGTATTTATTACGTAGTGTAATAGGTACCATGTGTAAACATAACTCTGGAAGCAAATTATTAATTGATCAGTTACTCATTACAAATTTAAAAGAGAACTATTCATGTTTTTATTTTATTTATGTAGGATATTTTAAGCAAATTGTTCTGGAAAGCAAACTACACTACCCAAATTCTGAGGAAATTGCTTAGTTATGCAGCTCCTGCGTGAGGGACTTTTTATTATATTTATATGTGGCAGAAGGTCATTGACCAATCCCCACATATAAATATATTGAAAAATAGGGTCACTATCGTATAATAATTGTTTTTATTATTTATTTTTCTCGGAGAGGGAAAAGATTTAGACGTTTATTAAACTAGTAGATGAGACCATCGTCAAAGTTGCGGGACTTTAGAGATTAAACAAATAAATACCCTGGGCGTACCTAGCGGAGTTGTTTCCCCAAAATGCGAAGACAGAAAAACGAAAGAATACAATACCAGAGAAGAAGGCTAACAACAAAAGAGCAGAGGGTGTATTTTTTAAGTATGTCGGTATTTCTATAGGTTTAGAAAACAAAAGACCTGTTTAAGGGTGCTTATGACTTTTTTTTATATACCTTTTTACCTCTCACATTTACATTAATTACCTCCTTTTTGAATTAACATGGTTTCTCTTTTTTAATTAATATAAAATAAAGTGTTCGCATTGTTTGATATTCTCACATCCGTAAGATTATTTCATGACAACAGTTGAAATATGCTTTTATTAAAATTTTTTAAACCCGTATAGGAAGTTTGGCTACCATTTGGCTCGACCGGCATCATTGGTCTTAATCCAGATGCATAGCAAAAAAAAAAAAAAAATGAATATAATATTTATATATTTTTGGTGTTCTATTTTTTCAATCAGAACGATCCATTCGATGATCTATCAACCCTTACTTTACAATCAATATACATTTACATAGGCATTTAAAACAAAATATTAGGTAAATACAAACACAAAAAATCTGATTCACATGTTTTGAAATTATTATCTACATCTATTAATTTAAGAAAATGATAGATTAAACCTATTTTGCATCGCCTTCTGTTGAAAAGTATCGAAACAAAAAAATGCAATTTGCCAAAGACGCGGTGTATAAAACCAATTATAAATGAATAATAAAATCATTATGAATGTTTGATACTGTGGTTAGTTGGTAATCACGAAAACAATGGATAAAGAAGTAGCTTTGCCAATTACCCCGTTGGTGGGGCGAGTTGGCATAGTTGGGGGGAATCCACGATACTTAACCAAAGACGCGGTGTATAAAACCAATTATAAATGAATAATAAAATCATTATGAATGTTTGATACTGTGGTTAGTTGGTAATCACGAAAACAATGGATAAAGAAGTAGCTTTGCCAATTACCCCGTTGGTGGGGCGAGTTGGCATAGTTGGGGGGAATCCACGATACTTAACCAAAGACGCGGTGTATAAAACCAATTATAAATGAATAATAAAATCATTATGAATGTTTGATACTGTGGTTAGTTGGTAATCACGAAAACAATGGATAAAGAAGTAGCTTTGCCAATTACCCCGTTGGTAAGGCGAGTTGGCATAGTTGGGGGGAATCCACGATACTTAACCAAAGACGCGGTGTATAAAACCAATTATAAATGAATAATAAAATCATTATGAATGTTTGATACTGTGGTTAGTTGGTAATCACGAAAGCAATGGATAAAGAAGTAGCTTTGCCAATTACCCCGTTGGTGGGGCGAGTTGGCATAGTTGGGGGGAATCGACGATACTTAACCAAAGACGCGGTGTATAAAACCAATTATAAATGAATAATAAAATCATTATGAATGTTTGATACTGTGGTTAGTTGGTAATCACGAAAACAATGGATAAAGAAGTAGCTTTGCCAATTACCCCGTTGGTAAGGCGAGTTGGCATAGTTGGGGGGAATCCACGATACTTAACCAAAGACGCGGTGTATAAAACCAATTATAAATGAATAATAAAATCATTATGAATGTTTGATACTGTGGTTAGTTGGTAATCACGAAAGCAATGGATAAAGAAGTAGCTTTGCCAATTACCCCGTTGGTGGGGCGAGTTGGCATAGTTGGGGGGAATCGACGATACTTAACCAAAGACGCGGTGTATAAAACCAATTATAAATGAATAATAAAATCATTATGAATGTTTGATACTGTGGTTAGTTGGTAATCACGAAAACAATGGATAAAGAAGTAGCTTTGCCAATTACCCCGTTGGTGGGGCGAGTTGGCATAGTTGGGGGGAATCGACGATACTTAACCAAAGACGCGGTGTATAAAACCAATTATAAATGAATAATAAAATCATTATGAATGTTTGATACTGTGGTTAGTTGGTAATCACGAAAACAATGGATAAAGAAGTAGCTTTGCCAATTACCCCGTTGGTGGGGCGAGTTGGCATAGTTGGGGGGAATCGACGATACTTAACCAAAGACGCGGTGTATAAAACCAATTATAAATGAATAATAAAATCATTATGAATGTTTGATACTGTGGTTAGTTGGTAATCACGAAAACAATGGATAAAGAAGTAGCTTTGCCAATTACCCCGTAGGTAAGGCGAGTTGGCATAGTTGGGGGGAATCGACGATACTTAACCAAAGACGCGGTGTATAAAACCAATTATAAATGAATAATAAAATCATTATGAATGTTTGATACTGTGGTTAGTTGGTAATCACGAAAACAATGGATAAAGAAGTAGCTTTGCCAATTACCCCGTTGGTGGGGCGAGTTGGCATAGTTGGGGGGAATCGACGATACTTAACCAAAGACGCGGTGTATAAAACCAATTATAAATGAATAATAAAATCATTATGAATGTTTGATACTGTGGTTAGTTGGTAATCACGAAAACAATGGATAAAGAAGTAGCTTTGCCAATTACCCCGTAGGTAAGGCGAGTTGGCATAGTTGGGGGGAATCGACGATACTTAACCAAAGACGCGGTGTATAAAACCAATTATAAATGAATAATAAAATCATTATGAATGTTTGATACTGTGGTTAGTTGGTAATCACGAAAACAATGGATAAAGAAGTAGCTTTGCCAATTACCCCGTAGGTAAGGCGAGTTGGCATAGTTGGGGGGAATCGACGATACTTAACCAAAGACGCGGTGTATAAAACCAATTATAAATGAATAATAAAATCATTATGAATGTTTGATACTGTGGTTAGTTGGTAATCACGAAAACAATGGATAAAGAAGTAGCTTTGCCAATTACCCCGTAGGTAAGGCGAGTTGGCATAGTTGGGGGGAATCGACGATACTTAACCAAAGACGCGGTGTATAAAACCAATTATAAATGAATAATAAAATCATTATGAATGTTTGATACTGTGGTTAGTTGGTAATCACGAAAACAATGGATAAAGAAGTAGCTTTGCCAATTACCCCGTTGGTAAGGCGAGTTGGCATAGTTGGGGGGAATCCACGATACTTAACCAAAGACGCGGTGTATAAAACCAATTATAAATGAATAATAAAATCATTATGAATGTTTGATACTGTGGTTAGTTGGTAATCACGAAAACAATGGATAAAGAAGTAGCTTTGCCAATTACCCCGTAGGTAAGGCGAGTTGGCATAGTTGGGGGGAATCGACGATACTTAACCAAAGACGCGGTGTATAAAACCAATTATAAATGAATAATAAAATCATTATGAATGTTTGATACTGTGGTTAGTTGGTAATCACGAAAACAATGGATAAAGAAGTAGCTTTGCCAATTACCCCGTTGGTGGGGCGAGTTGGCATAGTTGGGGGGAATCGACGATACTTAACCAAAGACGCGGTGTATAAAACCAATTATAAATGAATAATAAAATCATTATGAATGTTTGATACTGTGGTTAGTTGGTAATCACGAAAACAAGTAGCTTTGCCAATTACCCCGTAGGTAAGGCGAGTTGGCATAGTTGGGGGGAATCGACGATACTTAACCAAAGACGCGGTGTATAAAACCAATTATAAATGAATAATAAAATCATTATGAATGTTTGATACTGTGGTTAGTTGGTAATCACGAAAACAATGGATAAAGAAGTAGCTTTGCCAATTACCCCGTAGGTAAGGCGAGTTGGCATAGTTGGGGGGAATCGACGATACTTAACCAATGACGCGGTGTATAAAACCAATTATAAATGAATAATAAAATCATTATGAATGTTTGATACTGTGGTTAGTTGGTAATCACGAAAACAAGTAGCTTTGCCAATTACCCCGGTGGTGGGGCGAGTTGGCATAGTTGGGGGGAATCGACGATACTTAACCAAAGACGCGGTGTATAAAACCAATTATAAATGAATAATAAAATCATTATGAATGTTTGATACTGTGGTTAGTTGGTAATCACGAAAACAATGGATAAAGAAGTAGCTTTGCCAATTACCCCGTAGGTAAGGCGAGTTGGCATAGTTGGGGGGAATCGACGATACTTAACCAATGACGCGGTGTATAAAACCAATTATAAATGAATAATAAAATCATTATGAATGTTTGATACTGTGGTTAGTTGGTAATCACGAAAACAAGTAGCTTTGCCAATTACCCCGTAGGTAAGGCGAGTTGGCATAGTTGGGGGGAATCGACGATACTTAACCAAAGACGCGGTGTATAAAACCAATTATAAATGAATAATAAAATCATTATGAATGTTTGATACTGTGGTTAGTTGGTAATCACGAAAACAATGGATAAAGAAGTAGCTTTGCCAATTACCCCGTAGGTAAGGCGAGTTGGCATAGTTGGGGGGAATCGACGATACTTAACCAATGACGCGGTGTATAAAACCAATTATAAATGAATAATAAAATCATTATGAATGTTTGATACTGTGGTTAGTTGGTAATCACGAAAACAAGTAGCTTTGCCAATTACCCCGGTGGTGGGGCGAGTTGGCATAGTTGGGGGGAATCGACGATACTTAACCAAAGACGCGGTGTATAAAACCAATTATAAATGAATAATAAAATCATTATGAATGTTTGATACTGTGGTTAGTTGGTAATCACGAAAACAATGGATAAAGAAGTAGCTTTGCCAATTACCCCGTAGGTAAGGCGAGTTGGCATAGTTGGGGGGAATCGACGATACTTAACCAATGACGCGGTGTATAAAACCAATTATAAATGAATAATAAAATCATTATGAATGTTTGATACTGTGGTTAGTTGGTAATCACGAAAACAAGTAGCTTTGCCAATTACCCCGGTGGTGGGGCGAGTTGGCATAGTTGGGGGGAATCGACGATACTTAACCAAAGAAGACATTATTTAGAAAAAAAAAGTCTTCTGGCTTTTGTGACGAAGATATGTACAGAGTGGTAAAAAATAATGGTCATTCTTTGGCCAGATGATTCTCCAATGCGATATTGGAAAAAATAACCCTTATATTGAACCCCGCGTTAATTGACCTTGACATGTTATTCAAGGCCATTTAAAATTAAATATCTCGAATCATGAGGAACAAAAAAGTCGACGGCACCATAGGTCAAAAATGACTCCTTATGGTCAAAATGAACAGTAACAACGTATACGTGGGCCATTCCATTCCAATTGACAAATGGTGGCCGATTTTATAATTTGTTTTCCCATTTTCTACTAACATTGCCTTAAGCAAAAATACTTCGTTTGAGCTTTAAAAAAAATGATCTTCTAGTATAAAAATTATACGTAAATTAAAAAATGAGCCTCTTTGTTATATGAGCCTCTTATATTTGGTAAAAACATTTCAAGGTCAATTCTGTGGGGGTCAATATGGGGGTTATTTTTTCCTGCCGGGGGGATGATAAAATTTCTGCCGGAGGTTGGGAATCGAACCCACCATCTCCCGCTTATGAATCCAAGGCGCTAGCCATTAGTCCACGGGAGACCCCGGTTCCTGTTCATATCCCTATTCTCATTTGAAAAGCATAGAATTGGTGGAATTGGCACCTCTTCTACCGATACTTCATTTCATACGTTTCAATGAATTGGAAAATATCAAAAATTTTCACATATTCCTGTGTTCTTTTACTATAGTAATAATTATACAGATAAAATCAATTAAAAAATAAAATAAAAAAACCAACAGCATAAAGGCAATTGAAAATATTCAAAAGACGTCATCGAATCTTTTTCTTTTGGCAAGCTATATTTCTAACAATGAATTGTTTTTCTTATTTTGCCTAATCTGTTTTATTGTAAAATACATTATCCAACTATTAGCAATTAAAAAATAACAAGGAATAAAAAAAGACAAAAAGAACAGTTCGAATAAGCAAAATCAATTACTTTAATGTTTTAAGCACTTATTTCTCCGATTGACATCGCCTAATCAAAACTTTCATCAGAACCTTTTTTGTAGAGCATTTAGTAAGCTTTCTAATGGTATTCTTTTGTTTACCAAGATTCTCAATCTTTTTCGAGATATTAAGGAAAGTAAACAAAGTTACTAAAACTTTTTATGTCTGTTAATAAAATATTTTATTCTAACCCTTCCTTAACTCCAAACGTAACCAAAATTTCAATATATTAGTTTTCATGAAAGTAGAACATGCAGAAAATGTTTCAACTGAATCCCATGATTCTAAGTACCCAAACCAAAAACGGTATTCAAAGAATATTTTTCCAATTTTCTCGAAAACGGTTAAAGCTATCGCCTTGAAAATGGTTTCATTCGTTTTCCTAGCCCAGGAATCATATAAAACAAGTACTTAGAAGCTTATGAACTCAAAAACGTAAGCGTTACGATTTTTTTTGCGCGAATTTCGCCCCAAACGCCATCTTCCAGTAGGCGGTTTTTGCTGGTTAACGAACTTGACCTTTCAAATTGAACGAAGGATTTTGGTACCAAATTTCATCAAAATCGGACCATTCGTCTTCTATCTAGAGAGCGAACAGACAAATATATATATATATATATATATATATATATATATATATATATATATATATACAAATTTGAACCACCGTTATTTTCGGTGTCTAGGGGTTCTGAAACGCGAAATTTTCTAGTCGGCACTTCCCGATTGTTTCATTGTATCAACCCTATAAGCGGGGTTCCTCCCTATGGGGGAGGGAGGAACCGCGCTAAAACCAAACTAGCCCCCATGAAATGTTAAATAATCAACATTTGAAGTTTTCAATCTATTTGTCATTTTCATGACAAAATTCGTCCATAAGTTCAACCTCAATATCTACATATCTTGGGAATGCACTAAAACGTTGTAAACAGATCTATTTATAAATCATTTAAAAATCATCGCCCCTTGATATAAAAACCAAACTAGCCCCCATGAAATGTTAAATAATCAACATTTGAAGTTTTCAATCTATTTGTCATTTTCATGACAAAATTCGTCCATAAGTTCAACCTCAATATCTACATATCTTGGGAATGCACTAAAACGTTGTAAACAGATCTATTTATAAATCATTTAAAAATCATCGCCCCTTGATATAAAAACCAAACTAGCCCCCATGAAATGTTAAATAATCAACATTTGAAGTTTTCAATCTATTTGTCATTTTCATGACAAAATTCGTCCATAAGTTCAACCTCAATATCTACATATCTTGGGAATGCATTAAAACGTTGTAAACAGATCTATTTATAAATCATTTAAAAATCATCGCCCCTTGATATAAAAACCAAACTAGCCCCCTTGAAATGTTAAATAATCAACTCCAACCAAATTACCAATTTAATTTTCCGCCAAAACTAATTTCCAGTCATTTGAATGATTACGCCACTTCTATTACCTGTTTACGTCATCCGGGACGCAACATTTGAAGTTTTCAATCTATTTGTCATTTTCATGCCAAAATTCGTCCATAAGTTCAACCTCAATATCTACATATCTTGGGAATGCACTAAAACGTTGTAAACAGATCTATTTATAGATAGATAAATCTATAAATGGATCTGTTACAGATTAACTGATTTTAGATTGATTAGTTTCTGAAAGGCAATTGGTTCATCGACGAGGCTCCTTACGTCGGAATTGTCTTCAATCTACCATATGAGGAAAACTGGGTCGAGATCTAGTGTTCTAGGAAGTACATAGAGGTAGGTAGGATTGTAAATACCTCGCTGACTACTTTAATGATTATGACGTCATTAAACTACCTCGTGGAAATGGGATGTTACAGGAAATGTGATCTCCGCTTTGAGGTGGAAGAGAGTGCCTTCTGATACTCTTTCCTCAAATCATAACCGATTACAATTTTTTTTTTTTTTTTTTTGTTTTTTTTAAATGAAAGCTCATCAAATTTGTCTCACCAGATTTTTGTATTTTATTTCTTCTGTTTATTAAATTACGTGTAAATAATTCAAGAACTTTTACGATTGATCATAAAATAATATTTCATTCTACATCTAACTCTAATTCGACATGGAAAAAATGAAAATATATTTTCAAATCATTCAAAAATCATATTACTTCAATTAATCTCGTAGTTGAATTAAGATAAATTTACGTTTTGAAGAAGTCAGTTAGGTTTTTTCCCAAGTCTAATCGGGATTTCTATGTTTAATTTCAACATCTTCATAAAGAGATAAGAGAAATGCAAAAACGTTTTCCGTGAGAGTAAGACATACGTCCTTACTTTACGCCGACCACCGTTAGAAAAAGATGCGCCTAAAAGCATCTCGTAGTCCTGGAGTACATTCCTCACGTAATCAGGATTCCCACTCACAAGACTTGTTCCTTATGTATGCAAAAGAGAAAAAGACAGTAGTTTATTTTCAAAGAAAATGAATGACTGTAAACACATAGAAATAAAAAAAAAAAAAAAGTCTAAGACATATTTTATACAATTTTTACCTTAGGAATTCAAAGGTCCAACCAGCAGGGTCTGTGTCATCTCAGCGCGTTTCCGTTATAATTCCTAGTGACATTTGGAAAGCTTCCTCGGCGAAACCTGGTATTTTAAGCGCCACAAAGCGAAGGAAACTGACAGTATCCTAAGCGGAAATTGCTGCGTTTAGACACGTGTACTTGGAAGCCTAATAAGGCGAAAATCCAAAGGTGGCGATTTTGTTAGCGCGTATTCCGCCCAAAATGTTTTTCGTGCCAGATTTCGAAATACATGCCTTTCGTGCCAGGCGGACTAATACATGTGTATACATATATATATATATATATATATATACACACATTTATTAGTCATACATCACCTTTTATTGGTGATCTATGAGTTTTAAAACGTGAAATTTTGTAGGCAGCACTTCCAGTTTGCATCATGAAGTCCACTTCATAAGCGGGTTTCCTCCCTATGGAATGGAAACGTACAATTCCAAATACATTTAATTAGAAATGGGGGGAGGGGGTTACTGAACGCCACCTAAGCGAATATGTATAATTATTAAAACGTGCTATTAAATCAACATTATCATGTATCAGACGAAAATAAAATACATGAATAAATTTATTAATTCGGTCTTGACTAGTTTCGCATCTTTAGGATCTCATCAGGAGCTAAGATTATACATTTTTTTTACACCTTCAGTAAACAAGGGAAACATCTAATACTCAAACCTGGTCATGACTAAAGCTAAGAACAATAGCGAAGGCAAGTCAGCTGGTTCTATCGATGTTTAGTGAATGCTTTTTAGCAAATAAAATCAGCTGACTGGTCGGCGCCATTGTTCTTAACCCTAGTCCTGACGTGGCCCTGATTGTGGAAGGTTCCCTTTTTTACTTTGGCTGTAAAACAAATTCTTAATTTTAGCTCTTGTTGACTTTTCCCCTGATAAATTATAAAATGTGGAAGAATAATTGAATTTTTTGATTTTACATAATATAAAAGAGCAAAATGTTTGTTATTTATTGTATCGGTTTGCAAGCCGAGAAATGTTCTGTGTTTTGACATCTTTTGCAAAATAGACATAAATTTGACCCCAATTTTAAAAATAATTTTTTAACGTTTTCCTCGCGTCACCGTCTCTCCTGTTTTTCTGTCATAGATTGTATTATTATTTTTTAAGAAAAGAAAACCTCCAAAATTGGAACGGATACAGCATACGCAAACATAAAATAAACATTTTTGGCAAGTGTGGAACATCTACCAATTTGTAAACCATCAATGATGACTGACAGGACGTCAGAGCCCGGGGAACTTCCGCCAGCCTACTCAACACGCGTCTGCTCCATTTACATCTTAAATATTGTGAAAATATTGTTGCAGAATATTGTGGCCATCAGCAGACGTAAATGTTTTAAGATTTTATTTTATTTCGTTTTAATTCTTACGGCGATCATTTTCAGTATCTAATAGGTAGGTACCTAGTATCCATCCAGACGCTTCCAAACCTTCAAATCTAAAGTCGTCAATTCTCATTTTTACTTAACCAATAAAATCTTCATAAACACATCAAAATTCCTCTATTACAGGACCATATCCCCATCCGATTCGCAAAATTTCATCAAAAATTATCCCTATACCCCAATCCTGCTGTCCAGTCACTGTCCACTCCCAACCATCCCCATTCCCCAGCAGGACGGTTGAACAGGATGTGGCCCCGCGATCAGCTATAAGCAATACAAGGGAGTGATAACGGAGGTTATCTTCTCCCCACAAGCCCCTAGAGTGTCTGCAGTTCTCTCGTCCCTTATCCAGCTCCAGTACTTCCTACTGCTGCTGGTTGAGGAATGGGGTACGGCTGTGTCTAGTATCTCGTTTACCCGAGGAGACAAGGGGGCAGCTGGTGCAGATGCTCGTTATTTTTATCTTGTCAATGTAAGCACATTACAAAATTTAATTATTTTATATACTGTAATCTCATTAAATGAATAACAATTTAAAAAAATGAGTAGTATCGATGAAGATTTGAAGAAATTCTCCATTAATTCTTTAATGAATGCAACCTCAACAGCTAAATTTCTTCTGGGCGTGCTAACATATTTAATTAATAAACTAATTCATACAGAACTGATTTTGCACGCTGAATATTCCCATGTTCTTGCCTGAACATTAAGTACTCCGAGAAAATATATGATCCAGACATTATCAAGGGATTTGACCTTAATAATGGAGGGAATTATAAAGGAAATCGTTATTTCTAAGTTTATTCGACCATTTAGAAACCTAATAAGGATATTAGGAAGGACATTGTGTGGAATGGCTTGCTCCTTTTAAGCCCCTGGGGGTATTCTTGGTAACAAACAGCCTTCTAAGGCTTAGGGAACTATGGATGTCATTAATCACTAATATGCGGTATTAATGTGTCCTGTGATGTATCCATCTTTTTTTTTCTTTCTTTTTTTCTAAGGAGTGTAGCTTTTGAGGTTGCAGTCATTAAAGAATTTTTGAATCTTTCCTTCAAATCTTTATCGATATATAACACCGAAAAGGACTCTTCCCCCCCCTCGAGGGAGGGAGGAAACGCGCTAAAACAACGTTTTGGTTAGCACATTCTCGTGGTTGACATTGATAAACGAGCTTGACTTTTTGTATAAATCAAAGCATTTTTGTAACAGTTCCTATCATAATCCCAACATTTTTGAGCCTAGCAGAGAGTGACGAGATAAATATATGTACAAAGCGCTATTATTTTCGTGATCTTTGGGTTCCGAAAAGTAGAATTTTCTACAAAAAAATATTGCCTCTGATAAGTAACTTTCCTACCTCCGCAGGAATCGTGCTGAAAATGTATCTTTTTCACGAATTCCTATGGCGCACAGTGGTGCCAAACGCCAGATTTTTGGGGGAAAAAAGCCTTTAGGTACTTGAATATTTCTGATTTCGGGGTCATTTTTGAAGTATTGTTTTGTGCCGGGTCAAATGAGACCATTGCCAATTTGATAGCATAATTATTTTGGAAGATAAACGGGTTTTATATTACGAAAGCCGTGAAAAACAGCAAGAGTTCAATTTAAAAAAATCATATTTTCCTCAATTGGTAGAGATATGTATATTTCAAAAAGTATTTTCGAATGCTTAGTTGAATAAATTAACAACAAATTTAATACTGTTAACTGTTTTCGACGTATTCCATTTTATTACAATTTTCGCTTATAACGGATAAAATTTGACAGTTTCACTCGAGCTATTAGGTTGATCTCACTGTTAATGTTAAGTTACTTGTTATCACAAACAGTTGAACAACTCTTTGCCGAAAATAATAATGGTAAACTCGTTTTTTTTTTTAAATAATAGCATCAGTTCATTTTTTTAGGCTGTGCACACATACGACCGAGTACGGCGATGAAATTTATAGGACGACATGCACTTTTAGGCAAAACTTTGCGGAGAGGATAGCTAAGTACCGTTTATTTTTCTACTCCAATAAACTAAGGATAACTTAGTTTCAATACTGATATCTTCACGACGTAAATACACCAAGTTAATGGTACACTTTGGCAAAAAGAAAATTGTTTTAAAAACTTCATATACACATGAAACGTCCTGGGTAATACCAATTTTTTAGGAATTAAATAAAAGGTATGATGGTTTATATTATAAAAAATGTGACCCTTTTTTCTTTCAATAAATTATTTGAATAGGCGGAAGGTCATGCATATATAAAACTCATCCACTTCACCATATAGCCTGATTATTGCGAATAAGATAAAAAACGCATGCAAGGAGCTAGGTAAAATATCTCGGAGATACCAAAATAAAATTAAAAATTCTTATAGTAAAATAAAAGATAAACTAAAGCAAAAAAAACCAAATATGACATCTACCAAATTAATTGTGCTACATGTGAAAAAAAATATTTAAAAAAGAGGATAAAACAGCATGTTAAAAATATAGAAGAGTATGACAACCGAACGGCATTAGTAAACCATGCAATAAAACATAGACACAAATTTGATTTTGAGAATATAAAAGTTTTGGATAAAGAAAAGAACCCCATAAGAAGAAAAATAAAAGAAAGTATTCATATAATTAAAAATAGGAAAAAAAATAATAATAAAAAAAACGGAGATCAAATATTTAAACAATATATTTTTTAATATACTCGACGGTGATGAGGAATATTCATATCATTCGTTTTATTTTAACTTTTCGATGTATGACAAAAGCTTTCTCTGGAATCGATACAAGCCAGGATCGATCTGAATCAGCTGATGGATAACAGCCTTTTAACGTCATTGTATTAGTATGGACGTGGCCCTACCTGTGGAATGTCTTCCGTAGCTAAGGCTAAATCTATGTATATAGGATTAAGTTGCTCCTGATGAGGCGTCAAGAGACGCGAAACATGTAGAGCATAAAACAAAATAAAGCATATAAAGTAAAGTGGATGAGTTTTATGTATGCATGACCTTCCGCCTATTCAAATAATAAAATAATTTAACGATGGTTTATGTTTCACTAAAAACTGTTAGATTTTTAGTCCCTGAGAAAGGGGCAAAAAAAAGGTGTTTTGTGGTCAGAACTATTAATAAAATGGAAAAGCAATATTAGAGCAGTATTCTACAACTAATCTATATATATATATAAAAATCACGTGTCTTTCTGTTTTTCTGTTTGTTTGTTCCTTATACAAATCTACACCGTTTGACCGATTTTGACCAAACTTGGCACACAGGTAGGTCTTGATACGAGAAATCTCCTAGGCTAGGTCAAAATAGTAAAATTTCAAAATTTGGTCAAAAGGTCAAAAGTTTCGTTCTAGAAAAATTGGCTACACTGAACCATTCAGATTGTGACCGCCATTTTGAATCGACAGCAGGCTCTGCTACTGGCCTCTGACGGCTGTTAGATGAAGTGCTGTTGTGCTGGCCTCTGCCGGTATCATTATGAACTAAAACAAATTCACATCGTTTGACCGATTTTCGTAACTGGGTATAGACAACTAGGTATCAAGTAGATCTTGATACGGGGAGAGTCATAGTCAGAAAGTAGGTGTAGCATGGCACACTGGGTAACAACTAGTTAGGTATAAAAAAATGTTAGTTCAAAAGCGTTTGAACACCTTCGGTTTGGAGGGTTTTTCCCCTTTGGGCACCACTG
Organism: Gonocerus acuteangulatus; assembly: GCA_946811695.1. Taxonomy (NCBI): domain Eukaryota; kingdom Metazoa; phylum Arthropoda; class Insecta; order Hemiptera; family Coreidae; genus Gonocerus; species Gonocerus acuteangulatus. The sequence goes on along the minus strand of OX328129.1, from coordinate 20,395,186 downwards.
TGGCGTCGAAAAATGTTTTCATAACATGATGAAATAGTTTCGTCGAATCACTGAGAATGATGGAACACCATACCGAAAGATACGTTAGGAGGTATATACGATACTCATTAATGTATTTACCGAGAATCTTGAAGAGTAAGTGTTTGCCGGAAACCCGGGAGTGGGAGGAACGTTTTCATGCTAATACTTGTCTCATTAATTTGGGCAAAATAAACAACAATTGCAGAGAGAGCTGACGCCGAATTAAACATCTCCTTGCCATCTGGTTTGGAGCCAAGAAGGTTCACTCTACCCTGAGAAAACGTCACTGGTCAGAAGGATAAACAAATGGTTTGTGGAAAATTATAGGTCCGCTCATAGTAAACAGCTGACTCACTTAGCCATTGTTAACTCTGTACGCCTATAAACGGTTTAATTCTTTCTATATTTATTACAAGAAAATAAAGGAGTAAATATACAATTTTGAAATAGTTTACGCTGCATTCCCGAAGAGTATGCTAACATAAACACAAAAGAAGCGCTAAGATCTTTTAGCGTGGTTCCTTTCTCTCTGCATAGGGAGGAAACCAGCTTAAGAGGTTGACCTCATGACGCATATATATATATATATATATATGTTAAATATTATTTTTGATGTTTCTTGGCTGGGCAGATTTATTGGTGATGGTACGGCATTCTCCAGCGGTCGGTTTATTTGAGTAATATTTCGCAGAAATCCCATTCTGCTTCTTCAGACGGTTGTCCATGATTTTTAACTTTGTTATTTTAAAGTAACCTAGAAGATTAATTTATCTTTGCATATGGCGCCTTTCAATGCTCATTCTTGTATCAGGGCTTGCCGACACTGCGTGGAGCCGATTGAACTGTGTGGAAGCTGTTCTTTGTCTTGCTGCTTTGTGCTTGCTTGTTTCTTCCCCGGCCGATTTTCCTTTAATAGTTCGGAGACCGGGCTTCCATGTAGTGTGTAGGATGACACCTTCATCTCGGTTCAGAGTCTTCGGTTGTTTGAATATATCCACGGCCTCTCTGACCAGCCTTCTTTGACGATCGTCTTCTTTGGCTAGGACACTTGCTTCGTCAAAAAGTGTTTTTCCGGGACATTCTTCACCGTGTCTTGCTACAGCAGATGTTTTTGTGCGTCTCAGACGGTGGTCGGCGCAATGTTGGCCTATTCTAGTGTCTACTTTTTTCCCCGTCTGTCAGACGTAGACTGTCCCACAGTAATAATAATAATAATAATATATATATTGAAATATTTTTTATTTATCTGACGTGCTGCTGGCTCTTGGCCTCTCTTCAAAAAACACCTTTATGAATTTAATTGTTTAAGAAGCATTACAATTTTTAAATATTAAATCATTCATTAATATAATTTCATATTAAATTGCCTTATTGCGATATTAACAATTATGTCAGTATTCTAAATAAATACGCCACAAACTAACAAAAAAGGAAATTAAAAATTGTTTAACTCTTAAGTAACATTCAACAGCCATGGATGGGTTTGTACAAAAGAGAAACAGTTCTCTGTGACCATAGGGTACACCGATTAGCAAGTACTATTAATTTAAGATTTAACAATTGTAATGGTTGTTAAACAGTTAATTTCAGAATATCTTTTGAAGGGAGGCCAAGAGCCAGAAACGCGTCGGATAAATAAAGAATCTTATAAAAAAAATATTATAACGACTTTAACGAGGCCTTTAAAACTAAGTCCGACTTAAAGGATAAACCATCAAGCTTAATTACTTAAAGATCAAATCAAGTTATCGATTTCAGGGAAAAACATTTCCCTGTGGGAAGTAGCTTGTATCATGGGTATGTCCGCGGACGACATCCTGACACACCCAATCCCGACAGACTAGTTCCTCTATAAAAGGCTGTAACTAAGGGTGGGTTTACACTTGCTAGTTATTGCAGGATATTTATATCAGAGAGAAATTGCGACTATTGAAACCCCATGTAAAATGTATGTCAGCAATAAATTGCTCATGGTAGAATTTATTGCAGACATACATTTTACATGGGGTTTCAATAGTCGCAATTTCTCTCTGATAGAAATATCCTGCAATAACTAGCAAGTGTAAACCCACCCTAACTCCACTGATTTAATATCCAATGATTTTACTTCATAATCTATGAATATTTGACGGTTTCGATGGTACGGTATCCACGTGGGTTAGTGACCATAGCAACGGAACCGTCGTGTACCATCGTCCGGACGTAACCGAACCGTTACAGTTCTAGCGTCTTACTAGGCAATAGATAAGACACATCCATGTCAAAAAGAATCAAGTAGGAAGGATAGATAAAGCTTTGAAAACATTTTTCTCGACCCATCCATCCATCCTTTTCAAACTTCATTCATGAGTGCAACCCCAATTGTTGCATTCCTTCAAAAAGTGCTAAAACAACATTCTTTAGCAAAAGAGACGAAGAAACTAACCATTAGCTGGCTGGTTTCTCTCCAGAGACAAAGACTTCCCCTTCTAATATCTTCTCGTATAATGATACTTCAAAATGACTTCCTTGCCATCTTTCTTTGATCTTCGTGGGATTCGCCGGTTTTTAGGGTTGGGGGAAAAAAAAGTCTCATTATAGACACAATTAAAGCTAAGACAGTGCACTCTTTAAGGGATGTAAGAAGTGTCAGATTTTTCGTCCTTTGAATGATAACTTCAAAAGCTTACTTTTTTCTGCTATCTCAGAGCAGTAATTTTTCCGACTGATATCTCTCCATCTAAAATTAACTGAAAACTGTTCTTGTAGAGAATTTAGAAAGCGTTTGAATTTTTGAATACTTACTTTCCACTTACCTGGAATTTCCCTACCGAAATATATATTTGGCCGTCTTTGGGTCACGGCTACCACAAGGGGTTGTTTTTTCAACGTTATATTTCACAGAAATCACATTCTAATTCACCGGAAATTTCTCCATTTTTATAACTTTTTTAAATTTTTGTTATTTTATAATTTATTATCATACAATTATGCAACTCCTTCGTGGCGAATGCCTTAAGCAAGTTATCCTTATTTCCTACTTTGGTTAGGGAAGTATGTAAATTAGGGGTTTTTACAGAACGCGAAAACCCATAAGCAGTGGGTAAATTTTATAACACTATTATGAGGATCGAATAGGATATATATATATATATATATATATATATATATATATATATATATATATATATATATGTGTGTGTGTGTGTGTGTGTGTGTGTGTATATACACATATATATAGATGTGATTGTGTCTCCTAACAAGGTACTTACTAGAGATATACCCTTAGTCAACAATTGAACGAGCTCGGGAACCACGAAAATCGGACCACTTTAAGGGGAGGGGGGTACTCTGGACCCATGTTACCATTTTTCTCATACAAGTCGTAATTTACGTTGTATTGTAGCGAAACTCGGTATTAATCATGGGTATATGCATTGGCAGCTCGAGACAAAAATTTCCGGGGGGGGGGAGCTAATTTAGTATGGGTTTACCACCGTGTCTGGAAGCGAAGAATGAAATTTTTATAACTAGGCACCTGGAAATCATTGAGGCGGTATTTGATAAACTAAGAACATACATTAATTAGAACTCATAACTATTAATTTGCTTAAACAATTTATTTTTCTAAATTAATCGAGAAAAATTGTGAATTTTCATTCTGGGGGGGCTAAGCCCCACCCCCCAGCCCACCCCTTTAGCCGCCACTGGGTATATGAAGGCAAAGATCTGTTTTAATATAAACTAAATCAATCCATTAGAAGTTGGGGTTTACTCTGAATTATGTTCAAAAAGAATTACGCCGCCAAAAGAGTTGTGACATTTGTTGTTACTTCTACCACTACGAGTGCTGAACTTGGGCACTATATCCGGTTTCTATTGTTCATTGAGTCAGCTGTTCATTACAAAAATATTCTATTTATATAGGTAATTTCTTTCTATTTGTATTGGTTCTTTTAGGGGAATGCAGTACCCCGGGCTTATCACTCATAAAAACATATATTACTCATTGTGAGATTTAATTCGCCAAAAGTTGGCCGGATTACTGAAAACCATCCTCTAAAAACCAGCTGACCTCAAAAACCAACCGAACGACCACAAACAGACTAAATTAACACGAACGTACTTTCCCATATTTATCAGTACCTTAAACATCCCATTATCAGCGGCGAATAACAAAGAATAAACACATCCTTAAAGTGCTACTAACTAAGGGTTATTACCAATTCATAAAAGTGCATCGGAACGAAGAGTGCAGATCCATTGCAAGCGGCGGGAATTGCAAGACGATATTATAAACATTCTGTTTATCTAAGATAACTGAAATAAACGAGGCTGCGTTAATCCAGTTTTATTACTCCAGCCTTCTCGTTGTAGGCTTAAATAATCCTTTATTTAATGGCTAACAGATTATCCGATGCTTTATATATAGCTCGGGTTGCACACACCTTCTTTTCACTGTCTAATAATATCTTAAAGAGTCTCACTTTGTTCCCCATGAAAATACATAAGCTTCTTTTTTCGTTTGCTTTCTTAAATATTATTACCTATTAAATCTGGACTTTTTTTGTCGCTTGTCGGTTTGACATTTTTTTTGGCTAAAGGCCCCTTGATAATGACCCGTTCCGACGTTTATGAGGCCAGTGATGTCGTTTTTTTCTTTTGAAATACAAACGATGATATCTCAGGACATAATAAGACAAATTTTGAAAGGGATATTTTTAAAAAAAATACTTTTCTGAGATTCCGCTCAAAGATCTGTTTGTCTTTTTTGAAATATTTGAGGCTAAAATCCCCATGGTTGTCAGCGTCCTACCTTGTAAACTTGACACATGAATATAAATCTGATCTCCTTGGGTTATATACCGGTTGTTCAAATTTGTACACATATGTATTCGTCTTTTCGCTCTTTAGCTCCCCAAAAATGGTACGTATCTGATTATAGACTGTCCACCGAAACATGTTTTTTAGGCGAAATTTGCGTAGCCAAAAACATACCAATTATGTTTTTATGTCCTTACTTGCAGGTAAAAATTTTATAAGTAATTGGACCTGAAAAATGTAATGCAAGTACTCTTAACACTAGATTTACCAGACAAGTCACTTTGACTGGTCGTGAAATTTCAATTAAAAATTTCTACTCCATATAAAATTTGTTTTCTTAAATAATGTTATGACTTTGGTAGGTATAAGTAGAGAATACATTTAATGAGCTTAATGTTACTTTATATATATATATTCTTTATATATGGCCAAGGTCAAAAGAATAGTACTCCAATTCTCTTTGTACTATTTATTGTTTGTACGCCCTACACGTTTCGTGGCCCTACATATGGGTGGCGAGCTATCCACACATGGGGATGTAATGGCCCCTGAGGAGGTGGCATAAAGGCCACGAAACGTGTAGGGCGTACAAACAATAAATAGTACAAAGAGAATTGGAGTACTATTCTTTTGACCTTGGCCATATATAAAGAATAAATAATTAGACGTAAATAAAGGTCAGAAGTACGTGGAAAATAATATATATATATATTAGTAACAAATATATTTTTTGTTATTGACATTTATACCAGTACCAAGTCTGGTAAATCTAGTGCCATTTCTTATAACTGTGATAACTTGAGTCACATACAACTAAATGAAACATTAACACAAATTCTATAAATAATTATCACTTGTTTTTAGTACAACTAGAGGAGGCCTGTGAGTACTAAGGCGTGAGCACTCTGTGCTTAAGGTCGTGGGTTCGATTTCCATCAGGGGCGTTGGCGTTTCTTTACAAAAAAGAAAAGACATCTGGCCTATCCTGGCTAGAAAAGGGTAACCTATAGATAACCCGTCCTAAAATTCGTTGCAAATGGTAAAAAAAAAAAAAAAAAAAAAACATAAAAGAATCAGTCCCGTAACAGGCCACGAAGGCCCTGAGGGAGAGATACTCTAGAGGTTTCGGTTTCATGACCATACGGCAAACTAAGGAAATAGTTTGGTCAGTACTATGCTCCGGCCGCCTGATTTTCCCCTTGCTGCTTCGACTGCTGGAGTCATTAGCATCCAAGGTACCCATTATTAAATCAATTAAAGGCTGGGTCGGCCTAGGGACGGTCAGGGAGGCCGAATCCAACCAATGAACGAAGACACTAGAAGAAAAAATTCTTTAGTGCTTGTTCGGGATTCGAACTAAGGTCCTCCAGCTTATTATTCCAGTGCTCTACCACTGAGCTAACCTCGCCCCCTGTAAATAGTAAATGGGCGTTAAATTCTAAATTTAAATAAATAATATAATAGAGAAACGTGAAAATAAAAATTGCTTCCGAGTATTGAAGCTATTTGTTTTCATTAATCTTCTGGACGATTCATCTTAGAGGAAATACACTCGTGGAAAGAATGAATCTAGTAGAGAAGAGGAGATAGAAATAAACTAGCTGTAGACTTGGCCTCTATTAGTTTGTAGTGGCATCTTTTCAAGATTTCAATTAAGATTGAGATGTAAACAGACTGTCTCCGTTGACCACAGCCTGCATATCAACAGTTGTCTCTGTTTTATCCAGCAAGACTCTAGAACTAAGAGATTTGTTCAACGGCAGAGTATAACAAATTGCTGCAATAATAATAATCATTTGGTTTTTAGGAGGTGGAAAAACTTTATTGTACAAAAAGTTTGGTTGCCCAACTAAATTGGGTTGCTCCGTACACAACATGTTGATCAACCTTGTAGGTATTTTAAATTTAAAAAAAAAATAAATAAATAACTAAAAATAAAAAAAATATATGAATTAAGTAAATAATTGAGAATATAGTGATGAAAGTATTAATAAAAATCAACAGAACGAAAAAAAAAAGCGATATTATATAAAATACTACTGATAAATATACCAAAAAGTTAAATAATAATTAAATTAAAAAAAAAATAAAATAAAATTTTTTTTTTTTTGATGGAGGTACAGATGACAAACTGTGTCCCTGCAGCATGGCTGGTGGTCCCGCGGCGGACTCGGGGTAAACAAAAAATCTAGGCGCTACTAACCTAGACGTTAAATGCCTTAAAAAAAAAAAAAAAAATCACCTTCAGTAACTTTCGTAATATCTCTTAATACGAATAAATTCATGATTTATTTGCGAATTTTATTGCGAATAAATTTTTATTCACAAATTATAATGTGAATAAATTTTTATTCGTATATTTTAATGTGATTTTTTTTCTAATCGCTTGATTTTTTGTAAATATTCACATTTTTTGTGATTATTTACAATTTTTTCTGTGAATTTATTTTTATTCGCAGAAAAATTTGCGAATAAAATTTTATTTGTATTTTTATATTTAATATATGTGAATAAAAATAAATTCGTATTCACACTTATGAATACGAATTTATTTATATTCGTATTCACAAATATATTAAGTACGAATTTATTTATATTCGTATTCACAAATGTATAAAGTACGAATAAATTCGTATTTTTATTTATAAATAAAATTATGCCCATCTCTGCCTGGAAGAATACGGCAGTTTCCTTGGGAATGGTGCCTCTGGAGCCGAACCACAGGCCTTTCACGGAGAATTCTCGGCTTCCATATGTCTCTCGGAACTTTTCTCTATAAATTTATTTATTGAAAGTTCTCATAGGCGATAAGTGCTTTGGATATGGTCGAATTTTACATGAATAGAAAATGGAGGACATTACTACACATGAAACTGCTTTTCATATTTCACATAAAATTCGTTCATTTCTCTATTTGTTTCCTACCTAGGTGGTGTCAATCAATCAATATAGGTTTATTTACAACATTTACATATCATACATAACTTTATAAAATGTACAGTTAACATTAACATTCAATTTTTTTCAATTTTTATTTATTTGCTTTTGAGTTACAACTCATAGCACTTATATAATTCCGTTAGTTACTACGTTAGTAATATTAAATTATTCATAGGTGAGGTTACAAAAATAAAACACTAATATAAAACATTAACACAATGTAAGTTCTTTTCTTATATAATATAATTATTCTTAAATATAATTTCTTTTCTTAAATATAATTATGTGAAATAAAAATAAAAAAAAAACAAATTATACATGAAGTAATTAAAATAAAATATATATCTCTTCTTAGCTCTTATTTAAATTAAATAATATTTAATAGTAATAGTTTTTTTATTTATTATACTACAATTATTACTAAATTATTCTTTATTTACATTTTAATCTTTCAGAATTTCTGACCTTAGTTGTAAGATCTTCAAAATATAGCTGGCAAATCTGACAAACGTTTCTTTGCTATTACTATTGAGAATTGCAAGAAATGTATTCTCTTCAGCGGGTGGAATGGTAGATGGGAATAATGGTTGTCGGATGTTGTCATAAGCAGGACAGTAGAGTAGGATGTGGTATATGGTTTCTTCAGCTGTATTATTACATAGAGTGCACAAGAGTCTGGGGTTGATGGTGTATTTGATGGACTTGGATGAGAATTTTATGGCATATTTGCTGGATGTTCTGAGTTGGATAATTATTTTGAGAATGGGAAATGGTATGTCTAGTAGCAAATAGTTTTGAGGAACACCGGGAATTATTGAAAGATTTTTATAGAAACAGCTGAAGTTTGAGTTTTGTTTTTTAGACAAATCATTTTGTAGTTAACATTAACATGTTCCTACTAATTTATAGGAATTTATTTGATTTTAATAACTTTGCAATTTCTGGGAAAAATTAAAATACCCAAAACATTTATAATACTAAGTTTAATTACATTAAACACCTTGACAGCACCTTGATTGACAAGTAATATTATCTAGTTAGTGATTTTTTTGTCGTAGTTATCTATGTTTGCTATGTGTGGAATAATGAAATGTGTTGTCCAAAAGACTTGCCAGTAAGTTTGTTTCAGTAGTCTGTTTTTTTTTTTTTTTTTTTTTTTTTTTTTTTTTTTTTTTTACGGCGCATCTACATCTTGGTCATTAGGGCCGACATCCAGGGTGTAGCGAGGAATTTTACCAGCGAGCCGTGGGATGATAAAATTCCTGCCGGAGGTTGGGAATCGAACCCACCATCTCCCGCAGTAGTCTGTTATTGTGTCTATTTCTAGTTCTTCGTGCATGTGTGTGATATTTGTGTATATTGAATAATTGTTGATTATTTGAAGGAAGCAGTTTTGTATAATTTGTAATTTTTTAAGCATAACAAAGGACTGGTCGGATGACACTTTTATATAAAATCATTTTATTTTGCGGATTAAGTTTTGAATTTATAGTGAAATAAGGATACATTTTATAAAGTAAATTTTGTGCAGCTTCGGTTTTATTGTTTACGTGTTAGCTGAATGTTTATGTGCTCTGTCCATGAAATACTGTGGTTTACAAGGTAGAGTTTGCTTGGGATATTTGGGCGTCTTTTTGTGAAGATTATGGCGTCTGTTTTAGAAAGGTTTATTTTGATTCTACATTTTTTACAGAATTTATGAATTTTTTTGTAGCTTTTTTGAGGTCAGTTTGTTATGGTGTCTATCTTGAACGAGCTAGTGTATAAGGCTGTTTCGTCAGCAAACAGAGAGAGAGTATTTTGATTGAGGTATGTCGTTGATGTATATATTGAAGAAAGTGGGGCTTAAGCAGGATCCTTGGGGAACGTAGCTGGTGTTCCGTCTGAGGAACATCCTTATGATCAATATAGATTAAAGTCTCATGCTTGATGGGAAGAGCTTCTACCAGTAGCCACGTAAAGACTGAATTGCGCCATCGGTATTTCAAAACTATAAGATACTAGCTGAATATCCGTGCTTCGTCACGGCAGATAAGTAGTTATTTTATTGCGTTAAATGATGTATCATCAAAATTAACACTCCTACTTAATTTTGTGGAGTTTATTATAGCCCGGTTCCCGTCATACAATAAGTTAGTCATCAGTTTATAGGTAATCTTGACATTGGGATGCTCCGCACCAGTAACAAAAAACAGATAACGTATAGCTAACCCGTTATCTATAGGTTACCAGCGTGGGCGTATATAAGGAGAACTGAGGGATGTACAGCCCCCCCTCCCAAAATTTTGATGTGTGGGTAAAAATGTGTCTTAAAAACCTTAAAATGGTTTGATCCATTCCTTCTTCATTCCAAAGATCATTTCATTTTAGTTGTAATAGCGTTTTATTTGCCTAAAACTATTCCAAGTTGATAGTATTCCATACCCCAGTAATTCAAGGACTGTCATCATAGTGGAAATTAACCTCAATTAAAAATAATAATATTAAATAGATAATGTACGGTAGCAGCTGTTCTTTATCGTCCAGCAACGCATGCTACCTAGGCTCGCCTGCTCTAACCAACTCAAACTTAAAACCCCTCTAAAAAAACTTAAAAATTCGAATATCAAAAAATCCTTTCTTAGCGAGCGTCTACGTTCTATAGGGAGTGTCCATGCAAAATTTCAAATTTTTCTGTCGAGCGGTTTGGGCTGGGCGTTGATAGGTCAGTGAGTGAGTCAGTGAGTGAGTGAGTGGTATTTGACAAATATATAGTAGATTGAAAGTTAAAACGCTATTCGTACAATAAAATGTTACAATATTAACGAGATTTATAATATTGATTCTGCTTATCTACGACATATATATCTTTGAAATATAATTCGGCTGAATGTGTGTACCTTGAAACTTACTGTTCGCTTTTCAACTTGGGCAAAGCCCTTTCGAAACTTTTCTTTTTTTACTTTGGCGATAGGACTGTCCCTATAATATATTATGTCATCTTATTTTTTGTTTCCTTTTATGCGCTGGCCCCTAACGGAATCGATTACGGCCGATTAGGATCGAGTGATTTCTCTCTCTCCATCCCACTCCCTCTCACTCTTTCTACCTCTCTGTCCTTCTCTTTCTAACTCCCTCCCTCCCTCACCTTATCTCTCTCCCTCCCTCTCTGTCCTTCTCTTTCTAACTCCCTCCCTCCCTCTCCTTATCTCTCTCCCTCCCTCTCTGTCCTTCTCTTTCTAACTCCCTCCCTCCCTCTCCTTATCTCTCTCCCTCCCTCTCTGTCCTTCTCTTTCTAACTCCCTCCCTCCCTCTCCTTATCTCTCTTTCTCCCTCTCTCCATCCCTTTTTAAATGTGCCAAACATTCAATTTTTCAACTAAAGTCTCGATACATTTCAAAATTAAGAACCATTTATTTTATCTTTATTACAAGAAATTATGAGAAAAAAAAAAAAAAAAAAAAAAAAAAAAAAGAAATTAACTTTACATTACACTTTCGTTGCATTTAACTTTAAGTCGATTTTCTCAAAACTACGTTTTTCAAATCGGGCGGGCACTTTCAATTTTAACTTAAAATTTTAACTGCAGCGTCCTAATGATATTTGCTAATAAATTACACAGGAATTTTCACGTTTATTGACTCTAATTTTTAGGGGCGAGGTTAGCTCAGTGGTAGAGCTCTGGACTAATAAGTTGGAGGACCTGAGTTCAAATCCCGAGCAAGCACTAAAGATTTTTTCTTCTAGTGTCTTCGTCCAAGGGTTGAATTCGGCCTCCCTGACCGTCCCTAGGCCAACCCAGCCTTTAATTAATTTAATAATGGGTACCTTGGGTGCTAATGATTCTAGCAGTCGAAGCAGTCAAGGGGGAAATCAGGCGGCCGGAGCATAGTACTGACCACTCTATCTCCCTAGTGTGCCGCATGGTCATGAATCAGATACATCTATAGTATCTGCTCCTCGGGGCCTCGTGGCCTGTTACGGGACTGATTTTTTTTTTTTTTTTTTTGATTAACTCTAATAACGATTTTATGATCGATTTTTGTTCGCCATTTTCGAAAAAAATCGAAGGCCGTCAACGAAAAACAGAATTTAAATACCTGGGTAAAATATTTTTTAATTTAATAAACAATACGACATAAAATGAATTATTTTATTAAATGACAAAGACTTCTTTTGGAAAATTGACATTTACCCTAGAACTATCGATTTTAAACAGCTGATACGAAGTAGACATGATTGATCTTATCAGTCCAGACGTGGCCCTACCTGCGGAAGGTTCTCGGATGTGGCTGTAACCATATTTTATTTGATATTAGTTTAAGTGCTCCTGAAGAGGAGTCATGAGGACGTGAAACGTGTAGAGCTGAATAAAGAAGTAGCGAAGAAAGTAAGCGTTTTTATAAATTTGACCTTCTGCCCCAGATAAATATATTTATAAAAAAATAATATTTCTTAAAGAACATATGCACCTTACTGGATTTAACATTCTTCTTTCAAAATAATTATAGGTTTTTTGTTCTAAATTAAAAATTGCCGCCTGTAGACAATCATCCGTGAAAAAAGAGGATTTACGCTCGTCAGAAACAGCGTCATAAAACCTATGACACGACGAATTGAAAAACATTGTGTTATTTGCTATCCATAAACTGGGGAAAATCACTTTGGTTTTGACCACACAAATTAGTATTACCTCTTAAACGAAGTCAAACTTCTTCTCAATGCTTCTTCAAGGTCAGTCCTCAATGATATCCCTCCAAAAACTTATGGTTCCTTAAGGCCATATTTGAAATAAAGTCGAGAATTCTTGGGAATTTTGGATAATGGAATTAATTAATGAGACCTCACGCTGCGACTTTTATAACGCAACGGAACGGAAGCTTACGGCGAGAGCTTTTTATGATTCTTAAAGACCATTTATAAGCAAAAATAATCGTGCCTTTTAGCCATCAAATTTTTCCCAACGTCGTTATTGCGTTCTTATTAGGAAATACTGTTTTAAAATTTATTTATTTTTAATGTAATCTATAACAATAAATTTTCATAATCCTGTATTATTTTTAATCTAGAAAACAAACAATTTATATAACCAATTGAAGATATAAAACCAATTTAATTTTTTTTTTTTTTTTTTTTTTTTTTTTTTTTTTTTTTTTTTTTTTTTTTTTTTTTTTTGTATTTCACGGCGCTTTGACAACTATGCCATTAGTGCCGACATCCAGGGTGCAGCGAGGAATTTTCCCATCGAGCCATAGGACCAAACGACATTTCGTGTTTCAAAAAATACTACAGCCTCTAAATCTTAACCGATTTCAATGGATGTTTTTTGTTTTTTTTAAGTGAAAGCTAACAAAATAAAACAACTTTGTCTGGCCAGATTTTTGTTTTTTGTTTCCCCTGATTATTTAATCAGGTATGAATAATTCACGAACGTTTGCAATGGAGAATAAAATATTATTTCATATCATCGTTGAAATTAAACATTCAAATACTGATTAGACTTGCAAAAATTAGACTGACATCTTCAAAACGTAAATTTAACCTTATTAAACACTGAGAGTAATTGAAATAATATGATTTTTGAATGATTTAACAATATATTATGATTTTTTTCAAGTCTAATCAGTATTTGAATGTTAAATTTCAACGATATCAGTGCTGATATTAAGTTAGATAAAAAATAAAATATTATTTTATGCTCAATTGTAAAAGTTCGTGAATTATTCACACTTAATTTAAAAAAACAGGGGAAATAAAGAACAAAAATCTGGACAAAGTTGTTCTACATTTTATTAGCTTTTAGCGCGGTTCCTCCCTCCCCCATAGGGAGGAACCCCGCTTATAAGGTTGATACAATGAAACAATCCGGAAGTGCCGACAAGAAAATTTCGCGTTTCAGAACCCCTAGAGACCGAAAATAACGGTGGTTCAAATTTGTATATATATATATATATATATATATATATATATATGTATATATTTATATATATATATATATATATATATATATATATTTGTCTGTTCGCTCTCTAGGTCGAAGACGAATGGTCCGATTTTGATGAAATTTGGTGCAAAAATCAGTCGTCCAATATGAAAGGTCAAGTTCGTTAACCAGCAAAATCCGCCCCCTGGAAGATGGAGTTTGGGGCGAAATTCGCGCAGAAAAAATCGTAACGCTTACGTTTTTGAGTTCATAAGCTTGTAAGTACTCGTTTTATATGCTTCCTGGGCTAGGAAAACGAATGAAACCATTTTCAAGGCGATAGCTTTAACCGTTTTCGAGAAAATTGGAAAAATAGTTTTTGAATACCGTTTTTGTTTTGGGTACTTAGAATCATGGGATTCAGTTGAAACATTTTCTGCATGTTCTACTTTCATTAAAACTAATATGTTGAAATTTTGGTTACGTTTGGAGTTAAGGAAGGGTTAGAATAAAATATTTTATTAACAGACATAAAAAGTTTTGGTAACTTTGTATATTTTCCTTAATATCTCGAAAAAGGTTAAGAATTTGGTAAACGAAAGAATACCATTAGAAAGCTTACTAAATGCTCTACAAAAAAGGTTCTAATGAAAGTTTTGATTAGGCGATGTCAATCGGAGAAATAAGTGCTTAAAACATTAAAGTAATTGATTTTGCTTATTCGAACTGTTCTTTTTGTCTGTTTTTATTCCTTGTTATTTTTTAATTGCTTATAGTTGGATAATGTATTTTACAATAAAACAGATTAGGCAAAATAAGAAAAACAATTCATTGTTAGAAATATAGCTTGCCAAGAGAAAAAGATTCGTTGGCGTCTTTTGAATATTTTCAATTGCCTTTATGCTCTTGGTTTTTTTATTTTATTTTTTAATTGATTTTATCTGTAGAATTATTACTATAGTAAAAGAACACAGGAATGTGTGAAAATATTTGATATTTTCCAATTCATTGAAACGTATGAAATGAAGTATCGGTAGAAGAGGATTCTAGGGTCTTGCGGACCTGACCCCAGGTATAGCCATAAAACCCTTTGAACAAAGGCCGAGGAAAATATTATCTGTTTCTATTCTATGCTTTTCAAATGAGAATAGGGATATGAACAGGAACCGGGGTCTCCCGTGGTCTAATGGCTAGCGCCTTGGATTCATAAGCGGGAGATGGTGGGTTCGATTCCCAACCTCCGGCAGGAATTTTATCATCCCACGGCTCGCTGGTGAAATTCCTCGCTACACCCTGGATGTCGGCGCTAATGACCTAGATGTAGATGTGCCGTAAAAAAAAAAAAAAAAAACAAAACAAAAAAAAAAAAAAAAAAAAACAAACTGGAACCGCGCTAAGATGACGCAGTTCCTGCGAGTCGGACTTTTTCATTTAAAAAAAACATCCATTGAAATCGCTTAAGATTTAGAGGCTGTGGCCTTTTTTGAAACACAAAATCTCGTTTGGCCTCACTGTGCTCCGGTGGGGATCGAACCCACCGTGCTCCGGCGGGGATCGAACCCACTGTGCTCCGGCGGGGATCGAACCCAATGTGCTCCGGCGGGGATCGAACCCACTGTGCTCCGGCGGGGATCGAACCCACTGTGTTCCGGCGGGGATCGAACCCACTGTGCTCCGGCGGGGATCGGACCCACTGTGCACCGGGGGGGGGGGGGATCGAACCCATCATTTCCCGCATATGAATCTAAGACTTTAGCCGCTAGACCACGGGGTCTATCACCTTCTTTCCATATCTCCTCAAAATCTGAGTATATAGGGTTATCTGGTTTCTAAAGAAAAAGGAAAATATTATAGTCGGAGAGCTGGCAACGCACTTTTCATGAAGTGTTTTATGCGCCCTGAAATTTTGCTATAGTGTACCTCTTGGGTACATAAGAAGGTAAGTATGTGTTTCCTGGGCATACCTTGGAACATTAGGTACTGCGCATAGGGGAAAGGTGCAAAACAATATTGCCCAAAAATAGTGTTTTATTCAGAAGCCAACTGTTATTAATGAAAACAAATTACGAATTAAAGCAATTTTAAAATTAATAATAAATAAGGCAGGAACTTTTAAGGGGGTTAAAATGTAAATTAAAAAAAAAAAAAGTACCTAGTTTTTAGTTTTAACATTAAATGCTTGCTGCGATATAAAGAGCGTCTTCAATAAACATATTTGAAAATAATTGCAAAAAGGCAGACACTTTTGTGGGGTTTAATTATCAGGAAATATAAAAATAAATGTTGCCTATGATAGACTGCAATACACTGCGCGTAACCGTAAGAGTGCATGAGACGACTGCGCAGTGTTGGTTGTTTTCTGTGCTCTCATTGGTTCTTGCTCACATGATCTTGTACAGCTGTTCCGGCTTTAATGGCAGCACGAATAAAACTCTCATTTAATAATAGAATAAAAACAATTAATTTTTTTGTTTACGTGTTATACCCCTTAAAAGTGTCTGCCATATTTATTATTCATTGTAAAATTGTCTTAATTTTACATTAAAGATAGTTGGCTTCTGAATAAAACTCTATTTTCGGGCAATATTGTTTTGCACCTTTCCCCTATGCGCAGTACCTGGTGATCCAAGGTATGTCCAGGAAACTCATATATACCTTCTTATCTACCCAAGAGGTATATTATAGCAAAATTTCAAGGTGCATAAAACACTTTATGAAAAGTGCGTTGTTGGCTATCGGGCTATTAACTTGATCATCTGAACTATGCATGACTTATATGAACATTAAACTAAAATATCTACTTAAAACCGGATGTAAAATATTTGAAGGAAATGCAGAAATTGTGTTTATGACATGACGAGATTGAAGCAATATGCTGGATATATATTACCCGGATGCCAAACATTCCGAGCATTCTCTTCTACAACAGATATACTCTTCCACATAAATATCTCTCACATCCTTCCATAAAAACTGTTTTTCCCAAGAAAACCTATTATTTTGTTTTATAGATACTGTATTAAATTAAATAAGTTAATTGAAAGTAAACTGCACTAAGTTAAATTAATTAATAGGCATGGGCGTATATAAGTAAGGGAAAGGGGAAATTTTGATTTAATCGGTAAAAATGTGTCATAAAAACTCAGAAACAAATTAAATAAGATTACTTAGTTCAGAATTTTTTTTTTTTTTTTTTTTTTTGTTGTTAGTTTTCTGTACTCCTCAAATCCTCCGATAATTTATTTCTACGGGGTCTCCCGAGGTCTAGTGGCTAGCGGGCTAGATTCATAAGCGGGAGATGGCCAAGATTTATGTCGATGCGCCGTAAAAAAAAAAAAAAAAAAAAAAAAAAAAAAAAAAAAAAAAAAAAAAAATTATTTCTACGCTCCCTCCATGGGGAGGAAACACTCTTACGAGGCTGACGTCATGACGCCATCCAAAGGTGCCGATGAGAAATATGTACGTTACAGACCATAAAGGCCAAGAAAATACTGATGCTTGAAATTTATATATATGAATTGTCTGTTCTCGCTCTAGCAGGCCCAATAATGGAACGAAATCGATGAAATTTGATAAAAAAAATACTTTGTCTTATTTGAAAGGCCAAGTTCGTTAACTAGCAGAATCCCGGGACATGGTTTTTGTGGCGTCATTCGCGCGAAAACATTGTAACCCTTTGCGTTATTGCGTTAATAGGTTTTCAAGTACCCGTTATATAAGTAATTGAAGGCGGGGAATCTAATGAAAACTTTTTATAGCCTATATCTATAACGTTTGTAGAGAAAATTGGAAATAAATAGATATTTGGGGTGATTTTAGGATATATTATGATATCTTGTAACCAGGTTGGAAATTGTACATGTAAAGCATGTTTCAAAAAGGGGAAAAAATATTAGATTTCATCGAAACCTTCTAGAAATTACTTTGTTGAAAATAGTAAAGGATATGTTAAATTACCTTATAGATAATACACTACATTACGTTACTCATTTTATGTGTATTATTATTGGGCAGGACTATCTATAGGGACTCTGAATTTATTGTAAGAACTCACTGGAAGTACCCAAAAATTTGATAAAATTATCTAAGTCGACATTATCTGATTGGATGTACCCTGCATTGCATTACATTATCTAATTGGACAGACTCTGTCTAATAGTACTTAATTATTTTTGTGGCCGCCTACATGATAATGTAAATTTCAAGAAATGTTACAGTAGCGTCATTATACATCCGGAGTACCGATTTGTAAAATATATTTATAATGTATCTATTTTAATAATATATGTAATTAATTGGTTTAAAAGATTATTATGGTTGTGAATTTCATTATTTTGCGTAACGTCCGTATGTATGCATTTATGGAATAACGTTATTTATAATTTATCCGATTCATCTCTTCTTGGCGAATTCAATTGTATTCACGTAAATATATTTTAATGAAGACATTTAAACCAGGAAAACATGTTTTATTACTTTAGAATGACTCGTCAACAGTTATTACTGACGCCGTCTGGTCTACAGCAATCATCGTCAGAATGACATAAAGCAGAAGGCACTTTAGTCTTCAGCACTGATGAACGAGTAGGCCTCGGGTCATGAAATTGACCGTTGAAACATAACTGTGAAGATTGCCTTCAATCATCCAACACCATATATATATATATATACACCCCGAAGGCAATCGCCGTACTTGAGGAGTGTGTACTCCGACTGAAGTATAGTTGAATGCCACCAAGGAGAAATTTTGACTTGCATTATTTCCCTAGATATAGGCGTTTCTGTGTATTTTTTTGTCTAAGCGCTAGTTTTTGACCATTTTTGCGTTATTTGTCGTTCACGCCATAGGGAAAATTTAATTGTGATGACATTTTCAAAATCTACATAAAATGTCCTATACGATCTCACGTATCTTGTGGAAAAGTGACGAAGGAAATAAAAGGATGCTTTGCTTGGGTAAATTGTGGTCAAATTATCTATGGTAATGAAATAATGCAAATTTTCTGAGAGTTCCATCTACCTACCAAAAAAAAAATTTCGTCTGGTGATTGGAACATTGAAATGAAAAACTTTTATTTCATGATAAATTATTTGGTTGGGGTGGCTGCTATTGTTTGGTTTAAGACATCCACAAAGTTCGTGAGGTCTTATAAGAAATGATGGAGATTTTGAAAATATCATCAGAATTGAATATCCTTATGGCGTGAACTACAAATTACGCAAAAATGGTCAACAGTGGTGGAAACGCCTATATCTACAGAAATAGTGCAAGTAACAATTTCTCCTTGGTGGCATTCAACTACACTTCAGCTGGCGTACACACCCGTCAAGTATGGCGATTTCCTTCGTGACCATCCTGTATATATATATATATATATATATATATATATATATATATATATATATATATTACTTCTTCCAACATGCTTATTTACATCTAAATAAAAACGAAATTAACGAAAAGGGAGGGAAATTTTAGGAAATAAACTAGAAAAAAAACTATCTTCTTTGAGACCAATTTGTATTGTGTAGTTCACAGCTAGATGAAGTGAATGAGACGAGATCTTTCTTCGAATGTGTGAAGAAAATTATGCTCACTGATTAAAAAAAATAAAATAAAATAAAAAGAAGATTAAGTTACAAGAGCCTAAGTTCACATAAGCAGCCCGATATGGGGTTGAGGCGTTCAATCCACAGCAACCTGATTGAAAAACTGATCGCTAGATACAAATGGCATTGAATGACAGCCGCACAGTTCTCACGTTCGAATCAATCTGTCAATCAACTAGGCATCAACATGCTCAGCTCTTTAAATCCTCTGGCAATGTTTTTAATTTTTTTTATTTTCTCTTCTTAATTAAAATGCTACCCACGAAGTGTCATCTAAAGATTAACTAATGTGAAAGCCGCCTTCTGTTTAAATGAATGATATTTTTCTACATACGGGTAATATTTATGTAGTAACGTACTTCAACAGAAAGTCAAAGCTGATCTCTGAAAATGAAGTCCAATTATACAAATAGATATATATATATATTAACATATGCTTGTCTACATCAACATCTGGAGTTCTACATGTAATAGTAACTATAAAAAATTACAGATTTTTCAAAATAAATGTATATGAATAGCAAATAACTTACCCAGACATACAAAAATAGAAAAACTTCATAACATATCCTGTATTCCGCAAATTAAATTCTTCATATATAAGATCACATATAAGTTTTTTAAAGCATGCGAGGGAATACCTAACCCACTGATTGAGAATATAGGTTATTCCTCACGACATGACAGAACTCCTTGGAGATGACAGCCCTCATATTGGCAAGATACTCTCACACCTAAAAGACACCAACATATTTGACAAAATATAAAATAAAATAAAATAGAAAGAACATTAAGGTGGACCAAACAGCTCTTCCAAAATAAAACTTTTGTTTCTTTTTTGTCCCCTCCCAACTGATTGCACCATTTCTAAAGCCAGCTTAACTTTTTGAATCGGCATTGCTTCGATGATGCACAACTAACCTTGAATTAGACCAGTTGGCTGTATAATTAGATTTATACGTAGAATTGAAATTCCTAGGATTGTATATATGCACTAATTAACATAACTGTATATGTATATAGTATTTATTCTATAATTGTAATAATAATTGTATTAGGCCTTAGTTATATAGAATGTACATATATAGACAATAACGTAATATACTGCAGTAATATATAGATGATGCAAGTATAGACAATTATGTAATTTAATATAATGTAATAATGTATAAACGATATAAATATATACATAATAATGTAATATAATATAATATAATGTAATATAATATAATGTAATGATATATACTCAATGTTAACATACTGAAAATAATGTAATAAATATATATATATATATATATATATATATATGTATATTTATTTATTTTTATAAATATGGCAAAGGTCCAAATAATAGTACTCCAGATTCTTGCACTATTTTATTTTTGATACGCCCTACATGTTTCGTGGCCTTATGCCACCTCCTCAGGGGCCACTAAATCCTAAAAACATTTTTTACAAATTTTTAATACCTTATTTTAGTAAATTTAATAATAATTGTACACCGAGTAACATTAAAATTCCTATACTAACCCCTAAACTTTATATGTAAAATATAATAATAAAAATAATATTGTTATATTGTACATACCCTATGTGTGGTCAGCTCGCCACCCATACTATGACTGAAATACCTGTCTCGAGAGGCTTAGTAATCAGCTTATTAAGATAAGTTGTATAAAGGATTGTACTATTGCTTTTTCCCTTGGATTGTTCGCTATTTTCTAATGTTATAGTAAAATATTTTATTTAAAAATTTAATTTCTGTTTGTTTATTTACCGAGTTCCTGTTTTAGCGCGGTTCCTCCCTCCCCCATAGGGAGGAACCCCGCTTATAAGGTTGATACAATGAAAAAATCCGGAAGTGCCGACTAGAAAATTTCGCGTTTCAGAACCCCTAGAGACCGAAAATAACGGTGGTTCAAATTTGTATATATATATATATATATATATATATATATATATATATATATGTATATATTTATTTATATATATATATATATATATATATATATATATATATATATATATATATTTGTCTGTTCGCTTATTTCTGGCTTCCCTGATGGTCCGATTTTGATGAAATTTTGTACAAAAATCCGTCGTCCAATTTGAAAAGTCAAGTTCGTTAACCAGCAAAATCCGCCCACTGGAAGATGGCGTTTGGGGCGAAATTCGCGCAGAAAAAATCGTAACGCTTACATTTTTGAGTTCATAAGCTTGTAAGTACTCTTTTTATAGGCTTCTTGGGCTAGGAAAACGAATGAAACCATTTTCAAGGCGATAGCTTTAACCGTTTTCGAGAAAATTGGAAAAATAGTTTTTGAATACCGTTTTTGGTTTGGGTACTTAGAATCATGGGATTCAGTTGGAAAATGTTCTGCGTGTTCTACTTTGATTAAAACTAATATGTTGAAATTTATGTTACGTTTGGAGTTAAGGAAGGGTTAGAATAAAATATTTTATTAACAGACATAAAAAGTTTTGGTAACTTTGTATACTTTCCTTAATATCTCGAAAAAGGTTGAGAATCTTGGTAAACGGAAGAATACCATTAGAAAGCTTACTAAATTCTCTAAAAAAAAGGATCTAATGAAAGTTTTGATTAGACGATGTCAATCGGAGAAATAAGTGCTTAAAACTTTAAAGTAATTGATTTAGCTTATTCGAACTGTTCTTTTTGTCTGTTTTTATTCCTTGTTATTTTTTAACTGCTTGTAGCTGGATAATGTATTTGATAATAAATCAGGTTAAGAAAAATAAGAAAAACAATTTAATCTTAGAGATATGGATTTCCAAGATAGCTTTTCAAATGCCTAGCGGGGTCCTTCCTAGGGCTGGATACCCTCGATGGGTATCTAGGTAAGATCGTAAATAAGACCTTTCTTGAAAGTAAAGATGGAACTGTCAACGTTGGTCCTCCTCTGCCTCCCGGCACTTTCATTGCTGACGAAGGCTACCAATGAGTAGCCAAAACGTCCTAAATATAGATTTTTTAACAAAAATCGTATTGAGGTTTCTTTAGCCGAATCCCAGCCATTCCATCTTTACTTATCACCTCGACGGCTATCTAATCTTCATGCTTTCTAGAAATGTGGACCCAAAATAATAACAGCTTCTATTTTAATCATTTTAAATGAGTCTAGAGATGAGATCGGAACCGCGCTAAGATGATGCAGTTCCTGCGATTCGGACTTTTTTTATTATGTGGATATTTTCTTTTATTTTTCGTTTAATGTTGTTTCTGTCCTTGTCAACTATTGCTATGTCGTCCAAGTCAAATGTATGTCCGTTCTTAAATGCGTGGTCCGTTAGAGCTGTTTTATTTGATTTCTCGTCTATATTTTTGGCATGTTGTTAACATATTATAATATAACACAAAAAAAAAGAAAAAAAAAGAAAAAAAAAAAAGAAGAATATAGGTAACTATAGCAAAAGTAGCACTAAACGATATGTAGAGAAAAGGACGAAACATATATTAGTGAAATAAGTATAAAAGACTATGCCGAGTGCATGCTAATCAGCAGTGTGATAACTAAACATTAACTCATTAATCCCTAACTGTATATTCTATTGTATATATCCAGTGTTGGGCAAAACTAACGTTAGTAAACTAAACTAATGTTAGTTTTCCCTAACTAAAACTAAACTAATGTTATATTTTTAGTTTTAGTTTTAGTTTAGTTTTAGATTTGTATAATTATTAATCATATGGACTCCGTTTTTAGTAATGCAATTAGTTTAGTTTAGTAAAAGAGACCTAAATTTGTGATTTTAGTTTAGTTTTAGTTTTTAGTTAACTAATTTAGTTTATCAAAGAACATATGTTTTCAAATTACGAGAAAAAGCCACAATTTCTTATTCTTAAGCAAGCTCTATTAGTTTTAATAATTTACTTAATTATCGAAATAACATATGATTTATATTAATTCATGTTATTTTAGTAAAACTAAACTAAACTAAACTAAATTTTTAGTTTAGTTTTTAGTCAATTCCCAAAGATTTAGTTTTAGTTTTAGTTTAGTTAAAATCCATTAATTAGGAAAATTTTAGTTTTAGTTTTTTTATAGGTTGCAATTTTTAGTTTCGTTTTAGTTTATTCCAAAAAGTGAATTTAGTTTTAATTTTAGTTTTGGTTTTTAGTTTTGCCCAACATTGTATATATCTATAGTACTTATTATCGTTAAGTATTTTCTTTTCAATTAATGAATTTCTTATTCACTTTCATAAAGTAATAGAGCAGGGAAATTAAGAAGATACATTCCTTGCATTAAACTAATTGTCAATAATATTATAGGTAATTTGTTTTAAATTGTAAATTTAACCTTGTGGTCTGTATATACACAATGTATACATTATGTTTTGTTTTTAATATCAAATAAACAGATGCTGAAGGAAAAAAAATAGTAACGTCATTGGATCACTCGTCTACATGGATGGTTAACTGCACTTTATAGCAACATTTCAAGAACTTAAAATAAAAAATAAATTAAACGTAAAATATGTACATATAGGATTTACGGGCACGTAATGAAACGATTTGTTCGTTTTATTGTGGCTTATTAACATAGGCACCCTAACATAAACAATTTTGATTGTAAATAAATATTTTCTGATGTATAATATACAATGATTGCAAAATATTTGTGTGTATTCGTACGTGTACATATCTACATGCGTGTAGAAAATATTACGTAGGCCCACAATATTGCACGACAAAGGAAAAATAAACATTAATTTTAGAATGTCCAGGTGATAGTGAATTATGATACATCGTAATGACACTGAATATATGTATTTAAACAGCTTTAATTTTTTTTTTTTTTTTTTTTTTTTTTTTTTTTTTTTAATTTTATTATAAACTATCTGTTCTCCGGCGTGCCATGCTACACCAGCGTGGATTTGTAAATGAACAAATATACACACAGACAGCTGATAGGCAAATTTGACTTAGCCTATCAAGATCTGTGTACCAAGTTACGTCAAAATCAGCCAAACTGTTTGAATTTGTATAAGAAGCAATCATACAGACAGACAGCTGGTTGAAATTTTTGACTTAGCCTATGACACTCCCTGTATCAAGACCTACCTGTGAGCCAAGTTTGGTAAAATCGGTCAAACAGTGTGGATTTGTATAAGGAACAAACAGACACGTGATATATATATATATATATATATATATATATATATATATATATATATATATATATATATATATATATATATATATATATATATATATATATATATATTACATTTATAGTAGTACTATATATATATATTACATATATAGTAGTACTATATATATATATATATATATATATATATATATATATATATATTACATTTAGTGTTAAAAGAGTCTTCCTGTCTTCATACTACTTTATTTAATAGGCCCGACATGTTTCTGCATTTTTTTGCACCTCTTCAGGGGCTAGGAAGTCCTCTCGTTAACATGGTAACGAGAGGACTTCCTAGCAAGAAGAGGTGCGAAAATATGCAGAAACATGTCGGGTCTATTAAATATAGCAGTATGAAGACAGGATGGCTGCTTTAACGACCCCATGCCTCCTAAGATCAAAAAGAATTTAGATATTTTGGGTCATCTACAAGAATAAATAATATATATATATATATATATATATATATATATTCATGTATTAATGGTGTCAGTATGGGCTACCTTCAGTCAGTATCTGACACAGAATCAGTGAATAACTTATTCTGAGCCTGGTAACTACGACTAATTTTATTCTTGTGCAGGTATCGCTTTTGTGCTTTTTTATTTTGTGTAATTTATTGTACGTCCTTATAGTTATATTAGTTAGTTTTTTTTATCTTTTTGCTGCAATTTTCGCTTCTTTGTCCGCGTCAGTATTTTATATAATAAAATATTTCAGTCAGAACATATGGCACTAGTATTTCTAAATTGACACAACTCAAAATAAAACTCAACTGAAAATGTGTCACTCTTACCTATGTAGGGGGCTTAGCATTAAGACAGGAAGAGTGACACAAGTGCCCTCTGGCGCACAAGCTCTGAATCTGGGTGTATACAGTTTTGATGGTTGATAAAGAGATATTGGCCATGTCTTTCATCGTCCTAACTATGACGGTATGAATAAAACCGATTTTTGAGTTGGGTCACCTTAGAAATACTAGTGCGATATATGTATAATTTATGTTCTCATACTATGAAACATATTGGACTGTGTTATGGAATATCTATTTGAAGGTTGTTCCCATTGGCTCACGCCTATATCCGGCTATTAACGGATATTCAAGATAAGCTAAATAGATATTATGCACTTACACCCGCGATATTTCCTCGCTATCTTATAATAAACATGTTTACAGTTACCCCATAGATAACATACTTGCATATCATAATCATGACTTACCGGAAACATGACTCTCTGATGGGAGCCAATATATAGAAAAGATTTACAATTACTGAAAATACAGAAACTTATTTGACCGAATATGACGACAATACAATATTGATTAATTCTTTATACTAACTATCTGAAATTGAGTAATATACACTATTAAGATTTATACAATCATATACTACTCAAACTCACTGACTACATGTAAAAATAAATACTAATATAAACAGTATAGATACACTTTACAACTTCTTAATTCATTACGACTGATTTTGTTATTATTTTTTGTATTTTCTTAAAAATAACGTTTTAATTGTATTATCGCCTTTTAGCGTTAAAAAATAAGTAAATAAATAAAATACAATAATCTATGAATGACTACCTGTAGATATAGAACCACTCCTAGCCTGCTTCGCTAGAATCTTGCCTCTAATATTTATAGCGAATCCCTTTGCTATTTTTGTCCCGAGTCTATTTCAAAAGGCTCCGGTTATTCCTGAAATATGTTTTCATTCTTTGCTATTCGTTTTTATAGTCATTTTTAGTTTTTTTTTTGCCCCGGCCATTTCGATTTCGGCATTTCCGCCCCGATGTACTTAGTGAGCGAAGATGACGACTGTACAAATAATGGAAAGTCATAAATTTTGCCTCAATTTCCTCTTAAATATACTCATGAGTCGAGTCGGGAAGAGAAAAAAATGTGCTGTGGATCTGAAAAAAATACGATATTTCGCCCGTTAATTTCGTTCTGTCAAAATACAACTCAAGAACGGATATAAAAAAAAACTGTTAGTCACTAAATGGCCTAGTCGAAATTGATGAAACACAAGAAGTATAAATACTATCTCAAAATACAAATAAAAAAAAATAATTATTTTTATCATTATTTAAGTATTTATCCTCCGCAGGCGGATTTTTTATTGTTAACAGCAGTGGTTTCGCTGTACCAATTATGCCAATTAAAAAAATTATGCTAGCTTTAGAAATTATGCTATCTGCTGGCGGAAAAATTCTAAAAGTTTATAATTAAATTATATGTAATTTAAGATCATATTTTATTTTATAGTGACCCAACCCAATTTTTTTTACAAGCCCAAGGTCAATAAAAGAGAATTGACAAAATTAATTTAATTCATTTTATTTAAGCTCTACATGTTTCACACCTTAGGTGCCTCTTCGAGAGCTAAAAAAACTCACTAAAGGTGAACCTTCCTGTACAATGGCCACGTCCAATATGAGGTTACTACTACGTTTAGCGTTAATCAGCTGAGTAAAATCGATAGATTCCAAAAAACATTATTCGATCATCCAAGAAAATATATTAAGAGGCACGAGGGTGTAAAACATGTATAGTTTTAATAAAATTAATTGAATTGTCTTTGTTAATCACCTTTTTTTTTGACCCGGAAAGTGGGCCGATTTTAATAAAATTTGGTAGATAATAAGTTTTGAGATTTTAAAGGTCCAGTTCGTTAACCAGCATAATATGCCCATTGGAACATGGGTTTTTAGCGGATTTCCTGCAAAAAAATCGCCGTAACGCTTACGCTTTTGCGTCACTAGGCTTCCAAGTACACGTTTTAGAATTACTTGGACGTGAAGAATAGAACCATTTCCAAACCGATATATATGGAAAAACCTTCTTGGGAATTTCGAATATATTCGAATGTAAACTATCTATTCAGACGCTTATAACATTTCCTTAAGAATACGGTTCTTACGTGATTTTTCAAATAGCAATCCCTTTCGGAGAAATCGGTGATTAAATGGAGTATTTCCGCTTAGATTTCTGTCAGTTTTCTGGTGTGGCGCCTAAGATCTTCCTTCCCTTTTAGATTTTAGCTTACATTCATGACACAATATTAACCCTGGAATCACAACATGATGAAGCTGTTACAAATCTCACAACGTGGGGTCATATATGACCCCGTCAAGTCTTTCGTAATTCTTTTACAAATTTGGTGTTAGGTTTCTGAAATGGTATTTTAAGATGACTACCATGTATAATATAACAATTTATAACCAAATAATCTTATTTAATTGTAAAATGGGGGAGTGAGAAATCAAAGATCAAAATACCACAAATTTAGACATAAGTTTATTTGAATATTTGTCTTCTGAATATCAACAATAAATATAACGTTTTCTCCTATAATATTTTGTCTTTATGACTGCCAGAATAAAAAGATACTATAACATGTAAAATTGGTTCAAAAGGGGAAAAAATATAGTGACTTGAATTTATGCACATTATAATGACCAAAAAAATAAAAATATTGTTATTCATTTATACATAGATATACTTTGCCTGTGTCTGTGTGCTTTCCTGTCTTTTTTACAATCAGAGACACCACATGGTATATATGGCCATCCTCTTTTTCACTCGTATCACATACTTCACCAATTTCACTGTCTTCACTATCCAAAACGTCTCCAAACTCTCTGTTCTTCTCTTCTACAATTTGCCAAAGCAACTCATTGTGAATTTCATCTTTAGTGCAAAATAATATATCGTTAGACATACTAAATTTGATAAATAAAAATATTACATAAACCACAACGTGGGGTCGCCCGTGACCCGAAGGCTTTATATTCGTTCACAGGGATAGGTATGAGAAAAGCCTGTCTCTCTATTATGATCACCTTGTCAGGACAGGAAGGTAGAGGATCGGACATGTTTAACAGCTCGAATGTGTAGGAAATAACAAATATTTTCAGAACTCAGGGGTCACGGGTGACCCCACGTTGTGATTCCAGGGTTAAGTGTTTCTAGGCAGTCTGTGACTAGTTGGGACTCGGCTACGATAACATCTATGTGACGTTTGTAAAAATCTGTATTAATGACGTTTCGGGTACTTTTTGGTACCCTTTGTCAGCAACGCCGGGGGTGGGGAAAGACCAAAGTTAGCACTTAAGTTTTTTTTTAACTTTAATAATATTTTTTTATTGATTATTACATGCTGTATATAAATACATCTGGTAATATGATGAATGATGCAATATGGAGGTTCTGCGCTCAAGGCCTCCCAACTTCATCCTCGATTAACGTCAGAAAGACGCTCAGATGACGTTGAGAGGTGCCTACACAAGCTCCCTTCTGCTCCGACCAGTGGCTGGAGTCGAAGAGAGATCGATGTGCCACAGAAAATTTTCGCACTTGAGCAAAGAGAAAGCCATTGCTAACAATTCACTTGGTCACTGCAGCAGATCTCTAGGCCAATGTCTACTAAGTGAATATGATGACCGTATTTTCACCATGGTCACTTTACTGCAAACATTGATCTTTCTCGACATGTCGATGGTAGCCTTCGTCAGCAATGGATGCATCCATTGCTGACGAAGGCTACCAAAGAATTTAGCTGAATCCTAAATATTCCCTGATTGCATATCCCTTCAACAGGTAACTATCTACACCCGATTATTAACCGTTTTTATTCTATGCATTCGAAATGATATTAGGGATATGAACGAAAACAGACTATGATGTAGCAGTTCTTGCGAGTTGGACTTTTTGGTTTTAGAAAACATATTTTCGTTCGCATAAACTTCAAAGACAGGTGGTTTTTTTTTTGTGATCCGTAGCTACGAAGCGGCAGAATAACGTCAGGTCGTTCCGGTTAGGGTAATCGGTTTAAGGCGCAACTTCGCCCCTGTAAATCTAATTATTAGAGATTATATCGTTGTTCCGGAAGAAGAGTAACGTTAATAAATAAAAAATGATTGAAAAGGGCGTTCGTGTCCGAAAAAATGGTGTATTCTTTGTACGCAGAATATATACTTTACTTTCATTTACCAGGGATTAGAATCACAAATTTTCTGTCTGTTATTCTGTTGGATTTTCTCTGGCGGTCCTGAGTGGATCTATGTGTACGGGATGTGTTTCTGATATTATCTCTTTGCATTTGAGACATTTTTGCAGTTACGTCAATGTTCTTCCGAAACGGTGATATTTATAATAATTTCTAAATGTCATTAAACGATTTTCCTTTCCTTATAAATGTCGAAGATCATATCTACGCCTAGGCCCCTGTCATGGAGTTAGACTGTCTGTAAGTTGACAGCGAGTGAGTAGATATTTCATCGTCAGAATGCAGTTGCAATCTTAGATGTCCGCCTGTCCAATATGTTAAAAAAATATATGAGAACGTCAGTTCATAGAAGCCAAACCTCGAGCAAAGCATTTTATTCTTCCTGACAGACTTCATGCATGAAAGGCATTTAGCTAGCATACTGTCGAAGTTACCGGAGAATTTCTTAATCTTTTCAAATTTAAAGAGCAAGGTTTTAATAATGAATTAATAATCATACATTTTCTGTATTAAGATTTCATTGCAGGTAGAAGAAAGTGAAGGGACATAATAATATTGAGAATTGATGGTCCAACATCCTTTAGCGAATTAAATTTTGGCATGATACCATATTATCAATATGTAAACATATTGAGCTGAAGATCATATTAGTCCAAGCACACACAAAAAAAAAAAAAAATAAGTGAAAGTTTGTAGGTATACAACGCACAGATCACTGAAGTAAGGCGTGTAAGACCCTCCGGAAAGTGCTAAGCTGTACGAAAGAAAAATATTTGGAAATAATCCATTTCTAAGCGAATGCTAATAATATTTGAGAAATTAAAAACACAATCAAAGTCAGGCACGATAACCAATTGTCTTCAAGCAGAAAAGAAGAGGTTGTCATAACCAGACTTAGAATTGGGCACGAACTGTGTTAATAGTTATAATTAGGGAATTAGCGTGTGCCCACGACACACCTATTGACAGACTGCAAGAGACGAGACCATTTCCACATGCCACAAGACTTACACACAATACTCACTGAGGGTAGCCCTCACATCTACACTATATTACATTATTTAGAGAACACTAATTTATAATAAAAAAAACTAGCTAACTTTTCCTCCGCTTTTTTTGTGCTTTCATTTTTAATAGCGTACGAATGTGATTTTATTTTTTTATTTCATTTATTTATAAGTGATTCGCTACTACTGTGATTTTAGTCTTTCGTTGTTGTACCTGTACAGTCTAATTAGACATGCGCGCCGCGCCGGCGCCGCTACGCCACGCCGGGTTTTGAGTGACGCGCCGCCGCCGAGCCTAGTCAGTCGGCGCGCCGATTTCGTTGGCAATACTGGACGAAAGGGTGTAGCGGGTGGGTTAGGGTAGGAAAACAGCGAGTTTACTGCGTGGTAACCTTCCGCCATTTTTGGCTTACCTTCTCTTCGAGTAAACGCTTGTGTGTTGTGCTATTTGATTGGAAAAAAACGGAAAATAAAATAATTTTAGGTATATAAAAATGGTATTTAACTCAAAAAATAAAGCCTGCTTTTGTGGGAGATATTTTGAGAACCTCGCAATTGAAGAGAAAAACAAAAGTCTGACTCGCAGGAACTGCGTCATCTTAGCGCGGTTCCGTTCATATCTCTAGTGTCATTAGCTAAGTAGTAGAAGCAGTTGTTGGTAGGTTTTGATCTTTCGGGAAAAATATAAAATGAATCTCAAAGAGAAAGAAGATTTAAGGCTCCAAAACAGGAAACTGATACTATTCTAAGCGGAAATGACTCCCCCACCTTCTCAACGTTTGCCAAAGGAAACACTATTACCAATACGTTTCTCATTTTCATACCTTATTTTATTAAAATATTAATTTTACTATTAAATGCGATTGAAAAAACAATAACCAATTAAAACGTTTGGTAAGTGACAAAACCCTGTTGAAAAAAACAAAACTAACAATTTTGAAGTTAGAAGCATCTATTTCTCGGATTTACATCGCCCCATCAAAAATTACATCTTAACTTTTTTTGTAAGGAATTTAGTGAGCTTTCGAATTTCCACCTTCCACTTACCACGATTTCCCCCCGTTTTTGAGATATGTAAGATATACGAAAATCCCAAAACCTTTCAATGAAATATTTTATTTTTGTACTTCCTTAACTCCAAACGGAACCAAAATGTATCTACCTTAGTTTAGATAAATATAAAACGTCTGGACCAAGTTTTAACTAAATTAATCGTTTATGAGTACCCAAACTGAAAATTACTTTGGAAAACGAGGTGTTTTAATGTTTCTCAAAACGG
This sequence comes from Gonocerus acuteangulatus, assembly GCA_946811695.1. Classification (NCBI taxonomy): domain Eukaryota; kingdom Metazoa; phylum Arthropoda; class Insecta; order Hemiptera; family Coreidae; genus Gonocerus; species Gonocerus acuteangulatus. Next base: position 20,363,429 of record OX328129.1, on the reverse strand, counting down.
GTACAGATATCGCTTTAAAATGGTTTTATTCGTTGTTCTACGTTAAGTAATCTATAAAACAAGTACCTGCAAGCATATGAACTCGAAAACGTGAACGTTACGATTTTTGTCGCGCGAATTTCGTCCCAAAAACCATCTTCCGGTTAACAGATTCTGCTGGTTCACGAATTCGACCTTTCAAATTAAGAAAAATATTTTTGTACCAAATTTCATCAAAATCGGACCTTTTTTGAGACATCAGGAGCCCGAACTGCGTCATCTTAGCGCAGTTCCGCTCGTATCTCTAGTGCTATAAGTAAAGGAATACATACAGTTACTGGTAGGTTTTGATGTACCGTTAAGAATATAAAATAAAATCTCAAACAGAAGGATGTTTACGGCGCAACAACGATCACCCTGCGAAAACACTAAGTTTCTCATTTTCTTACTTCCTTTTACGAAAAGGCTAATTTTACTGATCATTTCAATTTAAAACAATCAATTAAAAAGTGAGATAAACAAACCGACCCCCCCCCCCTACAAAAGAACAATACAAACGCTTTCGAAGTTTTAAGCCCTTATTTCTCCGATTGACATCACTCCATCGAAAATGTCTTTAGAACTATTTTTGTAGAGATATTTTGTAGCGAACAGTGTCCCGGTTTCACTCACCAAAAATATGGCAAGCCTATATATGTATATATTTAAATTGTAACATCTCCCTTGGGGGTTAAAAAAATAGCCAACGCCGCGCGCGCCGCCGCCACCGACCATTTTAGTCCAGCGCGCCGCCGCCGGAAAATTCAGCCTCGGCGCGCATGTCTAGGTCTAATGAACCAGCATTGTGATCAAAATTTTGATTCACTTATTCTCATAAAGAGGGGTTTGTAAATGTCTGTTATATGCCTGGAAGCCTCTGGTTATTCAGCAGATATCTTCAAATGCGAGTGTATAGTTTAGAATCCTGCAAGTAAGACAGTATTGTGTTTATGTACTGGCTGCTGTCCCTCAACAATTCGTTCATCTCCTGTGGATTATTTATTTTTTAACGTATTTTACACTCCGTAAGTAGGTTTCTTAAGGTAAAGTCTTTATTGCATATGTCAAAAATTGGTTTGTTAAGTCCTGTCATAACATATTCGTGTGTTAGTCTTGTGTGACTACTTCGCAGCAAGTACAGACCAATTCGTAGACAAGAACAGTGTGATTTTATTACACTAATGTGTTTTATTTTTAGATCTCTAAAAACGAATTTTGTTTTTTACATGTATCACCTATTAAATATATATATATATGGGTGATTCTACAGAAAAGTAGCACTTTTGGTGAAACCTTTTTTCTTTTTTTTTTTCATTTTGTTTGTTTGATTTTTACCTCAGAGATAATAAAGCATGTCTAACTTAATATTATCAAAGCATTGGTCAATTAGTTTTCAATTGGTTTTTGGGTTGCAGGGGAGTGAGAATAAGAGTAAAAAGTCCGACTCGCAGGAACTGCATCATCTTAGCGCGGTTCCGATCTTATCTCTAGACTCATTTAAAATGATTAAAATAGAAGCTGTTATTATTTTGGGTCCACATTTCTAGAAAGCATGAAGATTAGATAGTTAGCCGTCGAGGTGATAAGTAAAGATGGAATGGCTGGGATTCGGCTAAAGAAGCCTCAATACTATTTTTGTTAAAAAATCTATATTTAGGACGTTTTGGCTACTCATTGGTAGCCTTCGTCAGCAATGAAAGTGCCGGGAGGCAGAGGAGGACCAACGTTGACAGTTCCATCTTTACTTTCAAGAAAGGTCTTATTTACGATCTTACCTAGATACCCATCCAGGGCATCCAGCCCTAGGAAGGACCCCGCTAGGCATTTGAAAAGCTATCTTGGAAATCCATATCTCTAAGATTAAATTGTTTTTCTTATTTTTCTTAACCTGATGTATTATCAAATACATTATCCAATTACAAGCAGTTAAAAAATAACAAGGAATAAAAACAGACAAAAAGAACAGTTCGAATAAGCGAAATCAATTACTTTAAAGTTTTAAGCACTTATTTCTCCGATTGACATCGTCTAATCAAAACTTTCATTAGAACCTTTTTTTTAGAGAATTTAGTAAGCTTTCTAATGGTATTCTTCCGTTTACCAAGATTCTCAACCTTTTTCGAGATATTAAGAAAAGTATACAAAGTTACCAAAACTTTTTATGTCTGTTAATAAAATATTTTATTCTAACCCTTCCTTAACTCCAAACGTAACCAAAATTTCAACATATTAGTTTTAATCAAAGTAGAACACGCAGAAAATGTTTCAACTGAATCCCATGATTCTAAGTACCCAAACCAAAAACGGTATTCAAAAACTATTTTTTCCAATTTTCTCGAAAACGGTTAAAGCTATCGCCTTGAAAATGGTTTCATTCGTTTTCCTAGCCCAAGAAGCCTATAAAACGAGTACTTACAAGCTTATGAACTCAAAAATGTAAGCGTTACGATTTTTTCTGCGCGAATTTCGCCCCAAACGCCATCTTCCAGTGGGCGGATTTTGCTGGTTAACGAACTTGACCTTTCAAATTGGACGACGGATTTTTGTACAAAATTTCATCAAAATCGGACCATCAGGGAAGCCAGAAATGAGCGAACAGACAAATATATATATATATATAAATATATATATATATATATATATATATATATATATATATAAATATATACATATATATATATATATATATATATATATATATATATATATATATATATACAAATTTGAACCACCGTTATTTTCGGTCTCTAGGGGTTCTGAAACGCGAAATTTTCTAGTCGGCACTTCCGGATTGTTTCATTGTATCAACCCTATAAGCGGGGTTCCTCCCTATGGGGGAGGGAGAAACCGCGCTAAAAAACAATATGTCTTAGCAGTATATGTTTCTAATTGCCATTCTGAAGATACAGCATGGTATATTAAACCGGGGAAATGGCAAAAGCCTTGACAAAAACACTTTTCGGGAAAATATAACTAAACAATATTTTTCGTACTGACAGGGAAGTGAAAAAAATTTAATACTCACTTCCCTGTTTAAAAAAATGCACATTTGTGCCAATTATTTATATTTAATAAATTAACAGAACAAAAGCTAACACTACTAGGCCAAAGGTTTTAGTATAAATTGCCTTTGAATATCAATTTCGTCATGTGTCTCAGTGTTGTACTATAATTGACAGGGGAGTGAGAAACAGGGCAGGGATAATTTTGAGGTTTGGATCACCTGTAGCACACCCTGTTTACAACGTAAAGCGTTTCATGACATCTTAATAAAGTGTTTTGGGGTACCTATCAAACAATGTTATCAAATCACAAGAATAAAAATCAACTGATTTTTTATGAAGAGCAGGGGAGTGATAAACAATTTTTACAACTCGTCATTTTACTTGAAAAAAAAAACTTTCAAAGCAGATCCTCTCTTTCCAGAAATCATAATCATAATAATAGGATAATATTTTTTACTTTTTTCTCTTCCAGCTGCATTTGTGAGGGCATAATGAAAAAAAAATACTCTAACAAAAAACTTCCTGCAAGTTACTGTAGGCCTAAAAGAATCAACGAAAGTTACAAACCCGAGTACTGTGACAGGGCAGGGGAGTGAGAATTAGGGCGTTGCAAAGCTCCAGCTCCAGATCAAAGGCTGTTACAGATCATCCAGTGCTAGGTATGATTCAAAATAGTTTTGTATCATCTTACTAAAAAGGAAAAATATTAATATTTTCAATACGGACTGAATAATTGACAAAAACCAAAAAGTGCTACTTCTCTGTAGAATCGCCCATATATATATTATAATATAAACGTAAAATGAAACGATGTTAACATTATGTGAATTATGTATCTATTTTAAAATCTGTATTAGGGCTTAACGCCATAGATGCGAAACTATTATAATAAATAAATAATACCTGACTGCAGGTAAAACTTAATGTTTTTTTCAGGTGAGTCGCCTGGTTTAAACCAAGAAAATAAATAAAAAATATAACTTTCGGCTGATGTATAATTAAAGGTTATCCAAACAAATTTGCATCACATAAGACGCATCCAAATACCCGCCGACCCTTAAGCAGGACAGCCGACAGCGGAAATTGCCAACTGCTCGACCGCGAATTTCGTCTGGAACCATAACCACTCCATGTTTATGACGCAGCCTCCAGTGGATCGTGATCTGACAGTAAAAACTGCCACCATGTGGCCAGGAGACGTGAAGAGGTTTGTAATTCTACAGGCTCGTCCATACCTTACCACATGATCCACTTTCGATGGACTTCGAGGTTCGTTTACCTCAGTATGTCTGCCTCTTGCCTTTGCTGATTTTTATCTAGCTATCATCAAAACAAAAAAGTTTTATTTATGTTCTTGTTTTTTTTTTTTTTTTTTTTTTTTTTTGAGAATATTTATTTATCTACGCTTAGTTATATCATCAGACAGTAAAATGTAACAAACTCCAGGCAGTTACTTTTGTATTATATCTATTAAGATAACATTCATGAAAGAAGTTAAAAAGTAAATTATAAATCGTCACTTGGCTCATATGTTTGGCCTCTTCTCACCAACACCAACGAATGTGATAAAATGTATATCTATCCATGTGCATTCTGTCTCCAAATAATATATATATATATATATATATATATATATATATATATATATATATATACACTTATATATATATATATAAATCAGTCCCGTAACAGGCCACGAGGGCCCTGAGGGGCAGATACTATAGAGGTATCTGATTCATGACCATACGGCACACTAGGGAGATAGTGTGGTCAGTACTATGCTCCGGCCGCCTGATTTTCCCCTTGGGTGCTTCGACTGCTAGAGTCATTAGCACCCAAGGTACCCATTATTAAATTAATTAAAGGCTGGGTTGGCCTAGGGACGGTCAGGGAGGCCGAATTCAACCCTTGAGCGAAGACACTAGAAGAAAAAATCTTTAGTGCTTGCTCGGGATTTGAACTCAGGACCTCCAACTTATTAGTCCAGTGCTCTACCACTGAGCTAAGCTCGCCCCCTCATATATATATATATATATATATATATATATATATATATATATACATATACATATATATATATATATATATATATATATATATATATATACATATACATATATATATATATATATATATATATATATATACATATACATATGTGCGTGTGTACTACAATTTTTGTATCATCACCGCAAAACTTGATTTCAGGATCTTGAAAGAGAAAGGTTGGATCTCAAGAATCGAAAACCCGAGTCAGAAACCCTCCTCGTAGCATTTGTTTACCCATAAATCACCAGTATAAATTAAAATTAAAACATTGCAACTTTTTCAACCATGTTAACGAATCAGCATTTCATAGAGTAAACATTCGCCTTTACTATCCTGACACAGTTTTACAATTTCGACTTCGTTTTCCCAACATCCGGATTTCGGGATTCGCCCTTTCTCATCCAAGGTATATTATATAGCATTCCCATGGAGAAATGATTGGACGAGTTCGTTAACCAGCAACATTGATCCACCTACCTGCTATTCCAGGCAATGAGGGATAAATATGTCTCTAAAAGGCCGACCATTTTCTGTTATTTTACAAAAAAAAAAGTTGACATTGTCAAGGGCATCTAAGAAGTTCCAGACGAGTTGTAAGAAAACAAAATTGGAACATGAGAAGTAGTTGGGGATTACTCGAGAAGAAAATTATATCCTCATATAAGAGAAAAAGTCCCACAAAAATTTCCCTCGCATTTTTAGATTTTTTAAAAATTTGGCTCATCAATAGTACCCCATAAGACAATGAAAAAGCCTAAGTTTTAGAAATTTATCTTTATTATGAAACTTTAAGTTTTTAAAAAAAGCACCTCCTGAATCGATTCCCGAAGTTTGGCCGTTTTTTTTCGGGGGGGGGGGACTCCCTGTATATATTAGATGGATGTCATTTCATTTTCTGAAGAATTTCAATTTGTTGAAGTACCGACATAAAGTTACTAATTAAAATAAATATGATCCTATTAAGATCCCAACTTGAAATTTACACAAAACTGAGATAATATATCAAAGAAAAATTACAAATTTTTGAACATACGTTTTTAGAGAAATTTAAATTTTTAAGTTCCAATTTTCACAAATAAGTCATAATATATATAATTTTAATCAGCATTTACATACACTAAAGAATGCTTTTTACCACACCTCTAAAGCTCATTTTGTTTGGGAGTTATGGTTAATGTTATGATGAAGTGTCAGTAAAAAAATGTGCTTTTTTAGAAAACTTAAAATTTCATAACTCGAAAACTAATAAAGATAAATTTATAAAAATTTGGATTTTTGTATGGGATACTATTGATGAGCCAAATTTAAAAAAAAAATAAAAAATGTGAGGGAAGAAACTTTGGATCTCTTGATACCAATGACCCCGTACATTGCTTCTCTCATACTCATCAAGATGTTAATGCATTAACGGCGCCGAGTCTTGGCATCTTTGGACTTTACTAATGAGATTCGTGTTCCAGACCGTGGCAGTAGGAAAATGAATCCCTCGTCCTCGGGAGCATACGTCGTAAAATAAGATCTGTCGTGCATACGCCAAATTCCCTATCTTCCGAATTAAATATAATATTTATTAATCTAAAAGAATCTTGTATATATTTTATGATTGGTGGTCGTGACTTCATACACGCACATCTCTTGATATATATACCGATGTCAGTTTTTATGTCGCTTCTTGGCCTTGTAACACAATTAGATGTAGTTTTTTTTTTCCTTTTATCAGTGTCCAGATTTATTAGTACAGATTTTCACGTGAACACAGTTAGAAAGTTCGTTGAAAAAATAATTAATATTATTTTTCATAATTTTATAATTATTAATTCTTTTTTTTGTCGAGTAAAGATGCTTACGTAAGCACATTCTAGAAGGGCGGCTAAAGTAATCTGTATTTTTGAGGAATTTACTTAAAATAAACTATAGTACCTATCGACGTTTCGGTTTGAAATTCAAGCCTTCATCAGAGCTATATATATACAAAAAAAATCAAAACCCAAAAAACATTAAACATTAAAGGCTTGGACAGACAGAACGCGATTTGTACCGCGGCGGCCAACGATATCTGACCGAGGATGGGAGGCGATCTAAATGTATTAAACAGTATTTCATTAGCACCGTCAAAGAAACGGCGATCTGTCAATGCGAGCTTGTCTTTATCGCGCGGTACGGTTGTAAAGAATTACAACTCTTTCCTATGAGTTAGGTGTGCCTTGGTTTTGGGCCCGAACAGGTAAAGGTTGTAAGCCGTATACTGCTCGTGGTTTCGCCTTGGTATCTCCTTCCACTCTGTCAATTCGAGCTTGTCTTTATCGCGCGGTACGGTTGTAAAAAATTACAGATTTACCGCGCGATCTGTTCACTTCTAGAGAACAGATCGCGCGGTAGATCTGAAATTTTTTACAACGACCTTTGTTTGTGGGAGCTAATGAAATACTGTTTAATAAATGTAGATCGCCTCCCCCCTTAGTGAGAGATCGCTGTTCGGCGCGATACATATCGCGTCCTGTGTGTCCCAGCCTTAAGTGTGCTATAGCTATAGCTTAAATTAGATGTAAATCAATGCTGGTTTAAGACATAGATATAGACAAACCTAACAAGTACATGATGAAAATAGGCTTACCGAAGAGATGACGGCGAATTATGCCTGAAAAATGTGTAATCATTTCTCACTGTGGATGATCAAAGTAAGTTTTGGGAAACGAGTGGGTAGGAGAGGAGGAGTTTTTGACCACCCATTAAGTTGAGGTAACACGGAGGTATCAGTATTTATATATATATGTGTGTATGTATCCGGGACTTCCGGACTGTGTCATTGCGCGGCCGTCATAAGCGGGTTTCCTCCCAATGAAAGGAAAGTCGAAACCCGCTAAAATTCCATAATGATATTAATGCTGAGACCTCCGTGTTGCCTCCCTTAATGAGGTCACTAAGCGGAGCCGAAAGGATAATAGAGAAGGTAGAGAGGACTAGAGGGAAGCGGGAAGAAGAGCCTATCAGTGCGGAAGGAAGATAAGGGTAGGTGCTTAACACCACCACTAGCCACCAGGGGTAGCGTCCCTAGCTACTTCCTACATCTATAGGGAGCAGATTCGACAAGCTACCTTTTCGGGGGTCTCTCAGTGGTAGGGTGGATAGTCTGTCGCATTCATAACTGTCTGTTTGTCTGTTCGTCTGTGCGTGCTAATATAAGAAACGGCGTATCCGATTTGTTATTGACCGATGTCAATCGGTTCATAAATAAAAAAGTTATGCCAATGTAAATAATCACGACGAACATTGCATGAACTATCGTTAACATCGAAACGATGTATATTGCAAAGCAACGTTTGCCGGGTCAGCTAGTTTATATATATATATATATATATATATATATATATATATATATATATATATATATATATATTATATGGCTAGCTAGGAAGGGATGGTTTTCTAGTAACTCATTCCTCTCGGAGACCCGCCGGATGAGAGATAGCGACGGATAAGGAAGAGTCTACTGTATATATATATATATATATATATATATATATATATATATATATATATACATATATATATATATATACATATATATATTATATGGCTAGCTAGGAAGGGATGGTTTTCTATTAACTCATTCCTCTCGGAGACCCGCCGGATGAAAGAGAGCGACGGATAAGGGAGAGTCCACTGTATGTATATATATATATATATATATATATATATAAATATATGTATATATATATATATACATATACATATACATGTATACATATATATATATATATGTATATATACATATATATGTATATGTATATATATATATATGTGTATATATATATGTATATATATATATATATATATATATATATGTATATATACAGTAGACTCTCCCTTATCCGTCGCTCTCTGTGAATTAGACGGAGATAGACTATCTCGAGGGTTCCTAGAAAACCTCCCCTCGCCAAACATTTGTTTCGTGGCATGTCATTGAATAGAAGTCAAATATGGCATATATGTTTCGTTTTAGAGACAGGAACTTGTGTTTCTACTAAGAAAATAAATGTTTCTACTGAGGTACCTGCGGCCCGATTTTAGCTAGTCTAGTCCGAACATTCATCGCGAGTGGAGTGCAAGTTTTGAAAGTAATTTTACTAATATGTACCATTTTATATATGCAATATTAAAGATAAGAATGTGCATGTGCAATAAGAATAATGAATGTACATAATAATTATCAAATAATAACAATTAATAAATGTAATGATAAATAAGGTGTATAATAATTACAACGAAAATACACAAGAAATGACTATTTGCGATTTTATCTAGACAATTTACAACTAGAATGTTTAGCCTTTAAAACTAGTAGAATTATAGCTTCTGACTAGGCAGTTAAATGTAAATTTCACATTCATGTCGACTGCAGGAATTTTAATGAATTCAGAAGTATTTCCCGTTAATTAGTAGGTGTCAACATAATTAGGCTATTGATCCTAGCAGGCTCGTAAAGGACTAAATAAAGCACAGAGGAATGGCGAAGGGCGAAGTTTTAAAACCTCTCTGTTATCGCTCCTTGGACAAACATTTATTTAATTTTAATTAAGAGGTGCTTCTTACAATTCATAAAAAAATATTTGCAACCGGTACTCCAGTCACGCAGGAGCTGCTGAACTAACCACCTTTCTTAGAAAGGTGGTTACATTACTGCGCCTGGCTGATGAATGTCCTTAAACTAACCTACATAAATAAATAAAAAATACGAAGACAGTATAGTTGGGATTCGGCTAGGAGAAAAACGTCAGACTTTCAAAAAGAGATCTGTATTTCGGACGTTTCGACTGCAACAATGGCAGCCTTCTTCAGCTAAAAAATATATACAACTTATAAGTAAAGAAAATGTACAACTAGTAAGTAAAAGACAGGCAGAAATGAGCGGAGTATATATATCAATACAATAAATTTTAACCAATCTTATTTTTAAAAAACAATAAAAATACGGTAGTTGGAAAGAAAACAGCATGTAGAAAGTGTTAGTAAAAACACTACAAAAAAAAATTAAACAGTAAAAACAACGAACATTTTTTATGTAGTGAAAAACAAAATCTATTTTATAAGTGAATACAATTTATAACAATTGTAACAACACACTCTAGTGGTATGTATCTATATATTAATTTTTATAAATTGTATTCACTTATAAAATAGATTTTGTTTTTCACTACATAAAAAATGTTCGTTGTTTTTACTGTTTAACTTTTTTTTGTACTGTTTTTACTAACACTTTCTACATGCTGTTTTCTTTCCAACTACCGTATTTTCATTGTTTTTTAAAAATAAGATTAGTTAAAATTTATTGTATTGATATATATATATACTCCGCACATTTCTGCCTGTCTGTTACTTACTAGTTGTACATTTTCTTTACTTATAAGTTGTATATATTTTTTAGCTGAAGAAGGCTGCCATTGTTGCAGTCGAAACGTCCAAAATACAGATCTCTTTTTGAAAGTCTGACGTTTTTCTCCTAGCCGAATCCCAACTATACTGTCTTCGTATCTCTACAGCGGCTAACTATCTCCATCTACACTAAATAAAAAACAATTTTCGGAAGGTCATATGTATATTAAAACACTTCATCTTCACATAATAAACTTTATTTTATGACCTACACGTGTCGCGCGCCCATAGACGCCTTTTCGGGAGCAACTCAACACAATATAGGGTACTTATACATAATTTTAGCCTTAACTAAGGAAGACCTTCCACAGGTAGAGCCTGGTCCAGACTAATAAAGTAAAACGACTGGGGTTAATGGCTAAAAAGCTGACACGCCGAAGAAAAAAAAAAGTAAAACGAATATGACCGTTATCAGTCGTGTGATTATAATAGATAGTGTTTTGTTTAGAACGATTACAAAGAAAGTGTTTGTCATTAAAAGGAAGATATAACGAAACTAAAACTAATAAAAACGATTGTTATCTAGAGCCCAAAATTTCATCAATTTTATTGAAAAAAATATTATTTAAATATTTAATCTCCGGTTTTTTATTTGCTGTTTTTTTTTTCTATTTTAGTAAATAAAAGTCCGTCACGCAGGAACTGCATAACTAAGCACTTTCCTCAGAATTTGGGTAGTTTAGACTGCTTTCCAGAACAATTTACTTAAAATATCCTACATATATATAAAAAAAAACATGAATAGTTCTCTTTTAATTTTGTAATGAGTAACTGATCAATTATTAATTTGCTTCCAGAGTTATGTTTACACATGGTACCTACTACACTACGTAATAAATACAAAAAACCTCATATTATCGTATTTTGATCTAACGCAGGAACAGGATACAGTCACTCTAGTGGTAGAAAGCGCTCCTTGCGGCGGCTTTGTGAACCTACGTCTGGCGGGCTTTTCTATTGAAATATATTACAAAGTAAACCCCCCTTTCCGATTGACCGATTCAGCTCATTTTTACAACACTTCTTTCTCATGAGTTACCCACGATGTATACCGCGTTTCGTTACAATACAGCAGAAATCACGACCGGTATGAGTATATTAGTAATTTGGGTCCGGAGTAAACCCCCCCTCCTAATAAACCGATTTAGTTTATTTTTACAACACATATTTACCTGTAGATTAGCACTACGAATACCGAGTTTCGTCGAAATATACCAAAAATCACGGCTGGTAGTGGCAAATTGGTATTGTGGGTCCGGAGTAAACCCCCCTCCTAATGAACCGATTTAGTTCATTTTTATATCTCACTTTTCTCTCTATATTACCGCTACGAATACCAAGTTTCGTTGAAATATAACAAATATTACGGCTGACATGGTCAAATTAGTGTTTTGGGTTCGGGGTAAACTCCCCCTTCCGGTGGATCGACTTTGGTGGTTAACGAACTCGTTCAATCGTTTGCTAATTGAATGCTATATACCAAGTTTCGTGACGAAAAAACAAAAACTCTGGCCGCTATCGTGTTAACAGACATATATATATATATATATATATACATATATATATATATATATATATATATATATATATATAGAGAGAGAGAGAGAGAGAGAGAGAGAGAGAGAGAAATTTTAACGGGGGTCATTTTCGGTGTCTACTAGGTAGGATCGATAAAGATTTGAAACAATTTTTCAAAAATTCCGTCATGAGTCCAACCTCAATAGCTACTTTCCTTCGGAGGAAAGTGCTAAAAAACAGAGATTAAACATTTAAAAATGCTTATTTTTCAATAAAATTGATGAAATTTTGGGCTCTAGATAACAATCGTTTTTATTAGTTTTAGTTTCGTTATATCTTCCTTTTAATGACAAACACTTTCTTTGTAATTTGTAATTGACGAAGTTTAGGGATTGGATTTTTGCAAAATGTCTCGCGGACCGGATGATATCTTACTGAGGGATGTCTAAAACGATCCGTAATCAGTTTTTTTAGTGTTTCCCGGCGCGCCGGGAATATTTCCCTCGATATTTCGCGCATGCGGAATTTTTTCCAACTATCTATAGAGCCTGAGAGTTCTTTTGGGAAAATGGAAAGCGACTAAATTCTATTTACACAAGGAAGTATTGATCCGGAGGATTTCATTGCGGATCATAAACCACATTTTATAATACCGAACTTTTAACTTTATCTCAGTTAATAACGAGAACGAAACAGAAAAACCGCAGTGGCTCATAAAATCCTTATACCGTATATCGAAAAATATACGTTTTCATTTATTTCGTTCGCACAATAACCACCAATAGCCTTTAGACTAAATGAAATGTGTTCATGAACTGTGTTTAGGGATGAAGCCCTGCACATAATGTCGGGCCGATGAAGCGAAAAGTACTCACGAGTTCAACAACTGTGTTTAGGGATGAAGCCCTGCACATAATGTCGGGCCGATGAAGCGAAAAGTACTCACGAGTTCAACAATTGTGTTTAGGGATGAAGCCCTGCACATAATGTCGGGCCGATGAAGCGAAAAGTACTCACGAGTTCAACAACTGTGTTTAGGGATGAAGCCCTGCACATAATGTCGGGCCGATGAAGCGAAAAGTACTCACGAGTTCAACAACTGTGTTTAGGGATGAAGCCCTGCACATAATGTCGGGCCGATGAAGCGCAAAGTACTCACGAGTTCAACAACTGTGTTTAGGGATGAAGCCCTGCACATAATGTCGGGCCGATGAAGCGAAAAGTACTCACGAGTTCAACAACTGTGTTTAGGGATGAAGCCCTGCACATAATGTCGGGCCGATGAAGCGAAAAGTACTCACGAGTTCAACAACTGTGTTTAGGGATGAAGCCCTGCACATAATGTCGGGCCGATGAAGCGAAAAGTACTCACGAGTTCAACAACTGTGTTTAGGGATGAAGCCCTGCACATAATGTCGGGCCGATGAAGCGAAAAGTACTCACGAGTTCAACAACTGTGTTTAGGGATGAAGCCCTGCACATAATGTCGGGCCGATGAAGCGCAAAGTACTCACGAGTTCAACAACTGTGTTTAGGGATGAAGCCCTGCACATAATGTCGGGCCGATGAAGCGAAAAGTACTCACGAGTTCAACAACTGTGTTTAGGGATGAAGCCCTGCACATAATGTCGGGCCGATGAAGCGAAAAGTACTCACGAGTTCAACAACTGTGTTTAGGGATGAAGCCCTGCACATAATGTCGGGCCGATGAAGCGCAAAGTACTCACGAGTTCAACAACTGTGTTTAGGGATGAAGCCCTGCACATAATGTCGGGCCGATGAAGCGAAAAGTACTCACGAGTTCAACAACTGTGTTTAGGGATGAAGCCCTGCACATAATGTCGGGCCGATGAAGCGAAAAGTACTCACGAGTTCAACAACTGTGTTTAGGGATGAAGCCCTGCACATAATGTCGGGCCGATGAAGCGCAAAGTACTCACGAGTTCAACAACTGTGTTTAGGGATGAAGCCCTGCACATAATGTCGGGCCGATGAAGCGAAAAGTACTCACGAGTTCAACAACTGTGTTTAGGGATGAAGCCCTGCACATAATGTCGGGCCGATGAAGCGAAAAGTACTCACGAGTTCAACAACTGTGTTTAGGGATGAAGCCCTGCACATAATGTCGGGCCGATGAAGCGCAAAGTACTCACGAGTTCAACAACTGTGTTTAGGGATGAAGCCCTGCACATAATGTCGGGCCGATGAAGCGAAAAGTACTCACGAGTTCAACAACTGTGTTTAGGGATGAAGCCCTGCACATAATGTCGGGCCGATGAAGCGAAAAGTACTCACGAGTTCAACAACTGTGTTTAGGGATGAAGCCCTGCACATAATGTCGGGCCGATGAAGCGCAAAGTACTCACGAGTTCAACAACTGTGTTTAGGGATGAAGCCCTGCACATAATGTCGGGCCGATGAAGCGAAAAGTACTCACGAGTTCAACAACTGTGTTTAGGGATGAAGCCCTGCACATAATGTCGGGCCGATGAAGCGAAAAGTACTCACGAGTTCAACAACTGTGTTTAGGGATGAAGCCCTGCACATAATGTCGGGCCGATGAAGCGAAAAGTACTCACGAGTTCAACAACTGTGTTTAGGGATGAAGCCCTGCACATAATGTCGGGCCGATGAAGCGAAAAGTACTCACGAGTTCAACAACTGTGTTTAGGGATGAAGCCCTGCACATAATGTCGGGCCGATGAAGCGAAAAGTACTCACGAGTTCAACAACTGTGTTTAGGGATGAAGCCCTGCACATAATGTCGGGCCGATGAAGCGAAAAGTACTCACGAGTTCAACAACTGTGTTTAGGGATGAAGCCCTGCACATAATGTCGGGCCGATGAAGCGAAAAGTACTCACGAGTTCAACAACTGTGTTTAGGGATGAAGCCCTGCACATAATGTCGGGCCGATGAAGCGAAAAGTACTCACGAGTTCAACAACTGTGTTTAGGGATGAAGCCCTGCACATAATGTCGGGCCGATGAAGCGAAAAGTACTCACGAGTTCAACAACTGTGTTTAGGGATGAAGCCCTGCACATAATGTCGGGCCGATGAAGCGAAAAGTACTCACGAGTTCAACAATTGTGTTTAGGGATGAAGCCCTGCACATAATGTCGGGCCGATGAAGCGAAAAGTACTCACGAGTTCAACAACTGTGTTTAGGGATGAAGCCCTGCACATAATGTCGGGCCGATGAAGCGAAAAGTACTCACGAGTTCAACAACTGTGTTTAGGGATGAAGCCCTGCACATAATGTCGGGCCGATGAAGCGAAAAGTACTCACGAGTTCAACAATTGTGTTTAGGGATGAAGCCCTGCACATAATGTCGGGCCGATGAAGCGAAAAGTACTCACGAGTTCAACAACTGTGTTTAGGGATGAAGCCCTGCACATAATGTCGGGCCGATGAAGCGAAAAGTACTCACGAGTTCAACAACTGTGTTTAGGGATGAAGCCCTGCACATAATGTCGGGCCGATGAAGCGAAAAGTACTCACGAGTTCAACAACTGTGTTTAGGGATGAAGCCCTGCACATAATGTCGGGCCGATGAAGCGAAAAGTACTCACGAGTTCAACAACTGTGTTTAGGGATGAAGCCCTGCACATAATGTCGGGCCGATGAAGCGAAAAGTACTCACGAGTTCAACAACTGTGTTTAGGGATGAAGCCCTGCACATAATGTCGGGCCGATGAAGCGAAAAGTACTCACGAGTTCAACAACTGTGTTTAGGGATGAAGCCCTGCACATAATGTCGGGCCGATGAAGCGAAAAGTACACACGAGTTCAACAACTGTGTTTAGGGATGAAGCCCTGCACATAATGTCGGGCCGATGAAGCGAAAAGTACTCACGAGTTCAACAACTGTGTTTAGGGATGAAGCCCTGCACATAATGTCGGGCCGATGAAGCGAAAAGTACACACGAGTTCAACAACTGTGTTTAGGGATGAAGCCCTGCACATAATGTCGGGCCGATGAAGCGAAAAGTAATCACGAGTTCAACAACTGTGTTTAGGGATGAAGCCCTGCCACATAATGTCGTGCCGATGAAGCGAAAAGTACTCACGAGTTTCAGAATCCAATAGTGGCGAAAAAAAGGTCGTTAAAATTTGTATATGTGTATTTTCGCTCTTCCATCCATGCTACAATTTTTGTATATTTGTCCACTAAAAATGTACCTCAAATGAAAGGCGAATTAAGGAACAGAATCCGCCAGACCGAACGAACATTCTTTATCGTCGAAATTCGCGCTCCACAAACCGTTGTTCTTACAGCACAGGATAATAGACCTCCGAGTGCATTTTAAAGAAATTCGGGCGCGGCAATAGGCATAGAAGTATGGTAACTTTAACTATGGTGGCAACCCGCTTATGAGGTTGACCCGGAATGTGCTGACTATAAAATTAATGAAGACAGGTATAGTTGGGATTCGGCTAGGAGAAAAACGTCAGACTTTCAAAAAGAGATCTGTATTTTGGACGTTTCGACTGCAACAATGGCAGCCTTCTTCAGCTAAAAAATATATACAACTTATAAGTAAAGGAAATGTACAACTAGTAAGTAAAAGACAGGCAGAAATGAGCGGAGTATATATATCAATACAATAAATTTTAACCAATCTTATTTTTAAAAACAATGAAAATACGGTAGTTGGAAAGAAAACAGCATGTAGAAAGTGTTAGTAAAAACAGTACAAAAAAAAGTTAAACAGTAAAAACAACGAACATTTTTTATGTAGTGAAAAACAAAATCTATTTTATAAGTGAATACAATTTATAACAATTAATATATAGATACATACCACTATCTTTGTTCCCAGGCTCCAGACAATTTTTCTACTTGTGTGTCCCAAAGCTCTTAACACCTTTTACAACCTCCCTTACAACCCAGCAATTGTACCTTTCATCTTCACCGATTTACCGCCTCCCCACCCCTTTTTCATAACTATAAAGACCACCTGTGTAGTTGCTGTCGTTCATACTTCTAACCATGGTTACCTAAGTTGTCCTCGAGGTCTTCCTCCCTCCCCCCTAGGCATTCTCTAGTGGTATGTATCTATATATTAATTGTTATAAATTGTATTCAGTTATAAAATAGATTTTGTTTTTCACTACATAAAAAATGTTCGTTGTTTTTACTGTTTAACTTTGTACTGTTTTTACTAACACTTTCTACATGCTGTTTTCTTTCCAACTACCGTATTTTCATTGTTTTTAAAAATAAGATTGGTTAAAATTTATTGTATTGATATATATACTCCGCTCATTTCTGCCTGTCTTTTACTTACTAGTTGTACATTTCCTTTTCTTATAAGTTGTATATATTTTTTAGCTGAAGAAGGCTGCCATTGTTGCAGTCGAAACGTCCAAAATACAGATCTCTTTTTGAAAGTCTGACGTTTTTCTCCTAGCCGAATCCCAACTATACCTGTCTTCGTATCTCTACAGCGGCTAACTATCTCCATCTACACTACAAAATTAATGTTTCAGAAACCATAGATCTCAAAATTAACGGTAGTTCAAATTTGTATATACTTATATTTGTCCGATTTTGATGATATTATCTACAAAAATGTTTCATTTAATTTTAAAGACCAAATTCGTTAAACAGTAGAATCCATCCACCGAAACATGGTTTTGTGATCGAAAATCGTAACGCTTAAGTTTTCGAGTTTATATGCTTGAAGGTACTCCTTTTGTAGGTTCCTTGACACAGGAAAACGAATGAAACCATTTTTAAGGAGATATCTGTAACCGTTTTTGAGAGAAGTGGAAAGACATTTTTTCGTAACTCGTAATTCATCTAAATTAAGCTGTTGAATTATGGTTAACATTTGCAGTTAAGGAAGGATTCGAAAAAAAAAAAAATGTTATTAGTAGACATGAAAAGTTTTGGGATCTTCATATATTTTAGTAAAATCTCGAAAACGGTTGGGAAATCGCGGTACGTGGAAGGTGACCATTCGAAACCTTACTAAAGTCCCTAGAAGTGTTATTTCCACTTAGAATACTGTCAGTTTCCTATTGTGGGGCTTTAAACTTCCTTTACTGCTTCTAATCCTTCATTAGTGGCATTGGGGATGTGAACGGAACCGCGCTAAGATGATGGAGCTCCTGCGAGTCGGACGTTTTTATTTATTTATGAAATTAACCTGAAGAGGCATAAAAAATTGATGAAATATTTTTCAAGTCTTTCGCCTATTTCAATAATTCCTAAATGTGAGTAAAATAGAATCTTTTCTCTTTTATTGATAACTTACCATCTGTAGAAATATGTACAATAAGTAAATTTGATCGAACAATGGCAACACACTGGATGAGATGAGGGGAGAAGGCAGGCATTACTGCCACGCCCAATGACAGTTCTGGACGTGTCTTATTTTAATGCAAATTTGGTTGAACTATGTACAGTATTTAAAATATTCTTGTGATGACATTGGAAGAGAGGGGTCTGCTAAGAAGATTGAGGTGGGCTGGGAGTCTAGAGAACAAATTTAGGAATCGGGATTTGGCTAAATCATCGACAAAGGGTATATCAGTGTCTCGGTGGATAGTCAAGTTTTAGACGTAGAAAGGGGCGTTGAGGATTAAAACAGAATCTAATTATTAATTACTTAAAAACAAAACAAAAAAATTGTTGGTGAATGCTGGATGGTGGAAAATTGATGTTCCAAGGATGAAAAAATGGTCGAAAATTCCCACAAGTGTTTTATTGGCAAAACGTTTTCAGGGACTAAGCCCCATTTTCAATGCCCTGTGAAACAATACAGTAATTAAAACAGGTTCAATTTAAAACAGATTAAAATAACAAAACAATAATAACAAAAAACAATCGTAAAACCTGAGACTACATATTAAAATAACATAAAACCCCATTTTGTCCAATTATTTAAAAGTCAAGTCAATAAAAAGTTAAAACACACATTCAAACAATAAATAATAAATACTTTCATTCTATCACACAAACACACATGCAGGAATAAATAAGTCTAAAATAGGATACAATGATATGAAAAACATATGAAAAAACTAGAGAGTTTTTAAAAAAACTAGCTTTTTCATATGTTTTTCATATCATTGTATCCTATTTTAGACTTATTTATTCCTGCATGTGTGTTTGTGTGATAGAATGAAAGTATTTATTATTTATTGTTTGAATGTGTGTTTTAACTTTTTATTGACTTGACTTTTAAATAATTGGACAAAATGGGGTTTTATGTTATTTTAATATGTAGTCTCAGGTTTTACGATTGTTTTTTGTTATTATTGTTTTGTTATTTTAATCTGTTTTAAATTGAACCTGTTTTAATTACTGTATTGTTTCACAGGGCATTGAAAATGGGGCTTAGTCCCTGAAAACGTTTTGCCAATAAAACACTTGTGGGAATTTTCGACCATTTTTTCATCCTTAAAACAAAAAAAAAAAAAACATTTTATCTAATTATTATGGCCGAACCCAGACTATTGCATCTATAAAATCTCGACGGTCAACGATCTCTTCTGATTAAATAATTCTGTACAATTATAGCTAGGAAATAAATAAGAAAACCATGTTTAACCAATGATATGATCCGCTAATGAAGGATGTAAAAGGGAAGTAGATTGAAGTCCTAAATTAATTCATGACACCTGACCTTTAAGAGACATCGGATGAAAGACATTCTAAGATTGACGAGATCACCTACAGCCTGCCTTGGAAGTCATTAGGCCGCCGATGGAAGTTGTTTTCATAACGTTCTCCTATCAACCTTAGAGTCATTATATGACTAGATATTAAAGGATTGTTTTTAAGTCAAATATATAGATTACACTACATGTTATTTCAGCTCGCGAGTAGTTTAATCTTCTCGGAGTGGCGTGCTCTAATTGGGGTATGATAATTTCAAAAACGTCCGACAGCAGGAACTTCGTCATCATAGCGCGTTTCCATAACTTCTTAATACTGAAGTGATTTTGAAAGCTTGGAATAATATTTGTGCTTAATATTTTTCCAATTTTCTCGACAACGGTTAAAGCTATCGCCTTGAAAATGGTTTCATTCATTTTTCTAGCCCAAGAAGCCTATAAAAAGAGTACTTACAAGCTTATGAACTCAAAAACGTAAGCGTTACGATTTTTTCTGCGCGAATTTCGCCCCAAACGCCATCTTCCAGTGGGCGGATTTTGCTGGTTAACGAACTTGACCTTTCAAATTGGACGACAGATTTTTGTACCAAATTTCATCAAAATCGGACCATCAGGGAAGCTAGAAATGAGCGAACAGACAAATATATATATATATAAATATATATATATATATATATATATATATATATATATATATATATATATATATATATATATATACATATTTGAACCACCGTTATTTTCGGTCTCTAGGGGTTCTGAAACGCGAAATTTTCTAGTCGGCACTTCCGGATTGTTTCATTGTATCAACCCTATAAGCGGGGTTCCTCCCTATGGGGGAGGGAGGAACCGCGCTAAAAAACGTTAACACCTATTCTCACGAAATCTTGAAGATAAGGAAGATTTAGGCGACATTATGTAGTGAAAATTTACAGAAGCGGAAATTACTCACTCGACCTCTTCGACTTCTACTCGGAAAGCTCTATTCATTTTATGAATTTTTGCATTCTAATTTCGTTGCTAAAATCTACTATATATTTGTCAAATATCACTCACTCACTGACCTATCATCGCCCAGCCCAAACCTCTTGACAGAAAAATCTGAAATTTTGCATGGACACCCTTTAGGATGTAAACACTCGCTAAGAAAGGTTTTTTTATATTCAAATTTTTAATAATTTTAGAGGGGTTTGAATTCTTAGTTTTAAAGAGAGCATGCTCGCCTAACAGCGGGCTCTTAATTTGTATAACCATTTTTCTCTATTCTGATTCTACTTATTTTATTCAATTTCTTTTCTCAATTGATAAAAATACATATGTAAAAATACCCATATATTTTAATGTGACGTAATAGTAGCAGTTTCATTAACCCTCCGTTAGTGGCGCGCACCTGAGAGGTGCATAGGTTTTTTATTTTTTGGATCACGGTTGGCAGCCGTGTTTTGGCGGGCTCTCCGCTTTACTATCTTCCGGATTTCCGTTTTTCCACCGGCCAGTCGCTTTGACGCCTTTTTGTGAGCTCGTGATTGCCGGTGGCTGCCCTCGTCACCTCTCAGGTGCCGCGCCACAACTCACGTAAGTTTTACAGATATGAGATATTTACACTTTTCGTCCTCTATCTTACTATGGTATCATCTATGAATATGTGGGTGAGTTTATTCGACCGTAGAATAAATGAGAGGAGTAAAAATTGGTCTTCAACTGCTAGGTAGAGCGCCTTTATTCGTGTGCTTTCCTATCCTTTTTTTTACATGAATATCCTGTAGGACAAGATTTAAGATGGCCTCGTATATACATTTTAGCAATACAGGATCACAGGACGTTGTTATTAGCATAAATATGCTTTAGCGATGACTAAACTGAAAAAAGCGTTAAACCATGAACAAGAAACATGATCCTTTTTTTTTTAAAGAATCAGAAATTTGGCACTTATACCAATAACAGCAGAGTGTTTTTAAGTATGGCCGGGTTTAGACGTAAAAACTGTTATACATAGATTGATTATTCAACTAAATATTTTATATTAATTGAGAAGATATGGTCGACCGTTCGGAAGTAGGAAGCGTTGATCGTCGGGGTTTTTTTAGCAAATAAAATGTGTTTTATTGAATAAGAATACTGACCGAAACCCCGACGATCAACGCTTCCTATTTTATATTAATATTTTATTTCTTATCGGACATGTCATGATTTTATTTCATCTAAAACGATGGTTTCTTATATCCCCCGCAAAAACAAAAGTTTTGTTTTGTTATCAAGTCTGCAGTTCTCTACTATTTTTCTCAAATAGCAATGTTGCTGAGGCACATTTTTCCGCGCCAAATAGGGTTTGCACCTGTGAGGTGTAGGGCCACTATGCACGTCCCAAATAGGGGCGCCACTACTGGAAGGTTATATATTATTTTTGATGAAAAATGATGTTAAAATTAAATTTCGTAGTAAAATCCATGTCGAAAATCGATAACCGATCTTTTGAATCGATCTGAACTCGCCGATCTTTTTTTGTGGATCGATCTTTTCATTTCTATTCGAATCGATTCAAAAGATAGATTCATATTCGTGACTCGCCCATCACTACTTCTAGGTTAGGCACGTAAAAGGGTACTTGTAGATGAATTCCAACGTGGTAGGGATTGTCGTATCACACCTCGAAGTTTTTCTCGTGGTAAACGGATACTAACCAATCGTTTCGGATTTATTTGTCGACATAATTCTTAACGTTTTATCTGGTCTTTACCGATCACGTTGTCCATTTTCCGATCAGTACTTACAAATAGTTGGATATCTGTCATTCAGTACTCGGAAAGGAACAGTAGACGTTTTGTAACTTGATATCAATTGGATATTACTGCGGTACCTACCTGAGAGAATTACTTTTCGTTTTGTCATCTTATCGCGGATATACTGCTGCTGTCCCACAACCCCAGAATAAGATAGAATCTTGCATCGTATAAAGATGACCAGATAAGACGGAGAGACTATCCTTGTCTACCAGACATTGATGTATCATTAGTACTAATGTCCTAAGAGAGTGCGCGTGTGGTCCATCGATCAAGATGACACTGTCAGCCTGAGCAGCTCTGCCATCTACAAGATGTAGGCTCAGAACAGCTGGACGAACTTCTTGACTTGGAGCAACGAACCAACGTTCCAGTAAAATTTTAGTACTTGCAATTATTGAGTAATCGTCTCTTAAAAATTAAACGTGTACTAGACTTCAAGAATTTCCCCTGTTTTGGGGGGGGGGGGGGAAACAAATATCATGTATTTCGACACTCTGAATCTGTATCCGGAGTCCGTTTCACCCCATCGCGTCACGTGTAAGGGCATTTGAAGGTCAAATTTCCGTCGTAAATGAAGAAATAACTAGAGCTTCCATGGTTTTGAGGGTCGCTGAATTCGAATCCGAGGTCCGTTTCACCCCATCGGTAAACAAAATCCAGTTCGTTTCAAGGAAAAATATGGCTATTTTGATAAATAAAATGTTGACCTCAGGTTCATTTCTTGCAAAATAAACATATTTGTCCTTGAAATGACCTTGATTTTGCGCCGATGTGCAGAAACAGACCACGGATTCGAATTCAGCGGCCCACAAACCATGGAGGCTCAAGTTATTTCTTCTTTAAAAACTTTATACGAAATTTGACCTTCAAATGCTTCTAAACCTGACGTGATGGGGTTATACGGACTCCAAATTTGGATTCAGCGTGTCGAAATACATAGCGTCTTTGGAAAAGACCAATTTTTTTTTGTACCTGTTTTTTTGTGTGTAATTATTAAAGAGTGACCCTATTAAATCCACTTATTTATTTATTAGGCAGGCGGTAAACAAATAAAAATACGTAAATTATAAAAATTAAATTCTCAATTCCTGTCGACATGTTTCGCACCTTTGGTGCCTCACCAGGAGCTAAAATATAGAATATTTACTGTCACAGCGAGCAATAGGGCCTTCCACTATCCTAATAACAATGTGACAACGAGCCGTTTGATTTCAATCGATAAAGACCATTCACAAAACATCGATACCCAAAAGCAACATCAAAGAAGATATACATATTAAAAAAATAGGAAGAAATTAGTGAATAAAAATAAACAGGAAAAAATCATCTGAACAAAATATTTTTAATTTAATTGACAATAATTATGATGATCATTTCGAAATCGAACTTTTTATTTCATTCAGTTTCAAGGTGTTTAAAACTTTCTTGAAAGCAAATTTCATGACTTGAAAAGCAAATTTCATGACTTGAAAAGCAAATTTCATGACTTGAAAAGCCAATTTCATGACTTGAAAAGCCAATTTCATGACTTGAAAAGCAAATTTCATGCCCAGAAGAGGAAGAAAACTTTATTTAATGAAATAATAAAGTGGGCTGCCCAACTTTATTGGGTTGCTGGATACACAGCATGCTCATCATTCCTGGAGGCATTCATTTATTTCATCATCTTGTTATTTGTTCTGTTTTTTTTTTCAAAAGTTCGTGGGCATTAGATGCGCCAAAAAAATACAAATTGTTCTTCTAATAAAAAAAAACAAAAAAAAAACAAAAAAAACAAAAAAAAAAAACAACAACAAAAACACAAGAGACAGCGTAGTCTAAGGAACGAGATAATTTCACTTAAAAAGAAAAAGCCTCAATATTTAGCTTAAAATTATAACCTTACATATATTGATATCTATAAACATACAATTTTAAATAGGTACGTTTAACACAATTAATAAAATTGTATAATAATTTAAGAAAATAAATTCGTTTAGAGCCTTCTGCTCAAATTCAGGAACATAAATATGATTTAGCTCCACCCGAGAAACCTATGTAGATGTGCAGTCTTATTTTTCGTACATGGCCATCCCGCCAGCGCGAACGCCAGCGGACACTTTTTTGTAACGTTTTTATTTTTTTTCAGTTTAGTCATCGCCAAAGCAGAGTAGTGCATATCAAAACAACAATCTGAAGGCGTTCTGAAACCCTTAAGCTATTATTACTTGTTATGAATAAAGAGACAATATATAGAACATTGTCGGAAAGCGAAATTTTGCCTCGGGTCGAATTGCATTCATTATTCAATGAAGGTCATATACAAAGAGTAATTAAAATTCAAAAATAAATATCATTCTGCAGAATTGGCAATTTTCTTGCACGACAAAGGTCAGGATATGAAAGTGGCGATAAAAAGCCATTCTGAAAATTCATTTTATTATTTCTAATAAGGAAATATAAATTCCTATATTTGACCATTTTTTAGAAGGAGAATGTTTTTATTTAAGGCGCTCCGACTGCCAGGATCGTCAGCACCGTCCTTAGTCGATCCTCATTTAAATTTTATAGTTCTAAGCGCCGCAGAAGAATTTGAACAGGTAGCTGGATTTTTGATCAATCCTTTCGCAATGCAGCATTAAAGTTCTTTAAATATCTGTAAATTTTAAAAGTAGAGGGGTTAGAATATCTTGATCGAGCAAAATAAGTCGATAATTGTCCTTTCCATCAATACCACTCGGTCGAATTGAATAGGTTTGGTACTAAATCATCGCCGAATTATTTGGTCTATGTGTTTGATCATTGTAAATTTTTTGACTGGATGCTTTGTTAGAGAGGAAGTTTAGAAAAAAAAAAAAAAAACCGTAAAAAATCCGAAATGGAAATTTCATAAGTTTTTCACATATCATTGCTCTAGCTCGCTCAGAAGTTGGAGCAAACATAATATTGATATTTGACGCAAATTTGAATAAATAAAACCGTTTACAGACTTTTATTGATTTTCACGCTGTAAAAATATCATTTTCTTGAACTATAATTGTAGTATCAAAGACACTGTCATTACGAAAATTCATATGTTATAATTTTGATTAACATATGACAAAGAATTTATAGGCAATAATCTTTTTATAACAAGTTTTGTAGATCATTAGAAATATTTCTGACGATATATTCTTGTTTCAGTTCAATTCAAAATTAAAAGTATTTTATTAAGTTATTAAGTAGTACAATATTTCTTATTATTGGCCCAGTAGTGTGGTTAACTAGCATTAGTTTGGCATTATTGTGTTAATTTATTAATAAAGACTTTATTGTCATTCAAGATTTGTAAATATTAGGTTTATTGGTATTATTGTAACTAGATTAAAGCAACTAACCATAGGAACTAACAAAATTATATGGTAACCCTCCCATGCTAAAAGATTCAAATCTTGTAAGCATTAAATAAAATAAAAAAATAAAAATAATTTTGATTAAAATTTCCAAAATATTGTTATACTTCTTCTAAAAATTTGTATATTTAACTAACTCACAGAAAACTAAATAAAAACAGCTTAAATGAAAATATTATGTTTAGAAATGCTTGTTTCTAATGAAAATGTTATGTTACGCTTGTTCGTTCAAAATTTTCCTGCGTTTTTAATCAAGGGAGCAGAGTAACGATTATTCATGGTGTTTTTCGTCTGAATATTCCCATAATAAGTTTAACTCCTATGGTTTATTATTAATAGTGATAGTTCATTATTCGATCTCCGAACTGTTCATAATGAAAGTTGTTTTTAGCGAACACTTTCTGTATCCGTTTTTAAGGAATAAAAAAAAATATTAATGCCCTATTTCTTATTTCTGGAAGGTAACTTTTTTTCCGCGATAGAAAATAAGAATGCTTTCCGAGAAGAAGCCATTCCGTATAAGTTCTGTATAATATTATTTAGAAACTATTTTACGTGGTGTATTGTAGTAAACTCAATTTAATTCCCATTATGAGAAAATATAAACAAAGATTTGAGTTCCTCTTACACAAGTACTTCGGGACTTCAACTTCATTTGCATTAGAACTTCAGAGAAGATGATGAGGCTCTATCTAAAGTGTAAACCTTATATAGTATTGGAATGAAGTGCGTACCTTGTGTGACACCTGGTACTCTCTTCGAATTGGAGAGAATCTGATAGTTGAAAAGAAAGTACCGTCAAAAGGAAAGAAAAATCTCAAACTCCTAAAAAGCTAGACAGTAAAACCTTATGTAGAAGAAACTGTGTTCTGTTTAAAAAAAAAATTTATTTATTTATTTATTCATTCATTTCGAGAGCTTCGCAACAAGGGTGATCTGCTCTATTGAATAACAAAGAATAAAAATGAAAAAAAAGGGGGATAAATGATAATAATAAATACAAGGAAGTAATTGGTTTTGAATTAATTGGTCATGATCTCAAATTAAATAGAATCCGATGATAGGTGATAACATAGGGCTTTGATTATAATAATAATTGGTCTAATAATATGGTGACCAGCCGAAAAAATAAAATAAAATAAAATAAATAATAAAAAGAAAAGCAAGAATAAATAAATAAAATAAATAAAAATAAATAAATAAAGGAATAAGGAACATAAATTAAAATAATAATGACAATAAATAAAAGATATAAAGGAATGAATAGGTTGACAATTATTGTAAGATCAGAAATTTTGTTGGGAATTAAGATCGTGGGTCATTTTTAATATTACTATATTTTATTGTACGTATTCGTGGTCATTAAGTATGTGAGTATGGTATCAATATATGGGCTCTTTTCTGCTAACAGCTCGCTAAGGTCATGAGGTGCCTGTAGGTTGTCTCTTTTCATGCAGTCTGTTAGTAGGTGTTTCACTGTTAAAGGAACGTTGCACGTATCGCATCTAGGCTTGTCTTGTTTCGTAAATAGGTGTGAGTGAGTGAGGCGTGTATGTCAGATTCTCAGTCTTGTTAGTACAACTTCGTCACGTCTTGTTCTCAGTTTGTTTGACGTATAAGGTCGTATATTGCCCTTTATTTTCCTTAGGTGGTTATCTGGAGTGCTATACCAAGTGGCGTGCCACCTATTCAGGACAGCTTCTGTTATTGTTATTTGTAGGTCTTGAACTGTAAGTAAGTACTGGTCGTTCGGTTGGCTTGTAGTAGCAAGTTTTGCATGTTCATCCGCTGCTGTAGACTGTCCGATGTTCTCATGACCAGGAACCCATATCATTGTTACCATTGTGTGTTGGTCCTTTAGTCTCAGTAGTTCTTGTACAATTTTGAAGATGATCGGGTTGGTGTTGTAGATATTGTATAGGGAGAGTAAACAACTTAAAAAAAAAATTAAAAAATAAAAGCAGAAACTTCTAGTTTGTAGTTAGTAGTTTTCCTCTAGTCGTCATTTCATTAAATTTTTTGAAGCGTTTTATCCATTGTTTGCTCTCATTACATCTTCATAAGTACTTCCGAATTCCCTGAATGGCAAAATTGCTTCTGGCAATTTCTTCCTTGCTTCTGGTGGCTTTGACCGCCTCCATTCCACTGAGGGAATATTGAAATTTGATGGACCATAGAACCTGTGCTGAGTGCCTTCATTCTTTCTACGTGAATTGAGTCAGCGAAAAGTTTTCTCTTTGAGATTTCTGAGAAAGCTTGGAAAATATTATACTAAACTAACAAGATGTATTTTATTTTAATTCAATTAAAATATCCATTTCTAACTTAAATTCCATATATTTATCTAAATTTCTATTTTTATCTTGTCTTCAAACTTTTAATGAATATAAAATATATTCAGTCGTATTAATATTTTAGTCAATTAATTATAATTCACGGGGGTCTCCCGTAGTCTAGTGGTTAGCGCGCTGGATTCATAAGCGGGAGATGGTGGGTTCGATTCCCACCTCCGGCAGGAATTTTCTCATCTCAAGGCTCGCTGGGAAAATTCCTCGCTGCACCCTGGATGTCGGCGCTAATGACCTAGAAGTAGATGCGCCGTAAAAAAAAAAAAAAAAAAAAAAAAAAAAAAAAAAAAAAAAAAATTATAATTCATTTAAATCTAATAATTTCAATGTGGAATCCTACTTGTTTATTTAGGCTGATACATGAGCTGTCAAGCAACTCAAGTGATTCTCTCTATATAACCTTTTAATTTAAAAATTAGTTTAATAAACAAAATTAATATTAAAATTTAATATGTTTCAATTTATATTTAAAATTAAAATACGTATTTTATAATTGAAAAAAAAATAATAGAATAATAATAGAATAGATATCTCATATATATAGGGTTGGCAAATAAGTCCTTTCGGTTTTTTAAGTTGAAAGAAAACTATTGTATATTTTGAACATAATTTTTATTTTAATCTACAATGTAATGTCCATTATTTTCTATTACTTTACCCCATCTCTCCATCAGCTGAATAATCCCATGCTCATAGAATGTCTGTGGTTTAATAGCAAAAAATGATCAAGGTGCTCCCTGACACCCTGTTCGTTTTCAAACCGTTTTGCACCTAAGGAATTTTGTAGAGACCGGAATAAGTGGTAGTCACTAGGAGCAAGGTCCGGTGAATAGGGAGGGTGGGGCAAAAGATCCCATCCAAGGGCTAACAATTTGTTGCGGGTGACTAACGAAGTGTGGGGCCTGGCATTACCATGATGGAAGACGACACCCTTTCGATTTGCCAGTTCTGGGCGTTTTCGTCGAATTGATTCATTCAATTTTGTTAATTGTGAGCAGTATAGAGTGGAATCGATTGATTTACCTTGTAGCAGCAGGTCATAAAAAATCACACCCTTGAAATCCCACCATACAGAAAGCATTATCTTCTTTGGGTGCAATCCCGCTTTAGATGTGGTTCCAGGTGGTTCGTTGCTAGGTCTCCAAGATTTTTTTCGCACCACATTATCGTAGACAATCCACTTTTCATCCCCTGTCACAAGTCTTTTAAGAAATGGATCGTTTTCTTGACGTTTTCGCAGGGAACGCAAATGGAAATGCGTTTTGCCAAGTTGGCTTCGGTCAGAGAGTGGGGGACCCAAACATCCAGCCTAGAAACGTAGCCAAGCTTCCGCAAATGATTTTCTACGCTTGCATGTGATATATCTAGGGCCTCAGCAATGTCTCGCACTGATTGGGAAGGATTTTGATCGATTATAGCCTTAACATCAATGCTTTCAATTTCTTGTGGACGACCAGGTCGTGGTGCGTCGTTTATGTCAAAATTCCCTGCCCTAAACTTGGCAAACCAATTTTGGCACGTGCGCTCTGTTAAGGCTTTATCCCCATAGACCCCGCATATTTTTTTATGAGCCTCTGCAGCTCGCTTTCCTTTTTTGAAATAATACAGCAAAATATGCCTATAATGCAATAAATTACCGTCCATCTTCTCAGCTGGATCACAAACGCAATACTGACCTAATCTTAACAAGTGTCGACAGACATAACTGTTTACATATTGCAAATAGGATAAACAATCCTCTGTTGGGATTAATTGCATCAGATAAATATGACATATTGTAAACAAAACATGAATACAAAAACCGAAAGGACTTATTTGCCAACCCTATATATATATATATATATATATATATATATATATATATATATATATATATATATATATATATACAAAAAAAAAACAAAAAAACAAAGAAATCTTCATAAATGGATTGTTATAAAGATTCACCGATAATCCATAGGGTCCTACAAAAAAATATAAATAGAAAGAATAATGGGATATAAATAATATTTATAAATAAATTCAATTTGAGGCTTAAAATTATTTTGATCATTCAAACTTTTTTTATGATTTAGTAGGTTAGTTTACAGTTGCCTTCATCTTTACATATGTTTCAGCGTTTTCTAAAATAATAAGCAATAATTTTCATTTAATTATTTTTGTTATTAAAATTCCTATTAAAATTCCTATGCGTCATGTTCCTTTAACTTTTGATTATTTCTCTTAATTATTTAAAAATTAGAACATTACATGTAATTCATTATAACCATTTATGCTTCGCAATATTAAAATAAATATTTTATAGGTTTGAAAAATAAAAAAAAGGTTGATAAAATAATAATTTTATGAAAATTATTCAGATAGATTCTCTATTATCTCTGGCACTACAGAACGTCCCATTAACCCACCAGCCACATGTAATCATCTGTAGCGACTCTTTGAGTTCACTCCAGTGCTTACAGAACATGTACACAACACATCCTACATGCATAGAAATTATAGAGCAAATTCACAATTTACATACATTTGGAAAGCAAATCACACTATGGTGGCTGCCAGGACACAAAGACTTAGGACAAAGCACGACTGCTGACTTACAAGCAAAACTTGTGACGGAGGAACCAACTTATGGCCAACTTAAATTGTACCCCAAAGAAGTTTCACGGCAAAATAAAAACGACATAAAAGACAAATGGCAACTGAACTGGTCGAGCATAACAGAAAACAAACTTCGACAAATTAAACAGACCGTAAGCGACTGGGCTTCGTCATACAGGGATTCAAGGCGAGAAGAAGTAGTGTTAGCCAGACTAAGGATAGGTCACACACGTATAACTCATGAATACCTTATGACAAAGTCTGATAAACCACTGTGCCAAATCTGTAACAAAGACCTCACAGTTCAACATATACTGACAGACTGTAATTTGAGACAAGACTTGGAAATTCCACGAGACATGGGCGAACTACTCCGTGATAGCAGTCACCATATCAACGCTATACTTACCTTTCTTAAAGACAATAATATTTTTAACAAAATTTAACAAACCCCAGACCAAACTCCTCAAATAGTCAACATGTGGGTGTAGTATGTATTACAACAACCACTTAATTTTCTTAATTCATTGTCTTTGATTGTCTAGACGACCCAAACTATGCTTTTAACAACAAGTTTTTTTTTTTTTTTTTTGTTTTTTTTTAATAAACATCACTCATGACGTAATATATTCATTTATTCATCATTATTTTACATATGATCCTTCCTATTGATTGTACTTGGGGCTATTGTTCTTATGTATGTTGTCATATTATGCATAGAACCTATATTGTAAACAGAAACTGTTGCATATTGTACATAGGAACTATTTTCTTCGTTTCCTTTATAATTATAAGTTTTTCTTAAAAATGTATTGTTTTTTACTAGTTAATTTTACTGTTAGCTGTATGTTATTCACAAACTTAATTGTATAATTAGATTGATACACACAATAATGTAATTGGATTTGTAATTATGTAATGTTGTAACTATTTTGTTGTTGTTATGTATTTCTATTTTATATGTGTACCTGGGCGAAACGCTCTCAATGCAGGGTGCTCATAAATAAATTATAAAAAAAAAAATAAAATAAAATAACTTTTTGGTTCTCAAATTTTACAGAAATCAACTTGAAAATTAATCAAATCTTTTTTGTACCAATTGAACATACATGTGATGGTTAATTTTTGTCGACAGTTGGTCATGCACCCACAACTGTTTTTTTATTTTTTTTTTTTTTTTTAATCGTATGAAGAATATTGAATATTTATATTTAGTTTTTTCTGAATATTTAAAAATCATGCACGCAATTCCAAAAATCGTCAATCCATGTCGTCATTATACCGAGTCCCTACTGGAGCAACATCAGGCGCAGGCCTTTCTGGAAGCATTTCAAGTGACAATACCACCTTCAATATCCTTCCTAATACCACCTTCGATATTCTTCCTAATGCCACCTTCAAAACCCTTCCTTTTACCACCTTCAATACCCTTCCTTTTACCACTGTCTATACCCTTCCTTTTACCATCGTTTATACCCTTCCTAATACCCTCTTCAATGTCCTTCCTAATACCACCTTCAATACCCTCCTTAATACCACCTTCAATACCCTTCCTAATACCATCTTCGATATCCTTCCTATTAATGATTAATTAATGTGAATAATATTAATTATGTGAATAAATTTTTATTCACAAATTTTAATGTGAATTTATTTGTATTCGTTATATTTAAATGTGAATGTTTTTGTATCACTTGATTTTTTCTGAATATTCACAAAATTTGTGAATATTCAAAAATTTTGTGTATATTTAGAATTTTTCCTGTAAATTAAATTTTATTTACAGGAAAGTTTAAGAAAACAACTTTACTTGTATTTATATATATATACATATATATATATATATATATATATATATATATATATATATATATATATATGACACGTTAATACAAATAAATGAGGTACACATAAATTCTTATTTTTATTTCTAAATAAAATTATGCCAACTCTAATTACCATCCAATGTAGAGTAGGACGGTAATGACCAGCAAAATACTCCAATTGTGATTTACCAGATAAAACACATCGAAAAACCTGATACGTGCAACATTTCTCTTCCGAACCTTTTGGAGAACAAAAATCAGTTTGAGAGAGCTGCTCCAACATCTATTTGGAAACAACTTGCTCCATCCTGATAGGTTTTCTCGTTAATTCAAAAAGGCGGACGGTAATGATGTCGAAACTGAGGGACAACTTTAAAAGCGCTATTGGGAAGTTAGATTTTTTTTTTTTAATTTTTTAAAATTTATATGAATTCACCTTAAATATTATTATTTTAAAATGAAACATCACATGAGTAAACAATATAATATCCTTCCCCCCTAAAAAAAATAGTAAAGTGTAATAAATGTGTTCAGGGACAGCGGACGGTAATGATTTTGGGACTATAAAATTAATAATTTTGACAAGAAATTTTGAAATTCAGAATTTAATTTTGGTAGCATTAATTTCCTCTTTATTCTATTAGTCATTCCAAGAAGAAAAAAATAAAAAAAATCTGGCCGCCTCAATTATATCGCCAAGGGACATTAATGTTAAAACTATTTGAATAATGCTCTTATACTTCTGGCGTTAATGATCACAGAGGCCAACACGCCTTAAATCCAGCCAAAACAAAAAAAAAAAAAAAAAATAAAAAAATAAATAAATAATAACTTGCCAAATTTTACAGAGGTATGTGTACAAATATTTAGTATACGATTTCAATTGGTGTGTGTATGTATCATTTATGGGTTAATGCGTTTCTATAAAAATGTATATATCATTTGATTTAGAATTCAGGTTATGCCATATACCTATTTATAATTTATTGTAGTACAAATATTCCTGAAAAATAATAAAAAATGGCGCTAATGAGCAGAGTATTCGATGCACCAGGAAAACAAATTATATATACCGACCTAATGCTACATAAATAAGATCAAGATGCCACATTAAAAATAGTAAAAAATTAATTAAATAAACGGTTGATTATATTAATAATAATATAATTATTAATAATCTACTATATATTTGTCAAATACCACTCACTGACTCACTGACCTATCATCCCCCAGCCCAAACCACTCGACAGAAAATTTTGAAATTTTGCATGGACACTCCCTATTTTTAAGTATTTTTAGGAGGGTTTAAAGTTTTAGTTGGTTAGAGCAGGCTAGCCAAGGCAGCATGTGTTTCTAGGACGATAAAGGACAGCTGTTACCGTACATTATCTATTTAATATTATTA
Source organism: Gonocerus acuteangulatus (assembly GCA_946811695.1). NCBI lineage: Eukaryota > Metazoa > Arthropoda > Insecta > Hemiptera > Coreidae > Gonocerus > Gonocerus acuteangulatus. The sequence continues at coordinate 20,329,445 of OX328129.1, read as the reverse complement.
TTTCTAATTGAGGTTAATTTCAACTATGATGGCAGTCCTTGAATTACTGGGGTATGGAATACTATCAACTTGGAATAGTTTTAGGCAAATAAAACGCTATTACAACTAAAATGAAATGATCTTTGGAATGAAAAAGGAATGGATCAAACCAATTGTGCTTATAAAAGAAATGATCTTATTTAATTTATTTTTAAGGTTTTTAAGACACATTTTTACCATCAAATCAAAATTTCGGGGGGGGGGGGGGGGGGGGCTGCACATCCCTCAGTTCGCCTTATATACGCCCACGCTGGTAACCTATAGATAACGGGTTATCTCTACGTTATCTGTTTTTTGATACTGGTGCGGAGCATCCCAATGTCAAGAAACATTATACTTTGATTACCTATAAACTGATGACTAACTTATTGTATGACGGGAACCGTGCTATAATAAACTCCACAAAATTAAGTAGGAGTGTTAATTTTGATGATTCATCATTTAACGGAATAAAATAACTACTTATCTGCCGCGACGAAGCACGGGTATTCAGCTAGTTAATTAATAAATGGAATTCTTAAAAAAAAGACTAAAAACGCACCTATGACATTCATTTATACCAATATAATATCACAGTTGATTTATATTTTTTAAGATAAATGTCAATATGTTTAATGATTCTTTAGGTTACTATAAAAAATTCTCGGAGACCCGATGGCCGCACAGTGGTCAAAAACCGCCCAAATGCGCTCAAAACTTAATAACATGTGATATTGTTGATTTAGAAACCTGAAATTAAATATTTCAAGTAGGACACGATTTTTTACTCGGACCGCTTCAGACATTTTTTGCAGTCAAGACTGACTTGAGTACTGCAAAAAAATCCATCTTCGATTTGATTCGAATGTTTACATAGAGATAACGCGCGTCTGTCTTACCGAGTTCGTTCACGTCTAGCACCGAAATAGGCAAATTTATGCAGCCAATTTCGGTCTGGGCTCTTTCTATACATGTCCACGGAAAATGTAAGCCCGAAATTAGAGAGACGCAAAAATTATAAGACAAAACGAAATTTGATACGTGTAATTTTTCTACTTTTTAAGTATCCCCGTCCACGTCGACGATTCTAAAAATAAAAAAATATTTTTTTTGGCCTTCGAACATCCCATTAAAACAAGAAAAAAATGCGTCAACCTTATTGGTCTGAACAACGATTTTGGTACATAAGGATTTGGGAATTTTCTTTGTTTCTTGTACTTCAATGATTAACCACCGTCCTGCAATCAACGGTGGGGGCCTAAAACTCAAGAAATGACACTCTCAGGAGGTCATTAACATATATTTAAGGCCAAAATGTTCGGAGAAAATACTTCAAAAAATCAAGTTTTGAGCGCTTTTTGACTATTTTTGACCACTGTGGGCCGTGAGGGATGCGACGTGACCAAAGGTCGTGGGTTCGATTCCCACTAGGGGTGGTGGCTTTTCTATAGAAAAAAGAAAAGGCATCACCCCTATCCTGGCTAGAAAAGGGTGGTAACCTATAGATAACCCGTCCTAAAATTCGTAGTTAATAATAAACGGACGTTAAAATTAAAATAAAATAATAAAAAATTCTCAATTATCAAATATATTACACCAACAGAAATCTTTGAGTTGTTCCTATGCGGTCAAGTAGCGAACACATCGGCAATACTAGATGTAGTTGGCTAGAACAAACTTCCCCTGAGCTCCTTGGAGAAATCATAAATATAAATCTAATAGAGTATTACTCGAGCTGTTAAATAGATTTATGATTATATCCTTTGCCAAGGCGTTGCTTCTATGACCAGTACATCACTTCATAAACAGCGGGAAATAGGAAACTTCTGGCCACCGACCCATTCTCTATGTGCGATAACCATCATTTTCTATGACAGAATAATTCTATTTTAATTAAGTATTGTCATCCATTCTGTATCACATTAAAAAACAGTGCTGTTTTTTTATCTGTCGTTGTACAATATATTTTGATTTGTTTCATGAACTTGAGGAGGTTTTGAATTGCCTGCTAGTCGACGTGTAAAACGTCTATTATTATTTTAGAATTCCTGATGTCTCTAGCATGTTCGAAATTTTATCATCCTTCCAATATTCACAAAAATTTCGTTGTGGCTTTACAAAAAAGTCTCTGGAAATACAGGCGCGGACAAAGAAGCGAAAATGTCTTTTCAAAGAGTTCTGACGAGAAAAATAATTAAGAATTTTTTAAACAATTATTATACTACTAAAATGCATATTTTCGAGGATGAATGTGAGACGCCGGTCGATTTCTAAGAGTTCTGATCATTCTAAAACAGCTTTGGTGTTGTTTTGGGAATGTACAAGGGCTGTACAGAGTTCTGATCGGAAAAATAATTAGACATTTTGAAAAATAATTATTTAAATAATTATATGAATTTTTGGTAACTCATTGGTAACACAGGACTAATACGCTGGAGGACCTGAGATTAAATCCCGAGCAAGTACTAAAGATTTTTATCTTATAGTGTCATCGTCCGTGGGTTGGATTCGGCCTCCCTGACCGTCCCTAGGTCAAACCAGCCTTTAATTAATTTATTAATGGGTACCTTGGTGCTAATGACCCTAGCAGTGGAAGCAGCAAAATCAGGCGGCCGGAGCATAGTACTGATCACACTATCTCTCTAGTGTGCCGATTGGTCATGAATCAGATACCTCTATAGTATCTGCCCCTCAAGGCCCTTGTGGCCTGTTACGGGACTTTTTTTTATGGTAGATTTTTTAATCGGTTTGACCCAACGCAATTTGTAGAACAAACCTTTATCTTATTTATACAGATATCCCTTGGTCTCCCACGAAGAAGGTGATGTGTTGCTGAAAGTTAGAACTTCTAAAGGACGCTCTGTTTGGAGACTTGGAGTTCAGCAAACAGAAGTTGTGTTTGACTACGTCTATTGGAAGCGAATAGGACCAGCTTATCCTAGATCGGGCGAGCTTAGAGCTTTACTGACCTAGGGCTTGCCGGCCAACTTCATCCAACTTGCTGAACTTAAGGTACTTCATATCGACCAGCTGCATCCAATTTTAGAACTCCAGGCGTCTTATGCTTGTGTAATGCCAATATATGCAACACCTTATATCGTCGATACGAATGCAAAGTATCGAATGTGAAAATCACCTCTTTCCAGAGCAAAGAAGCTTTTGGACAGTGAAATAATCGGCAGATTCGACCTTTTAACGGTGGTTACTTTCCCCTTTCACAGAGTGACCTCAGATTCGAAAATTTGCCGTACACCGTATCAGTCCAACAGCAATCAGTAAAGATTGAAAATGAAAAATTCATTTTTTCACATTCGATACTTTGCATTTGTATTGCAGATATGCGCAGAAAGAAATTAAATCCATCCCCAGATTGGTTAAATAATTCGTGACAATAATTTTATAATTTAACATCCGAATGTAACATAAACTGAACGTTGGCAAATTACGTTTTTTATAGTAGCCAAATGAATCTTTTAACATTTTAGAATGATACAAATACTTTTAAGGCCACAAATTTAACAGTTTCACAAGAGATAGTAGATGGATCTCATTGTTAATATTCAGTTACTTGCTAGCACAAAATGTTCTACAACTCTCTGTAGAAAATAATGATAGTAGAGTCATTTTTGGCATCGCTAATTGGAACCATAATTTCATTAGGTTGTGCACAAATACGGCGATGAAATTTATTGGACAGCAACTCCAAAAGAAATAATTTTAGGTAAAACTAAGCGGAGAGAATAGCTATCATAAGTACGTTTTTTTATACACCAAATAAACGGAGGGTAATTGAGATTCATTTTATCATTTAATCATTTTATGGATTTTATGGTAAATTTGGGCAAAAAAGACAATTTTTTTTAAGTTACACATGAGACTTACCATTTTTTTCAGAAATAAGATATGTGGTAAAAAATATTGTTTTACATTTCACTAAAAATTGTGAGCTTATAACTCGGCGGGAAAACGTTCAACAAAAAAAGTGTTTTGTGATCTATAAATAATACGGAAAATCAATATTTGAGCAGTATTCTACAACTAATTAGTTCTAAAAATTTCGGCGGGGGGCTGAGACCATTTCCGGTGTATGGAATACTAACAATTTAGATCTTGGAAGAGTTTTAGCCAACTAAAACGCTATTACACCCAAAATGGAATATTTGTTATGAACTAAATGATCTTATTTAATTTATTTCTAAGGATTTTATGAAATTTTCAGGACGATGGTAACCTTTGACGTTCTTCGTCCTTAAACCTTATTCATACATACATGAAATTTTTACCGATCAACTCAAAATTTCGGGGGGGCTGCAGACCCCTCAGCCCCTTCCCCTATATACGCCATGCTAAAAAAATGTTAGTTCAAACGCGATTGAAGACCTTCGGTTTTGAGGTTTTTAGCGCGGTTACTCCCTATCTCCATAGGGAGAACCCGCGTATGAGGTTGACCTCATGACGCCATCCGGAAGTGCCGACTAGAAACTTTCACGTTTCAGACCCTATAGATCACGAATATTTAGGTGGCCCAAATTTGTATATATATATATATATATATATATATATATATATATATATATATGTATATATTTATATATATGCTTGTCTGTTCGCGCTCTAGCAAGCTCAAAAATGTTCCGATTTTAACGAAATTTGGTACAAAAATCTGTCATCTAATTTGAAAGGTCAAGTTTGTTAACCAGCAGAATCCGCCCACTAGAAGATAGTGTTTGGGCGAAATTCGCGCAAAACAAATCGTAATGCTTACGTTTTTGAATTTATATGCTTCCAGGTACTTGTTTTATAGGTTTCTTAACATAAGAAAACGAATGAAGCCATTTATAAGGCGATATGTGTAACCGTTTCTGAGAAAAGTGGAATCAATGTAAGTCATTATTTTTTTGTGGGTACTTAGAATCTCGGGATTCAATTGAAATATTTTCTACATCTTGGTAATCAAGATGGCTGTGGCTAATCATGATGACGTAGGTTGTTTTGAATTTTCCTGTCTATATAACCTTCCTCATAGCCTCTAACTGAAGTTATCGTTATTTCTTATTTTATAGAAAGATTTAACCCACGACAGAATGAAATTTTATTCGCCACGAAGCAACTATTTACAGTTGATTATAACAGTAAAACGAATTTGCTAGTAAAACAAGATACTTAAAATGACAACGAATTTTTGGTTGTTTAGAATAGAGCCTTCTCAGCGGTAATCGAAGAGTTAGTACGTTTTCAGTACATAATTGTATTGACCTATACAGATTAAGAATTATCCGTTTCTGTGTAAGTTGGCTACTGTCAGTTTCCCGTGATTTGTGATGCTAATCCATTCCCTTTCTTCGTACGTAACCGCGCTAAGATGACGCAGTTCCTGCGAGTCGGATTTTTTCCCCTTCCGGCCCCACGGTGTTTCAAAAAAGGCTACAGCCTGAAAATCTGAACCGATTTTAGTGCATTTTGTTTTTATTTTAATTTAAAACAACTTCGTCTGGCCTGATTTTTGTTTTCTGTTTCCCCTGTTTATTAAATTACTTGTAAATAATTCACAAACTCTTACAATTGAACATAAAATAATATTTTATTTTTCATCCAACTTAATATCAGCTGTGATATCGTTAAAATTAAACATTTAAACCCTGATTAGACTTTGTATTTTCAAATCATTCTAAAATCCTGTTATATTAATTATACTCATTGTTGAATTAAGATAAATTTAAGTTTTGAAGATGTCAGTCCATTTTATCCAAGACTAATCAGGTTTTGAAAGTTTAATTTCAACGACATATTAAGTTAGATGAAAAATAAAATGTTATATTATGTTCAATTGTAAAAGTTTGATTGAGTTGAATTGTTTACACGTAATTTAATGAACAGGGCTCACAAAAAACAGAAATCTGGCCTGACAAAGTTGCTTTAAATTTTATTAGCTTTCATTTTTTGAAAATTGCATTGAAATCGGTCAAGATTTTGAGGCTGTAGCTTTTTTTGAAACAAGAAAAGTCGTTTGCCCCCACTGTGTTGCGTGGGTGTACGGGCTGTATGTCATCCCGTATTTATGCAGGCTCTCTCCGTCACTAATATGCTCTCTCCTCACCAATTAAACCGCGCCAAAGTGGATTTCATGGATCATATATCGGAAGGTCGATTTGTGTTGTCGATTCTACCAGAGTCTGACGATCAGTCAACGATATAATCACCCATTTGAACTTAATGGCTTCTTATTTATAGCTTGTCGTTAATTGGGTCGATAATTTCAAATTAATATTTCTGCAACAGCGTATTATAAGGGTCATAGCCGAAAATACAATAAGCTTGTTAGGCCTCACTAAAACCCCAAAAATGTCGGACTCGCATGAACTACATCATCTTATCCTGTTCCCAGATATGATTTGAAAAGCTTACAAGAGAATCTCTTATAATTTCGCGAAGAAACTACGGGCTATTTTTTGCTGGAAACGTAAATATATAAACTCATTAAATATTAAACCATACACGACTCACCCATTCGTATTTTTTCACAAGACCAAACAAACCACCTATGTGAGACTTGCAACTTACCTTTAACTGTAAAACACTTACTAACAGACTGCCTTAAAAGAGACAACTTACAGATTCCTGACAGACGCCTCACTAATATATATATATATATATATATATATATATATATATATATATATATATATGTATATATATATATATATATATGTATATATATATATATATATATATATATATAAATATATATATATATATATATCCTTTGTTCCCCAGAAATTAATTCTTCTGAATATGACCCAATATATATTTTTCACTTGTTCTTTTTTCTTTTTATGGCAGAGGGTCGATAAAGCAGAACACAGTTCGTTTTTGTTCAACACTTTGTTTTCTCTATTTTGCCCGACATGTTTCGTGCCTTTGTTCGCACCTCTTCAGGGGCTTTCCTTATCAGGAGTTTACATGACGAGAGGACTTCCTGATAAGGAAAGCCCCTGAAGAGGTGCGAACAAAGGCACGAAACATGTTGGGCAAAATAGAGAAAATAAAGTGTTAAACAAAAACGAATGATGTTCTGCTTTATCGACCCTCTGCCATAAAAAGAAAAAAGAACAAGTGAAATATATATATATATATATATATATATATATATATATATATATATATAAACGCGTTATGTGCCTGAATTGACACGCCAATCATTCACCTTTCAAAACACCTCAGGAAAGTAGTTTCCCTGATAATTTTTCACTCAACTTGAGGTCCTAAAAAGTGGGGTGGGTGCAGTATCTGAAAGCAAAACATCCAAGAAAAAAATCGAGAACAGCGACAGTATCGGATCCGGTGACAACGCGGCTCAGTTCAAATTCGGCTTTGTCGAGTAGACACGAATGTTCCATCAGCCTGCAGGGAGAGACAAAAAAAATCGGTTTTACTGATGACGAACTCCAGGGAGACTGGCTGGTCTATCGCGGCCCATTTTAAATGTTCCGCGTATCAGCTTCGAGAATCTATAATGGAATTCTGCGCAGAAAATTAACCTACCAGAGGGTTGTCAGTTTTTATCAATATCACAAATCATCAAAGAACGTATCGACTTTTTTATACTACAGATGTAGAAAGCATCATTCAATTCGAATAAGAATACTCTCATTGTTATTGGAATTAGAAGTGTGCAATTAAAACTTCTACATGAAACATTTGGAGGTAGTAAATTGTTTAAAAAAAAAGATAAAGGTCAATAAAACTACGCCACAAACTTTCACACTTTTTATTTTGACTTCCCTACATGTTTCGCATCCTTTTTTGCGCCACTTCAGGGGAATATACTTAAAACATAACTTCAGCCTCAACTTGAGGAGGAGAACCTTCCACTAGCAGGGCCACGTCTAGACTGGTCATTGACCAGAAATAGAATGAAAAGAAAGATTAAAAAAAACATACACATCATTAAAAACAGAAAGAAAGTGATAAATAAAAAAACGAAAAAAGCATCTTAATAATATTTTCATTAATTTATTTGATAAAAAATAGAAAAAAGGTGGGTTATGTATAGATTTTTTTTTTTTATAAAAAAAATGTTATAGGACTATATTTTATCTGGAAATTAAAATCAATTTTAAAGATATGTCAGATCGATTATCGATCAGTTGACTATTTGACTCCATATTGGATACGTTCAGTCAATGACCAGTCTAGACGAGGCCCAGCTAGTGAAAGGTTCTCCTCCTCAAGTTGAGGCTGAAGTTATATTTTAAGTATATTCCCCTGAAGAGGTGCCAAAATGGTGCGAAACATGTAGGGAAGAGAAATAAAAAGTGTGAAGTGTGTGGCATAGTTTTATTGACCTTCCGCCTTAATCTATAATTCTATACATTTGAGCAAAGGGTCATTTAATGATTAATTAAAAGATAAATTGATAATTTTGGCCGCTTAGTTGTTAACAGATAACATAAATAAATTTTATTTGAATATAAATTTACAGTCATAACACATTAATTTTCGTACAGAATAACTATTAAATCTGTGGAAAATAACAATGACTGTTCGCGGTTTGCTTATTCATCTCTTTGATGGCATCCAGCGGTTGTTCTGACAGAACTTCCTGTGCAAGATAACTGACCAACGCCGGCGAATCCAGAGATAAAATCGCTGGAGCTTAGCCATAGCATCGAACTCCGAGGCATTCTAAGTGATTCTCTAATCCACATAGCACGCTCTCAACTCTAGATATGGTCTTCATGTTTATTCTTGGCTTGTAGACGACGGATGCACTAGACTTCACTCTGATACACAACAAAGCTATGAACTAAGGAGACGAAATCCATCTCCCAACATTCTTGATGTATTCAAGAACATATACAAAAATCAAAACTGCTTATGTCTGAAAAAAAAAACTATATAGATTCATTTGATTGCCCGCGTCACATTAGCAATAAAAGGACCTCCTTGCCACACTGTCCCACCTTCTGCACAAAGAGCAGGAATTCCAAGAAAGCGGCACTTTGTACTTAGCAGATGGCAGAGAACTCTATCGAGTAAGGCTGATAATTAGACCAAGAGGAGAGACGTTCCACATTAATAAAAGCCTAGACGAATAGAAGATGTCCCGCTGCTCCATGTGCAAGCTGAAAGAAGACTAAGACACCTTCCATTTCCTTGCAGTATGTCCTGTTCTGAAGTAGTTTAGGCTCAAATATTATGGCAAAACATGTTTAGCTGAGGAAGAATTAGTGAAGGAGCTAAATGGGAGAAACTTGGACGTCCTTTGCAAATACCTCGACCTCCTTTGCGAGCATTGCCAAGAAGTGCTCTGACTGGGGATGCTGATGGATGAGGAGGCCATCATAGCTTAAGGACTGACACCATAGGTAATTTTTTTTTTTTTTTTTTTTACGGCGCATCGACATAAATCTTGGCCATTAGCGCCGACGTCCAGGGTGCAACCAGCGATTTTCTCAGCGAGCCCTGAGATGAGAAAATTTCTGGCGCCGGTGGGGATCGAACCCACCATCTCCCGCTTATGAATCTAGCACGCTAGCCACTAGACTACGGGAGACCCCACCATAGGTAATATATATAATACTGCCACCATAGCTAATATAATTTAAGGACTGCCACCGCAGCTGAAAATTAGCCGCGATTAAAAATAATACTATGAAATAGATTCGGTCCGGTAACAGCTGACCTGTTATCGTCCTAGCAACGCATTATGCCTTGGTGTGTATGCTCTCTTTAAAACCAACTGAAAATTCGACCCCCTTTAAAAATACATAAAAATTTGAATATAAAAAAAATACCTTTCTTAGTGAGTGTTAACAATCTAAAGGGAGTGTCCATGCAAAATTTCAAATTTTTCTGTCAAGTGGTTTGGGCTGGGCGATAACAGGTCAGAAAGTCAGTGAGTGAGGTGGTATTTGACAAATATATAGTAGATTTAGGGGTTGCATAATATTTTAACCCTAATATTTACTGATGCTTTCAAGGGTTGTTTTGCCTAAAAGTTTTCAGTGAAAATAATTAGTATAAGAGGATAAGTCGGTAATTACCCCTGACTCGAGGTCTTCGTACCTTAAACCCTTTGAGGTGCCTAGCCCTTAATCCTGGCCAATGGAGGGATCTTCCCTTGGAAGTGCTTGGGATTAGAAATATATATCCTTCTTCGGCCTCAATGCTTCTTTCAACTCTTTAATATTTCTTTAAAAATTTCCCAGGATTTGGGAAATTAAACGCCTACCACTGAAATTTCGCCGAACTAAACCCATTTTTCTTCTATATTTAAACATTACATTTAACTTAATAACTCCTAAAAGTTAAAAAAAAAAAAAAAATGTGTAGCGAGTTAGCGCATGTTGGTCATTCTGATTAAATCTACTATATATTTGTCAAATACCACTCACTCACTCACTCATCTATCAACGCCCAGCCCAAACCGCTCGACAGAAAATTTTGAAATTTTGCATGGACACTCCCTATATAACGTAGGCACTCGCTAAGAAAGGATTTTTTGATATTCGAATTTTTAAGCATTTTTAGGGGGGTTTTAAAGTTTGAGTTGGTTAGAGCAGGCAAGCCTAGGCAGCCTGCGTTGCTAGGACGATAAAGAACAGCTGTTACCGTACATTATCTATTTCATAGTTTTATTTCTATGTCTATCTCTGTCCCTCATAGAGTTTTAATTGCGTTTCTTTTCTGCCTGTCCCCGTCAGATAGGCTTGCCATATTTTTGGAGAGTTTGGGGGGGAGAATAAAAAGAGTACAAATTATAAGCAAAATGGTTGTTGAGTTTTAAGCCTAGCAACTAACGGGAAGGGGGAATCCTAAACTGTTAGCCTACCCAAACCTTAAAAATAAGAACAGAACTTTTTTGCTACTTGATTTTCTTAAAACAATCTCTCAGCCAAATAGTAGTGTCTGGCAGCTGGCAGCGCTGTGCAGGTAGTTCCAGCGTTTTACAGTTAGATTACTTCTCATTTCTTTGACACTGTGAGCAGTAGTAAAAATGTTGATTGTAGAAAAGTAACCGATTTAAAAAAGATTCTTATAAACATGAATTCATTACTTTTTACATCTTACAGCCTTTTCCGGGACATTGATAAAATCGGGCGGGACACCGGAACAGTCCCAGTCAAACCGTGATGTATGGCATATCCTTACGTTTTCCAGGTGAGGTAATAATATCCGGAACCCTTGCAATGCCTTCTCGCCTATAACCTTGGTAATACTCGTAAATATATTGGGTGTTACCAAATGACTTCTTGGAAACATAAACTTTTAAATTTTAACGCCCATTGAATAAAATATAGTATGACGGGAACCATGCTATAATAAACTGCATAGAATTGTATAGTAACGTAATTTTAATGAAACATTATTTAACGCAATAAAATAACTACTTATCTACCGTGACGAAGCACTGGTATTCAGCTAGTTAATTGATAATTTGAACGTTGTTTTGTTTATTTAATAAGTTTCATTAAGGCAAAAGACTATACAACTACGAGAGTGAAGGAATTATTCGAAAACAAATATTTTGTTTTTTAAGTGTAAATGAAGTATATATATTTTATAATCTGTAATAGGGCACACTGCCATAGTTGAGAAGCCCTTACAATGAAAAAATAAATTAAAAAAAATACAAAAAAAATTGTCATTTATTTTTCATAATATCTTGAACAGGGTTGAGAAATCGTGATAAATAGACAAGAACTATTCGAAAACTTTCTATATTTCCTACAAATACGGTTCTGGCATAATTTTCGAATAGACGTTTTAATTCTGTGTTTAAATAGTTTTCCTCAGCTTTTTATTGGTTGTTTTTTTTTTTTAAATAACATTCAACGGTAAAATTATATTCTAATAAGTATTTTTCTACTGCCTTATGTAGCCTTCCTTAAGAATGAGGGAGAAAGAGGATTGAGTAATTTCCGCTCCAGTGTAAGTTGGCTGCTGTCAGTTTCCTGTGCTTCGAAAATCTATCCATTTTCTTCAAGATGTTCTTCGAGTAGGTTTTAACATTTTTGACGAAATATATATTAAAAAAAAGACGTTATTTCTATTTTTAGCTTTTCAAATGTCACTAGTAATAAGTACGGTAACGCGCTAAGATGACCCAAGTGCTTGAATTGCCTTAAAAATAACGGCCGTTATACAATTATACAAATTTTTGCTGTATTTCTGTGCAGTGTGAGGGGTCCACGACCATTCAATATTTGGTGCAAAAACAAGCTCAATATTTGTGCTCAAAATTTCGGAAATTCCATAGAATCAGCCTCATGTAAAAATTATCTATTATTGATTGGGGTGATGGGGGTGACCCTGCTCCGGCATGGTGCCGGTCGGGTGGGGGTGGGTCTTCCGGTGTCGTGGGCCCTCAGGACCAAAGGGTCCATGAGCTTGGAGGGTCTGGTCGGCCTGGTCCCACCGAACAGACCCTCGGCCACAAGCTCATGTCATGTAATATCTGCAATATACTGTAAACCCTCATCTAGTGAGGGGCCTGCGATATCGGTGGGCGTGCTCTCGTCTGGTCGGGTCCTGTCGGTGGTGGTGGCGCTATCTGTCACCCCAATCAAGGCATAAATCGCCCGTGTGGCTGTCATGCCTTAAAACAAGAAAAAAAAAAAAAAATTTCGGAAAACCTTTCACCATAGTGAGGGCCCCTTAAGGGAAGAGTCTATACTATTTTTAGAACATCCACCATGACAAACCTTTATATGATTGCTTAGAAAATTCCTTTTCCAAAAGCGCCTTGGGTCAAAATTCTCGATATGTTCACCTGAGGTCAAGACAGGTCTTCGTTCTTGGTTCCCAGTGAATCTCGCCCGAAGGAATTCTTTCTCTAACGATAATCGCCAATCCATTGAGGATTTCTTCACGATGACCTGCAATCTAACAGACACCCCTACTATAGTATCCTGTCCTAATATAGCACTGTATACCTGTAGGAGCACTCGGCAGGACTATCATTAGCTAGAGATTGCCCGGCTGGTGGCGCTTCTAGCTCTGCCCGTTTAGCCTAATGTCTTGAGGTGTTCAGGAGCGAGCGTTCAATGTCTATTAGCCTACTAGGTAATGGATCTTTAGGTCTCCAATTCATTCGTAACCATTTAAATTCCTTGCATTTAAGCTCGTTTCGTTCTCGAAAATTTTTAAAAACGCATTATATGGTTGACTATAAGAAGTTAAACTGCTGAATAAAGAGAGTAGATTAAGGAACAAATACAATCGTTAAACAATAATTTATATTTCGTCCAATAAATACAAAAATATACGTTGGAAGTAAACTAGCATTATTCAATTCTCTACACCGAAAATAATAGCAGATTTAAAAAATATTAATTATAGAGAATTTAGTAAGCTTTTGAATAGTGTCTATCCACTTATGACGATTTCCCAACTGTTTTCGAGATATTAAGGAAAATATGCGAAGTTCCCAAAACTTTTCATGTCTCTTAATAAAATATTTTATTCTAATTATTCCTTAACTCCAAACGTAACCAAAATTTACACATCTTTGTATGTATGGAATTTAAATATGCAAAAAATGTACCCAAACCAAAAACGTTATTCAGCAACTATTTTTCCAATTTTCTCGAAAACGGTTGAAGCTATCGCCTTAAAAATGGTGTCATTCGTTTTCCTATGCCAAGAGGCCTATAAAACAAGTACTTACAAACATATGAACTCAAAAACGTAAGCGTTACGATTTTTTTTGCGCGAATTTCGCCCCAAACGCCATCTTCCAGTGGGCGGATTTTGATGGTTAACGAAACCTTTCAAATTGGACGAAGGATTTTTGTACCAAATTTAATCAAAATCGGACCATTGCTCATTTGGGCTACGCCCCGAACAGATAAATATATATATAAATAAATAAATAAATATATACATATATATATATATATATATATATATTCTTTGTTTTCGATAATATTTACCTCATTAGAGTTTCATGGGGTGCTTATTTCAAATCTGCTATTATTTTTGGTGTAGAAAAATGAATAGTGCTAGTTTACTTCCAACGTAAGCATATTTTTGTATTTATTTGACGAAATATAAATTATTGTTTAACGATTATATTTTTTACCTTATCTACTCTCTAAAATAAATGAATTGGTGAAAGAATCATGTCGATACCATTTCCTAAACTCGACATATAAAATAATGCATTTTCAACCAATTTTATTTTATTTCTCAGCACCTAAGGCGCATTGTCCGAGCGTTACGGATAGATGCCGACTATTTTTCGATGCAGAATCACCAGAAAAAATATGGACCAAATTGGTGACCTCGCCACTGTATACTTCCCTTGTTAGAATATTTGATGTGTACTTTGGAAAGGGGGGTTCACCCCTTAAACGTGCGATTCTGCCGATATAAAAAAAATACGTGTCGATTATTTTCACGTGTGTAATAAATATACATAGTTTCATAAAAATCGGCTCCTGAGTTTCGTTGCAATATCAAAAAATTAAGGCTGTTACGGGAAAATTAACAATTTGGGACCGGAGTAACCCCAGATAAATAAATAATTTACAAGTAAAATGGTTAAAATACAATGTATTTTCTTTTAATGTGTTATAGTAATTTGTTTTTAGGGCAAAAAACTACGTGGCGATCATTGCCTGTTTTTTTAATGTGTTATATTATTATTAGAATATAATGTGTGGAGCCCAACAATAATTTTATTAAAATATTACATAATGTCATATTGTCTATGTTATTTGCTTCTTGAGTGTCTATAAATATGAACAGATTGAAAGGAGAGAGAGCACCTATGACTGATTGATGAATATGCTTTTAGGTTCATGAATATGCGATGAAGGATTCGAAAGGGGAGTTAATAGAATTTTTTTTTTTTTTTTTTTTTTTTTTTTTTACGTGAAGTTTAATTTTTAGTAAAGTGCCTATCGATCAACGTGTGTAAATAGTGTCAAACGTTGACGGTATTATTCTATAAAAACATACTGAGCCCTTCGAGGTAGGTCTAAACATAACAAAGGCGTATTTACATCTTATCGAATAATAAGAACGTGTATCAATTTGCTTAATTTCTATATATATATATATATATATATTTTTTGGTGCATATGAACCTTAAGTTGGCATTCTAGCATAGCTAATGATAAGAATTATCAGGTATAATAAGACTCAAAAAATCACTTTTAAATACTACATGAAACCACGAACCATTTTATTTGATGATTTTTTTTTTTTCAACGGGCCCTAAGGTGAGGAAATTTTTGCCGCCGGTGGGGATCGAACCCACCATCTCCCGCTTATGAATCTATGGCGCTAGCCACTAGACCACGGGAGACCCCTTTATTTAATGATGATACAAATACAGGAATGTTTATGATTTTGCTTCATTAGCTGTGTCAATTTTTATCAGAGTTTATTTATTTAATCGAAATACTCGCGAATTGCTCTTCAACGAGGAAATATTTAAACACAATTTTAACTTGGATTTTTTTACCGATGAAAGATTCCCTTTGCCCTACCAATGGCAGACTGAAGTTGAAATCTCCAACAAAGAGTATCGCCAGCTTTGGGATGCCTCAAGTTGTATGCTTCGCCTAGACATTCCAGACTTCCCTCAGACAACAAGTGTCGAAGTGAGTTAAGACTTAAGATGTCTTCTAACCTTAACTTGGCTTTGTGTCTCTCACACCTCTAACTCTCATACTCCCATTCACTCCTCACACTCTACGGCTCAACTCCAATACTTCACATTTTTTTTTATACTTTGATTTTTTTATTGGTTATTACATTCTGTAAAAATACAAGGCCTCCCAGCTTCATCTCGATAAACGCTCTAAAGGCGCTTAAATGAAATTAAAAGGGGCCGACTCCAGCTATCTTCTACTCCAAACAGTGGCTGAATCGAAGAGAGATCGGTCAGCCACAGACATTGAGGAAGATTTTTTTATTTATTTATTTATGAGCGACCGTAACTAAGGCGACTCGCTCAGAACAAAAATTACATATATAATATACATACGAAAATTACATCTAATTAAATACAACTAATTAAATACATCTCATTAAATACAATCTTATTTTACACATTTTTGGCCAAATATACAAATTGAAATTTATATACACATCTATTTATAAGAGAATATAATATTACAATATACTTGAATATATGAAAAATCAATATTGTAATAATGCATGAAGTTTATACACATAATCAATTAAGTTGGTTGAAGGAGGTTTCACACTCCTGTTAGTTTTATATTGTCAAATGCAAGATTTTAGTATAGTACGGCTGTATAGTTTTAACATTTTAAGACAAATAAAATACATACACATATATGTGTGTATGTCCTGTTATAATTTGTTCATGTTTAATTATAATTATAATTTGTTTAGGAGGTTGGTCTTGTTGAGGTAGTTCAGTATGTTATCTATATATTTGCTTCCATCGCCGAGTAATTCAGTCATATTGTAAGGTAAGTCATAGTTTTGTCGCTGTAAACATTCAGTAAGTATGTGCTTTATAGTCAGCGGTGTGTTACACTGTGTACATGTCGGTCTATCCTGTCTTGTCATGAGATAAGAGTGTGTCAGTCGGGAATGGCCAATTCTTAAGCGGCATAATATCACTTCGTCTCTTCTATTATCCCTTTTGCTTGAAGGCCATTGAGGAAGAGAAAGGCATTGCTAACACTTCACTGCAGCATAACTGTGGGCCACTGTCTTCTGAGTCTTCTTGGTGAAAAGAATGGTCGACGCTAGATAGGGAGAGGACTTCAGGATTTTTATGAGTGGATAGGTTAGGGTGGAAGCGCTACATTTAATGAACCTTACATTTAATAAATAAAAAAAAAAAAAAAATCCTACCATAACCAACAACATTTACTATTAAAATCAATCTTAAAGAAAACAATTCAAAAAGTAGATTTTGTGAAGGGAAAATAAATGCTATGTATTACTTACTTTAACACGTTAACTGCGGTGCATGCCCCCGGGGGTATGCACCGCATATAACTTTAGGTAAAACTGAAGTTTAGCGTCCTCACATCTGATTTCTTTCAAATTTTGTACAATAACGTATTTTGATGCACTAAACACGAATCCGTTTAAAAAAAAGTTCGCTTTCAACTAGGAAACAAGTTATTAAGCACTAACGTTCACTGTTAGGATGGTTATAAAAGTAGGCGTAAACAACGTATTTGTAACATTGGGAAACACATAGCATGTATGCCTAAAAGTCGTCCTAGACATTCTTCTTATACTCCTAGACAACCTTCTTAGTTTTCTTCTTCTTTAGACGCGATGTTCGGTGGATACAAATCCCCGATCGCACAGAAAATGCCTTTAAGCGCTCTTCATATTTATGAGCACGTTTGAAGATAAATTCGTGCAACTTCATTCCTTTTTTTAAAAAAAAAAAAAAAATAAATAAATAAGAGTATGTTGACAATTAAAGTTCAGCAGGCGCGAATTAGAACGAACTAATAATCATAAAGGCATTAGCTAATTATTTAGGGATTTCCGTTATATAATACTTTTAATGAACGAAACAAGAAATGTGAAGAGTGTTTCATTATTTTAAAAAAATGGTTGTGAATAAATAACTGCTGGTGAATTTAAATAATTGATGGTAAATTTCGATTTAACTTCTTTATTACGAACTTTTCCATACCCGCGCATGCGCATGTTGGCAAATTTGGTTGTTTACATTAGATCTCATAACCCCCATAACAGCGAACTTTAGTGCTTAATAACTTATTTCCTAGGTGAATGCGAACTTTTTTTTTTTTAAACGGATTCATATTTTGTGCATCAAAATACGTTATTATATAAAATTTGAAATAAATCGGGTTTGAGGACATGAATCTTCAGATTTACCTAACTTTAAGTATGGCTAAACATCAGCCGCACTTAACGTGTTAATGGCGCTACAACCCGAGTTGGGCCTTGGCCTCATCAAAGAGGTTCCGCCAACCAGTTCGATCACTCGCCGCTGCCTTCCAGTTTGGGGTAATAAGAAGACTCCTCGAGTTAGCAGCTACTGCATCAGCCCATCTAAATCTTGGTCTTCCTCCCCAAATGCTATATATATATATATATATATATATATATATATATATATATATATGTATATATATATATATATATATATATATATGTATATATATATATATATATATATATATATATATATATATATATTTTTAGATATTTTAATCATTTAACCGTCTCAATTTTTTAGTACAATATTTTTTATGTGCGTATTTTAACTGTATTTTTTTTTAAATTTATATCTATAAGTAAATTAAATTTATTTATATCTATATTAAATTAACCCCAAGCCCAGAGACCTTTCAGTGTAAGATATAGAGAACTGGATAATATTTCACAATTCGAAGAAACGGAGATACTGACATTTGGCACTACCCCTTCCCCTCCTTGGTTATTAAACAATTATAATGTGGACATTACCCTTTCAAAATTTAATAAATTAAGCCAAACATCAAAATTAATTTTTAAGGAAATGTTTAAAACTTTCACTATCCAAAACAGCCAGAAACTCTCTATCTTCACTGATGGGTCAAAGTCCGATAAAGGTGTGGGAGCAGCAACTGTTATAGAAGAACAGCCAGAAACTCTCTATCTTCACTGATGGGTCAAAGTCCGATAAAGGTGTGGGAGCAGCAGCTGTTATAGAAGAACAGCCAGAAACTCTCTATCTTCACTGATGGGTCAACGTCCGATAAAGGTGTGGGAGCAGCAACTGTTATAGAAGAACAGCCAGAAACTCTCTATCTTCACTGATGGGTCAAAGTCCGATAAAGGTGTGGGAGCAGCAGCTGTTATAGAAGAACAGCCAGAAACTCTCTATCTTCACTGATGGGTCAAAGTCCGATAAAGGTGTGGGAGCAGCAGCTGTTATAGAAGAACAGCCAGAAACTCTCTATCTTCACTGATGGGTCAAAGTCCGATAAAGGTGTGGGAGCAGCAGCTGTTATAGAAGAACAGCCAGAAACTCTCTATCTTCACTGATGGGTCAAAGTCCGATAAAGGTGTGGGAGCAGCAACTGTTATAGAAGAACAGCCAGAAACTCTCTATCTTCACTGATGGGTCAAAGTCCGATAAAGGTGTGGGAGCAGCAGCTGTTATAGAAGAACAGCCAGAAACTCTCTATCTTCACTGATGGGTCAAAGTCCGATAAAGGTGTGGGAGCAGCAACTGTTATAGAAGAACAGCCAGAAACTCTCTATCTTCACTGATGGGTCAAAGTCCGATAAAGGTGTGGGAGCAGCAGCTGTTATAGAAGAACAGCCAGAAACTCTCTATCTTCACTGATGGGTCAACGTCCGATAAAGGTGTGGGAGCAGTAACTGTTATAGAAGAACAGCCAGAAACTCTCTATCTTCACTGATGGGTCAAAGTCCGATAAAGGTGTGGGAGCAGCAGCTGTTATAGAAGAACAGCCAGAAACTCTCTATCTTCACTGATGGGTCAAAGTCCGATAAAGGTGTGGGAGCAGCAGCTGTTATAGAAGAACAGCCAGAAACTCTCTATCTTCACTGATGGGTCAAAGTCCGATAAAGGTGTGGGAGCAGCAGCTGTTATAGAAGAACAGCCAGAAACTCTCTATCTTCACTGATGGGTCAAAGTCCGATAAAGGTGTGGGAGCAGCAACTGTTATAGAAGAACAGCCAGAAACTCTCTATCTTCACTGATGGGTCAAAGTCCGATAAAGGTGTGGGAGCAGCAGCTGTTATAGAAGAACAGCCAGAAACTCTCTATCTTCACTGATGGGTCAAAGTCCGATAAAGGTGTGGGAGCAGCAGCTGTTATAGAAGAACAGCCAGAAACTCTCTATCTTCACTGATGGGTCAAAGTCCGATAAAGGTGTGGGAGCAGCAGCTGTTATGGAAGAACAAATAATAACTAAAAAATTAAATGATGACTGGAGTTGGTTTACAGCTGAGCTCTACGGCATACTTATTGGCTTGGAGAACATACCGACTTCAGACCGACGTGCCATTGTTAGTTACACCGACTCACTAAGTTCACTCCAAGCACTAAAGGACAAATACACCTCTCATCCTATACTCTCAAAAATACTTAAGACAATACACTCTCTACACAAACATGTAACATTGTACTGGCTACCTGGTCATGAAGGACTAGGGAAAAATCCGATCGCAGACACCCACGGAAAAATAGCTGCAGAACGGACAGACATAGATAACGGACCAATTCCACATGAAGACATGAATAGATCTATGAAGACATTTATTTTGGAAAACTGGGAACACTCTTGGACGATACTTACGGACAACAAATTACGGACTATATAACCTACTGTCAAAGACTGGCCATCCAGTTATCGAGCCAATAGAAGGGAGGAGGTTGTATTGGCTCGACTTAGAATTGGCCATTCAAGACTTACTCACAAATACTTAATGACAAGACAAGAGAGTCCATCGTGTGAAATTTCCAATTCAGACTTAACAATAAAACATATTCTAACAGACTGCATTAGACGAGATGACTTAACCATACCTCACAACATGTGTGAACTTCTTGCTGAAGGCAGCTAGTACATAGACAGTATCTTAACATATCTACAAAATACAGGATTATACCATCTCATATGAAGACCTAGAAGATTCGTTGATGCAATCACATTTTTATCCCATGAAAAAGTGCATTACTTTTATGACTTAAAGTTAAAGCTCTAATCATTTTTAAGCCTTTAATATATTTCATTTAAATCCATACATCCTGGATTCATAATAATATATAAATTTATAATCAATTCCTGATCTCTTAGAAGACTTAACTCAGTGTGATTATCGTACAAAGTACGAAACACAATAAATAAATAAATTTCATTCAATTTACATTCTCACTTTGATGATTTTTTTGAAGTGGCCTCGCTCAGTGGAGCACCCGCTACAACGCACACTATTCCCCAAAGATGTGGAGTCTGAAAACTAATAAATTTTAGGAATTAGGTTTTTCAAAATGGTCTATTATGTGGTAATGATATATTGAACCGATATTGTTCAAATTCCAAAAATTATAATTATGATAGAATTCAGCTAAGAGACCAAAACTTTTTTTAAGCAGATAAAAATATTTACTACACTTGAAATTGTGTACTCAGAAGGGGGGAGCATTTGGGGGCTACGGAGTACTAACAATTTAGAACTTGGAATATTTAGCCAACTAAAACGCTATTAAACCCAAATAAAATATTTTTTCTGAACTAAGTGATCTTATTTAATTTATTTTTGAGATTTTAATGACACTTTTTTACCTATTAAATCAAAATTTCGGGGGGAGGGCTGCAGCTCCACGCTTAAATACGCCCACGATCACGATATAGGGCGATTAAATACGGTAACAATGTTCAATTTATCCTTAATATTATCATCAAATGACCTCCTTTTCGATATTATTTTACGATTTTTTTTCTCTCACTAAAAAATCATATGTATTATAAAATATCGAAATATGTCGCACTCAGGAGGAGTGACAATCCCTGCATCATCTCAACACTAAACATCATTAGCCAGATAAAGTGCCTATTGACTATTGTGCTGACAGGCTGACACGCTTCGTATTGTGCTTAGCCCGGAGCTTGGCACAAGTTCATTGCCAGTCATCGCTTTGTCTGTCGACCAAGTCTCCCCTAACGGCACTTGATATATTCTGACGGCCATATGGAATGCTTAAGAGACTTTTTGTATGCGAAGCAGGCTTTTAAATAGGTGTACATATATTTGTACATATATATATACACGACTATAAACACATAACATTTTCTCCATCTGACTTAAAAATAAGGCCTCCTATGTTCCATTGGCTAGTAATGTAGATTCTCTTGCGAGAGATGCGATTTCGAATCTCACTTGTGGAAGGTTGACATTTTTTAAGGATTATGATTATATTAAGAAAGAAACTTGACCCAGTGAAAAAAAACATCCATATTATTAAAAAAAACAGGAAAAAGGTCAGTTAATAAAAAAAAAAAGATATCAAACATGTAATTAGTAATCTTCAACGAAACTCTGACAGTTAAACATATACTTACAAACTGCAGACCCCTCATTAACATAAATATGCCCCAAGACTTGCTGACAGAAGGTAGCCCACACGTCCATATACTACTCAAATATTTTAAAAACAAACATTTGTGCACTAAATTGTAAATAATTCATTAACCTTTCGCATGGTGCTAATGACCACCCACAGTAGTAGATGCACCAAAATAAACACACAAAAAAAATTAACCTTTCGCAACGGCTATTTCAAAATTTTAACTTTTCATCTAATTATTTTTTTTTTTTCACTTTATCTTTTTCTTCACGGTTTTGTTAAGCTTTAATTTATTTATTTACCATTTCTTTTGTTTGTTTTTTTGTTGATTTTTAGAATTAATATGAAATGAGTTAGTCGCCAATGTCACGGAACTCAACAATCAAATATAATAAAAATTTACTAAACAAAAATTAATTTATTTTTATCCATTAACAAAATCTAAAAAAATCTATTTTATTATGTTGGACTCACATTTTTCTGAACGTTAGATTTTTGTTTTTTGGAATCTATGGATTTTACTCAGCTGATTGTCGTCATACGTAGTGCTAACTATAGCTTTGACGTGGCGATTGAAAGGAAAGGTTCGCCTTAATAAAATTAGGCAGTATTTCTAGTTTATTGATTTTTTTAACTCCTGAAGAGTCGCCTAGGGTGTAAAACATTTAGACCGTAAATGAAATAAATTGATATGACTTTGTTAATTGTATCAAAAACTTTGAGGTTGCTGGCAGAGAAGGAAGATCTTCAGGTAAATGAAAAAACGTCTAGTTCCTTCACAACAGTTTAATTCCACGCTGAGCGCTTTCGGTAGCTCTTGCTACCATTCTCAGAACTGTGACAAAATGAATAGAATAAGACAGTTGCATAACAGAAATCTTTTGAATATTAAAATGTTCACTAACCTACACGTAAAATAATAAATAAACACAATAATCTTGATTCGTCAACATAAACACTAAAAAAAAAAACAAAAACACAAGTCATACATGATAAAATGAAATGGCTAAAGTTGAGGAGAGAGACTCACCTATAATGAGTTCAGCCTCACTGCTGAGGGCTGACTGAAGGGAAGCCGGGAGAGAGCCGTGACTCAACATATCAGTTTGATACGTATCTGTCCTTTTATTTAAATTACAGGAGCTCAGGATCTTGTCGATACGTATCTCTATACTTTCCAGGACGTTCATCTGTGCAGACTTCTTCCGGCAATGTAAAATATACAGAGAATGGTCAGCTTCGCTGTGTCCCGCTGCGAGACAATGTTGACGAAATTCAGAATCCGACCTGGTTTTATGTTCTCTAGCTCTTATTTTGAGTTTCCTACCAGTTTGCCCTACGTACGATCCAGAACAGAGGCCACATACGATTTTATAGACGCCACTCTTATTTCCCGTGTTGTTAATTGTCCTTTATTGACCTTCCGCCTGGAAAATATTGGATATATATATATATATATATATATATATATATATATATATATATATATATATATATATATATATATATATAACAACAAACAATTTATTATTTTATTTTAGAGAATTAAATTACTGCCTTTGATTGACAAGAGAACTAACAATTTATGATCTTTAACATAGTTTTTTACCAAACAAACAACTGTCAAAACGGACACACTACCCACGAAATATTACGAGACAAAATGTTTTATGTGTTTGTAATTCATCGAAAGTAAGATATAATATTTTACAATAGACATGAAAAGTTTTGAGATCTCTGTATATATTTTTAAATAACCCTAAAACTGTTTAAAAATCGTGTTAAGTTGAAGAGCATTCAGAATCTTACTAAATTCCCTACATTAAATGTTCTGTAGTAATTTTCGATGGGGTGATGTCAATCGGAGAAATAAGCGCTTAAAATATCGAAATTGTTGCTTTGAACGGGTTGCTTTGACAAGGTAAAAAGTCCGTCACGCAGGAGCTGCATAACTAAGCACTTTCCTCAGAAATTGGGTAGTGTAGACTGATTTCCAGAACAATTTGCTTAAAATATCCTACATAAATAAAATAAAAACATGAATAGTTCTCTTTTAAATTTGTAATGAGTAACTGATCAATTATTAATTTGCTTCCAGAGTTATGTTTACACATGGTACCTACTACACTACGTAATAAATACAAAATGCTCATATTATTGTATTTTGATCTAACGCAGGAACCGGATACAGTCCCTCTAGCGCTCCTTGCGGCGCCTTTGTGAACCTATGTCTGGCTGGCTTTTCTATTGAAATATATTACAAAGTAAACCCCCCTTTCCGATTGACCGATTCAGCTCATTTTTACAACACTTCTTTCTCATGAGTTACCCACGACGTATACCGCGTTTCGTTACAATACAGCAGAAATTACGACCAGTATGAGTATATTAGTAATTTAGGTCCGGAGTAAACCCCCCCCCCTCCTAATGAACCAATTTAGTTTATTTTTACAACACATATTTACCTGTAGATTACCACTACGAATACCGAGTTTCGTCGAAATATACCAAAAATCACGGTTGGTAGTGGCGAATTGGTATTGTGGGTCTGGAGTAAACCCCCCCTCCTAATGAACCGATTTAGTTTATTTTTACAACACATATTTACCTGTAGATTACCACTATGAATACCGAGTTTCGTCGAAATATACCTAAAATCACGGCTGGTAGTGGCGAATTGGTATTGTCGGTCCGGAGTAAACCCCCCCTCCTTATGAACCGATTTGGTTTCTTTTTATAGCTCACTTTTCACTCTATATTACCAGTACGAATACCAAGTTTCGTTGAAATATAACAAATATTACGGCTGAAATGGTCAAATTAGTGTTTTGGTTTCGGGGTAAACCCCCCCCCCTTCCGGTGGACCAATTTTGGTGGTTAACGAACTCGTTCAATCGTTTGCTAATTGAATGCTATATACCAAGTTTCGTGACGAAAAAACAAAAACTCTGGCCGCTATCGTGTTAACAGACACATATATATATATATATATATATATATATATATATATATATATATATATATATATATATATATGTATATATATATATATATAAATTTTAACGGGGGTCATTTTCGGTGTCTACTAGGTAGGATCGATAAAGATTTGAAGAAATTTTTCAAAAATTCCGTCATGAGTCCAACCTCAATAGCTACTTTCCTTCGGAGCAAAGTGCTAAAAATGAGAAACGTAGAGTGTTTCCAAGAGTGAACGTTGGGAGAGAATATGGAGTAATCAGGTTTCTCTTTTGGCTTATAAAATCGTCCTTCTTTTTGAAATTTAATTTTATACTTTTTACTGATAATCAAAACCTACCAATAACTGTTTCCTTTACTTATGTCACTAGGTTAATAAACGGAAAAGCGGTAAGATGTCGCAGTTCTTGCAAGTTGGACTTTTTTGCAGTTGCGCCCTGGTGTATATTTAGTAAAGCAGGTGTATGATAGAGAATACTGAAATATTTTCTCCGAGACAGTGCTAATATATCAACACTGAATGGAAATAGGGGCCATTCTGGCACATAGATATAGTCATGTGTCACTATGATAATGCCCCCTTATCAGCACAATATATTATTAACATAAATAGGAAGTTGCTAATGGCATACGGGTGTTTTACCACGGCCTTCCCTAACACAATAATTGTTCTATGCGTTCTAGGAACTCTGAGAGGAAAGGGGCAGTCGAATATTAGCCGTTATGTTATAACTAGAGTCCGGAAGTTAGGCAAAATGCCTTTTTTATCTGAATGGATATATTGAAGAGTCAGATAGAAATAAATATGTTTCCGTGCATTTAGGAAGTGTAGAGACAATTTTTATATTGCCTTTTTTGCCTATTTTGGCTATTTTAAGATTTAAAGCCTTTTTTGCTCGTTATGCAATTTTTTTCTGCAATTTAAACATTTTAAAAAGCACATAACGAATTTCGAATTTCAGTTCGTCGAAAACAAAAAAGGTTTCACAAATTAAATTACATTTTGCCGTCACAAATATCAATTCGAAAGCTTATTTTCCCAACCCGTGGATTGACCCTCTGTAAATAACAGCGCCTTCCTTAGTAGAAGGAATGCACAAGCATAATGAATAGGAGGAAAGAGAGAGGATGAGAGAAGTACGTCTCCTTCCTCACACCCCTTTTGCTGTGACA
Organism: Gonocerus acuteangulatus; assembly: GCA_946811695.1. Lineage (NCBI taxonomy): Eukaryota > Metazoa > Arthropoda > Insecta > Hemiptera > Coreidae > Gonocerus > Gonocerus acuteangulatus. Next base: position 20,303,212 of record OX328129.1, on the reverse strand, counting down.
ATGGTGTAGTTACTTGGTATTCCGGAAGTACACTAATTCTGTGATAAATTGCTAATAAAGAAATGAATGAGTATTTAAAATACATATTTTCATTAATAATGAGTGAGATTCCTCTTTGCCTTCACTCCTAATAAATGCCTATTTTAATTACAATACTGCCTATTTTCAGTATTTCAAGTGCCTTTTTGCCTGCCTATTTTAACCAAAAATAAATGTCTATCTTCCGGGCTCTAGTTATAACACTTTTTGAGGTCATTTATTGAGATTGTTTGAATTTTTGAAAAATAACTATCTTATAAACTGACTATAAGCCAAAATTGACTCTCATTAGTAGTCTGCTCTACAGTGTTTTTTCTTCGAGAAATGTCCTCTTTTTATAACCTATCGTTTACGAGGAAACCAGATCGTTCGAATTTATATGTATTATTAAACATATAAAATTAATTTTCATTTTACCACATAGTACACAAAAAAAAAAAAAAAAAAAAAAAAAAAAAACACCTGTGTTTATCGGTTTAGAATTGTTTTACTCTTTTTAAAAAAGATCTTTAGTTACCGGTTTCTGCAAACAGCCTCTTGCATTCATGTCACTCTGTACCTCTTGTGACCTGAATGGCCTTTAAGAAAAAAAATAAAATAGGGAGAGGTCAAACAATAAGGTCCAATAAAAATATTAGGGCTCATATTTTTGTGTTAATGTATCAATATATAGTTTGTATAGATGTTTACGCCAGAGTTGGGCAAACATTAGCGGTCGCTAATATCTAATACCTTCTCGCTAATTTAGCGGTACTGATAAGAGCCTGCGCTAACGATTAGCGCATAGCAACGGCAGAGCGCTAATCGCTAATTTATTCATGAAATGTTTAAATATCGTGATAACTAATAACTTTAGGTATAGTTACAACATTTTGTCATCTCAACGTTCACTTCCGGTCTGCTCTGAGCCGGGGGCATGCACCGCATATAACTTTAGGTAAAACTGAAGTCTAGCGTCCTCCAAACCGATTTCTTTCAAATTTTGTACAATAACGTATTTTGATGCACTAAACACGAATCCGCTAAAAAAAAAAGTTCGCATTCACCTAGGAATGAAGTTATTAAGCACTAAAGTTCACTCTTAGGAAGGTTATAAAAGTAGGCGTAAACAGCCTATTTGTAAACACGCGCAAGCGCAGATATGTAACACATGTAAGCATGTGTTAGTGCTTAATAACTTCTTTCCTAGTTGAATGCGAACTTTTTTTTAGCGGATTCGTGTTTAGTGCATCAAAATACAATTGTACAAAATTTGAAAGAAATCGGTTTGGAGGACGCTAAACTTCAGTTTTACCTAAAGTTATATGCGGTGTATGTCCTCGGGCTCAGTGCACACCGGAAGTGAACTTTGAGATTACAAAATGTTGTAACTATAGCTAAAGCTATTAGCTATCACGATGATTAAACATTTCATGAATAAATTAGCGATTAGCGCTCTGCCGTCGCTATGCGCTAATCGTTAGCGCAGGCTCTTATCAGTACCGCTAAATTAGCGAGAAGGTATTAGATATTAGCGACCGCTAACATTTGCTCAACTCTAGTTTACGCAAGCTAAATAGAATGAAAAAAAAATCAAGGCAATACCGTTAAATTAACTAGTACTTTGGTTTTGGTTATCCAAAATTTTAGGAACTTGAATTTTTTCCGCATTTAAGCAACGTAAGATAAATATTTTCGGTTGAAAAGAGAGATTATTAAAAAAAGTTAGCCGTTTTGCACTTAATAAATATATTTTTTTAATTTGCTTGTAGATCAAGGCCACTGTGTGGCGGAACGGGGATTTTTTCAACGTGCCCTTAGTCGAAAAACCTAGAGGTGGGGCTCGAACCCACATGTCCGTAGTATACGAAAATCACCACGGGAAGACTTTATCGTCGATAAATATATCAGAAAAGTTGTGAAATCTCTTAGGAGGTCCTAAGCAAATTTAAATCGATTAAAACGGTTGACGTGTACATAGTGGCCATTGTAAAAGGTGTCGACAAAATATTTCATGCATTAGTTTTGTTACTACATGCTCCGTCGGAAAATTTTCTAATGTGTTTGTTTTATCCCAATAAATAATATAATCTATATATATGAAAATCACGTGTCTTTCTGTTTGTCCGTTTCTCTGTTTGTCTGTCTGTATGTTTGTTCCTTATACAAATCTACACCGTTTGACCGATTCCGACCAAACGTGGCACACAGGTAGGTCTTGACAATGGGAGAGTCATAGGTTAGGTCAAAATCGTCTATGAATAAGTTACAGATTTGCGTTATTAGATTTTAATATTAATTATTTGGTTTCTATTTAATTTTTGCTTTTAAAGATGCATTTTTGCTTTTAAAGATAGCACGCCGGGTATCAGCTATACGATATAAATATTACAACCCGGATAAGCATATTCAGAAACGTGCTAAGTTTTCATACCTTCCAACATAAACTACAAATTCATTCGTGTTAGTTTACTTATTATCATAACTAAACCACCTATGCCTATCGTTTGTCTCGGCATACCATAAGGCGATGGCAAGGATTCTCGACCTATGATAATGCTTCCTGTAATGAAAACATTACATACCGATGAGCAGAAAACTGAAGAAGAAAACCCGTCCTCTGAGCATACCGTACATGGGCCGCCATCCGATCCAAAGGAAGAATTCAATAAATTTCACTAATCATTCTTGACCATAATTAGTAACTGATGATAGTACTTGAGATATTTAACGATACTATCCATGCTCTGCTCGGACTCAGCGATTCTGTTTTATGGACATAATCTATTTTCTTCAGGATAAGCAATGTTAATTCCCTTCAAATAAATACTAGGTTTTTCTATCGCCTTCCTCTTGTGCTGTTACCTGTGCAGTTTTTTTTTTCATCTGGAGTTGTTATTCTTCTCGCGTAGTCTGTAGAGACTAGTTTATCTAATAAAAAAATAATTCAAGATCCCAACTTGCAGGAACTGCGCCATCTTGCCGCGTTTCCCTTGTTATACCTAGTGTCATGTAAAAATCTTTTGAACAGCCGATATATTTTTTTAATGTATACATTTCGACGATGAGCGAGACTTACGCCCCACAATTCCTAGGATACTGGCAGTAGACAAGCGTAACTAAATCGCTTCTGCTATTAAAAGCAACAAGTACTACAAAAATGTTTATCACTTAATTATATTGTTTTAATGAAAAAATAAAAAACAAAAAACAAATAATTGTCAGAATACTGAGGGAAACAAAGACAAAAACTCGTTCAAAAAAACGAAACTGACATTTTCGTATTTCAAGCACCTACTTCTCCGAGTAAGATCTCCCTCAAAAAATTGACATTAGAACAGTTCTTGCAGAATATGTACTAAGATTTTCTAGGAAGACGTAGAGAAAAACAGAAAAAATTAAGAAGAAGTAGATAGTATATTTAGTTCTACATAGTTATTTTTTTTAGTTTTTTTTTTCAAGAAAATTTCTTTCTCGTGCCATGTTTTAAAGTTGACCCTAGTAAGCAAACAGTAATCACTTAGCACAGCTATTAATTGTATATACTCTTTCTGTACCACAAGTTTTTAATTCATGTTGTGTATGTTTTGTTCTCTTGATTTATTCAATTTTACCTTTTTGTTTTTTTTATGTTTTTATAAGTACTAAGAATTAAATTTGCCTCATGTTTTGTGTGAGTAAATTAGAGCGTATCACCGTAGTTGCGAAGCTCTTAAATAACTAAATAAATAAAATATACTAAGCTTTTAAATAGATTCCTTACATTTGCCCCGAATTCCTAAACGGTTTACAAATTTCTAAAAAAAAAACGTGCGAAAATCCCAAGAAAAGTCTAGTTTTCCCACATTCCTTGAACACGTTTACAGTTGTGGCCTTTGTTTCATTTGCTTCGTTTCCCGAACCAATTCATCTGAAAACTGTACCCCAAATGTGAGTCCACAGCTAGTAGGAACTTCGCCCCGTGATCATATATTGCAGTAAAGGACAGACAGGTGTCCACAAATACGAATTTAGTAAAAATAAATTAAGAAACAACTAATAAATAATTGCTGCTTGAATTGGATCTTGGATTTTGTTTTCATTACTTTATTATTTTATGTTGCCGAGTGACCTGATACCTTACTTCTGTTATTTTATGTTGCCGAGTGACCTGATACCTTACTTCTGTTATTTTATGTTGCCGAGTGACCTGATACCTTACTTCTGTTATTTTATGTTGCCGAGTGACCTGATACCTTACTTCTGTTATTTTATGTTGCCGAGTGACCTGATACCTTACTTCTGTTATTTTATGTTGCCGAGTGACCTGATACCTTACTTCTGTTATTTTATGTTGCCGAGTGACCTGATACCTTACTTCTGTTATTTTATGTTGCCGAGTGACCTGATACCTTACTTCTGTTATTTTATGTTGCCGAGTGACCTGATACCTTACTTCTGTTATTTTATGTTGCCGAGTGACCTGATACCTTACTTCTGTTATTTTATGTTGCCGAGTGACCTGATACCTTACTTCTGTTATTTTATGTTGCCGAGTGACCTGATACCTTACTTCTCTTATTTCCCTTGTTTGAATGAAATAAAGTTTTGCATTACGTTAACTTTTTTATTTTATTTTTAAATTAGCAGAGCTTGAGTTTAGTTTTCAAGTAAAACAAATTAAATCTAAAAAATACCCTATAGTATCACAAGATACTATCGAAATGAGACCATGTAGTATTACAAGATACTATCGAAGTTCTACCCTGTAGTATCACAATGTACTATCGAAATAAGACCATGAAGTATTACAAGATAATATCGAAATAAGACCCTGTAGTATCACAAGATACTATCGAAATAAGACCATGTAGTATCACAAGATACTATCGAAATAAGACCATGTAGTATCACAAGATACTATCGAAGTAGTACCCTGTAGTATCACAATGTACTATCGAAATAATACCCTTTAGTATCACCAGATACTATCGAAATAAGACCATGTAGATCACAAGATACTATCGAAATGAGACCATGTAGTATTACAAGATACTATCGAAATAAGACCATGTACTATCACTAGATACTATCGAAATAAGACCATGTAGTATTACAAGATACTATCGAAATAATACCCTTTAGTATCACAAGATACTATCGAAATAAGACCATGTAGTATCACAAAATACTATCGAAATAAGACCATGTAGTATTACAAGATACTATCGAAATAAGACCCTGTAGTATCACAAGATACTATCGAAATAAGACCATGTAGTATCACAAGATACTATCGAAATAAGACCATGTAGTATCACAAGATACTATCGAAGTAGTACCCTGTAGTATCACAATGTACTATCGAAATAATACCCTTTAGTATCACAAGATACTATCGAAATAAGACCATGTAGATCACAAGATACTATCGAAATGAGACCATGTAGTATTACAATATACTATCGAAATAAGACCATGTACTATCATAAGATACTATCGAAATAAGACCATGTAGTATTACAAGATACTATCGAAATAATACCCTTTAGTATCACAAGATACTATCGAAATAAGACCATGTAGTATCACAAGATACTATCGAAATAAGACCATATAGTATTACAAGATACTATCGAAATAAGACCATGTAGTATCACAAGATACTATCGAAATAAGACCATGTAGTATTACAAGATACTATCGAAATAAGACCATGTACTATCACAAGATACTATCGAAATAAGACCATGTAGTATTACAAGATACTATCGAAATAAGACCCTGTAGTATCACAAGATACTATCGAAATAAGACCATGTAGTATCACAAGATACTATCGAAATAATACCCTTTAGTATCACAAGATACTATCGAAATAATACCCCATAGTAACAAAAGAGGCTTAAGCCAAGGCCTCCCCCGGGCTGTACTGCTGCATAGTAAGTTGTAAGTATCGCAAGATACATGAATAGGTGCAAAATAACTCGCCAAACGTATCGGGCTGAAGAGCGAATATGATTGCTAAGAGGATGAATATAATGTATTTAGTCCCTTGCCAAAACAATTCATATCATGTAAATATAAATACACATAAACATATCTTGTAGATTTCTATTAATAGATATACAATAATGTAGACTGGAATTTTAAGAGTTCCAGAAAAAGATTAATGTAAACCATGGAAGATGGCTACCCTATACCAGGTGATTTATCCATAAATACGTCAAGAACACGTTATACTACCTACATATGCAGATGGTGTTTATAAATAAGTCTCTATTCTATATCTGCATTCATTCTATTTATAGTCCAAAGTGATTTTCAAGGACATTTATGGCGAAATGTTCGCCTTGGGAAATTGTTTATCTTATGCTATACCTATTTTATGGAAAATTTGCCAATTTTTAGCACTTTCCTCCGAAGGAAAGTAGCTATTGAGGTTGGACTCATGACGGAATTTTTGAAAAATTTCTTCAAATCTTTATCGATCCTACCTAGTAGACAGCGAAAATGACCCCCGTTAAAATTTATATCTATCTATATATATATATATATATATATATATATATATATATATGCATATATATATATATATATATATATATATATATATATATATATATATGTGTCTGTTAACACGATAGCGGCCAGAGTTTTTGTTTTTTCGTCACGAAACTTAGTATATAGCATTCAATTAGTAAACGATTGAACGAGTTCGTTAACCAACAAAATCGGTCCACCGGAAGGGGGGGTTTACCCCGAACCCAAAACACTAATTTGACCATTTCAGCCGTAATATTTGTTATATTTCAACGAAACTTGGTATTCGTTGTGTTAATATAGAGAGAAAAGTGAGATATAAAAATGAACTAAATCGGTTCATAAGGAGGGGGGGTTTACTCCGGACCGACAATACCAATTCGCCACTACCAGCCGTGATTTTTGGTGTATTTCGACGAAACTCGGTATTCATAGTGGTAATCTACAGGTAAATATGTGTTGTAAAAATAAACTAAATCGGTTCATTAGGAGGGGGGGTTTACTCCATACCCACAATACCAATTCGCCACTACCAACCGTGATTTTTGGTATATTTCGACGAAACTCGGTATTCGTAGTGGTAATCTACAGGTAAATATGTCTTGTAAAAATAAACTAAATCGGTTCATTAGGAGGGGGGGGTTTACTCCGGACCCAAATTACTAATATAATCATACTGGTCGTAATTTCTGCTATATTGAAACGAAACGCGGTATACTTCGTGGGTAACTCATTAAAAAGAAGTGTTGTAAAAATGAGCTGAATCGGTCAATCGGAAAGGGGGGTTTACTTTCTAATATATTTCAATAGATAAGCCAGCCAGACATAGGTTCACAAAGGCGCCGCAAGGAGCGCTAGAGGGACTGTATCCGGTTCCTGCGTTAGATCAAAATACGATAATATGAGGTTTTTTGTATTTATTACGTAGTGTAGTAGGTACCATGTGTAAACATAACTCTGGAAGGAAATTAATAATTTATCAGTTACTCATTACAAAATTAAAAGAGAACTATTCATGTTTTTATTTTATTTATGTAGGATATTTTAAGCAAATTGTTCTGGAAAGCAGTCTACGCTACCCAAATTCTGAGGAAAGTGCTTAGTTATGCAGCTCCTGCGTGACGGACTTTTTGTATTTACATCCCTTTCATAATAGGTTATAATAATTATCTTTCACAATCGTCAGGGGTTGGCTAAATAATAATAATTAAAGTTTAGTGGGCGAAGTAGTTTAATTACAACATACATTGCAAACATTTCATGAAACCATAAATTTATTTAATGACAAATTATATTACTTTTGTGTTATTAAGAACTTTAAAAATGGCAAATTGCGCCAGAGTTGGCTGTTTCAATGTTGATATATAATTAAAATACTATTAGTCTAATGGGATAACACTTTAGAAGTAGTATATTTAGAAACATCTGGAAAAGTTTTTTATAATGAAATGTTGAAAAAAGGTATCCGTATTCAATATCCATGGTGCTGAAATTCAAAAATTTAAATAGTTACTTAATAAGAAAAGTTTCATTATCAAATTCTATGATGTGGGTAGCTGTGGTTATGAATGAACATTTTTTTCTTCTTTTAATTTTAAATGTTTTGTTTTTTCTTAAGCATAAATCATTTTACGTGATTTTTCTTATAAGTTTGTCTCGTTCAGATCATGTAATATTTTTTGCTATTACCGAGTAGTTGTGTCACTTGTTTTATAGTCATTGGCGAGTCACATATTCGAGTTTTTTTCCCACTCTATCTATATGAGATAATATAAGTGAGTCATATTATAAGTATATATGGGTAATGTTTTAAACCTAGTTTAAAGACTGAGTGCAAAAGATCTCTGAACGTATTAAAAGTTTTGTGTAATACTTCTTGGGGAGCTGACAGAACAAGCATGCTCATGCTGTACAGGAGCTTGATAAGATCCAAGATAGATTATGGTTGCACAGTGTACGGATCAGCTAGTCCAAGGACCCTTCAGATCCTCGATCCGATCGATCACTCTGGGTTGCGACTAGCGACGGGAGCCTTCCGATCAAGTCCAGCTCCAAGCGTTCTTGTAGAGGCCGGCGAACCACCGCTAAACCATAGAAGATTACAGCTTACCATTTCCTATTATTTCAGAATCAAAGGCCGGCTAACACACCCTTTGAATGATTACTTCTCCAGCGTAAACTGGATTCAGCATTATTCTGATCATTATGATAACAATACTTCAAAAGTACCGTTCCCTGCCAGAGCCAACGTTTTCTTAAACAGAAATCATTTAAATAATATTAAACTACAGCCCATAACCTTATCAAATCATCCACCATGGCTATTACATCCTCCACACGTTAATATCAGCCTTACAAAATATCTAAAAAAAGAAACCCCGCCTTTAATCTATGAAAATGAATTCTATAAAATTAAAAGTCAAACAGTGCCTAGTAACTTTGTCTTCACTGATGGATCAAAAACAGTGGAAGGAGTAGGATCGGCTATACTGTCAGAACAAAGAATATACAAATTTTCACTCCCTTCTATTTGTTCAAGCTTTACAGCTGAATTACTAGCTATAAAAAAGGCTCTAAATTTTATTATCCCAACCACTCAACAAATCGTAATTTGTACAGATTCTTTATCATCAATCCTAGCAATCTGCAATCTCTACCCAGACAACTCCATGGTCATAGATATACAAAACAAAATAAATGAGTTCAGAATAAATAACATAAAAATTCTGTTTATATGGATTCCAGGGCATTGTGGAATAATTGAAAACTTAAAAGTTGACAAAGCAGCAAAAGAAGCAACAAAAGAAGGACAAGTTTGCTGTCAAGTTCCTGTAAACGATGTATTAGCAGCCGTGAAACTACCACTAAAAGATAAATGGTTCCAAGAATGGATTAGGATGGAGTTAGGGGAAAAGCTCCGTGAAATAAAAGAAGACTTAGATGCATGGAGTAGCAGCATACGCGACAGAAGACGAGAGGAAGTGATATTGACCAGGCTACGAATAGGACACTCAAGACTGACGCATGGCTATCTTATGGCAAAGGAACCACCAACGATATGTCAGTACTGCGGAGTACATCTAACCGTAAAACATATTCTCACCGAATGCAGGGGCTACATAAAAGAAAGAGAACAGTTAGATTTGCCCACTGACCTAAGGGAACTTATGGGAAATAACTCAAATCACTTAACTAAATTATTTGCTTTCCTAGAAAGAACTAAGTTAATCGGACATATTTAATTTATAAATATTTGTGCGTATGTATATATATATATATATATATGTATATATATATATATATATATATATATATATATATATATATATATATGTTTCAATCTCCTCCTATCTATCTTCAATCTATATCGATCTTCTCAATCTATCTTCAAGTAGCTCTTTTGGTCAATATCACTTTCTTTCCTCAATAGTCATATCATATCAATATATGTATATATATATATATATATATATATATATATATATATATATATATGTATATGTATATATATATATATATATATATATATATGTATATGTATATATATATCAATGGTCATATTGAGATTATATGCCATTTGAGATATATAAGATCAAACGAGTCTTCTAACTGAGACATCCATGACCCATGTGGTTGACATATGTCTAAAAACACAAATTAAAAAAAAAAAAAAAAAAAAAAAAACCTAAGGTAGGGATTGTCGGCGTTCGGTCACTGTTGCTTAATAAAACTACATTTTTTCATAAAAATGGTTTTATTGTGCCGACGTTTCGGCTTGAATTTCAAGCCTTCATCAGGGCTGTAAAAAACAAGTAGGACGGATGTAGTACTGAAATATACACACATATATATATATATATATATAAATATGCCTACAAACACAAATGCACATACATATATACATACATACATATGTGGAAAAAGACAAAAACATAAAATACTAGAACATAATATATAGAAGAACAATGTGCTCTAGAAGTGTTTGGATTATTAGGAAAACAGATATAAGAATAACAGATTACATATTAGATTAGATATAAGAATAACAATATGGGCTTACCGATGGGAAGATAGAGATCTATTCCTCACAAATGCGGGATCATTTCTGACAGTTAATACAGGGAAATATAGGAAGAAAGGAGTTGGTGAGGGGGGGGGGGGGGGGTTCTGGACCACCCAATGGACAGAGAACATAGAAGATGAAAGAAAGAGCGGCAAAGTACAGGGCGGCAGTAAGGGGTCATAAAGTCATAAAATGCTGTGTTAATGGAAAGGGAGGCAGGTATAAAGGGCTATATTGCAGGCGGTATAGGGGATTAGGATGGAGTTTTTAATAAATGGAAGATGTTGGAGTAGGTAGAGGAGATGACTTCTTTGTCAATTTTGTCATTAACTGGATTATTTTCTAGGTGGATAAAAATTGATTCGGAAAGGAGGCGTTTTTCTACGTTGGATTCAGTGGAAAGGATGGAGTATTGGTCAAAACCAAAGTCATGTCCGTCTGTGATGGCATGTCTAGTTAAAGCTGTCTTTATGTCTTTATTCCGTACATCATTTTTGTGGTTGTTGATACGTTTTCTTACTGGGTTTTTAGTCTGTCCAATGTACGCACTATTGCAGTTGGGTGTGATGCAGGGGATTCTGTAGACTACATTGGTCCTGTCTTTTTGTGGGATAGGGTCTTTAAGAGTCGTATGTAAGTTTTTCAGTTTGTTCTGTGTCGATAGTCCTAGTTTTAGAGTGGGGAATGTATCGCGTAGGGATTTTTGGATTTTTTCTGTGAGGTTTGGGATATATGGGAGGCCTCTGAATTGAGGGACAATATTATCTTGGGTAGTGGGGATGGGTTTAGGGTTATTAAAAGAATTTATGAGACGGGTGATAATGTTGGTAGGAAATCCATTGGTAGTAAGAATATCGAGGAGTCGGGATTTGTTGGCAGGGTGAAATTTGGTGTCGGATAGGGAGAGGGCTCGATTAATTAGGTTGCTGGCAGTATTGAGGATTTGGTGTTTGGGGTGTGAGGAAAGGTAATGGAGAAGTCGTCCCGAGTAAGTGGGTTTGGTATACCAATCAGTGGATATAGAGCCGTCTGTATTTCTTATAAGGAGTATGTCAAGGAAAGGGAGGGAGTTGTTAGTTTCGGTCTCGATGGTGAATATTAACCGGGGGTGGTAGGAGTTAAAGGCGGTTAGAATTTCTGGAATCTTATCAGGATTAATTATGAGGAAGAGGTCGTCAACATATTTTTTAAGGAAAATAATATCGTCGGGGAACATGGGGAGGATTTGGTCAAGGAGGTCATTAAGGGTAATATTGGAAAGGTCAGGAGCGAGGCAGTTACCCATGGCGAGGCGATGGATGTGGTGAGAGAATCTGCGGAGGAGTTGGAAGGAGAGCTGGAGGTTCTACTGTGTTGAGCTTGGAGCGAGGTCTGCATGGCTAGTCGGGCTTGGAGTCTGGTAGTCATTCTCGCTGTAGTAGTGTCCATTTTGTTGTTGCCCCTTTTCTTCGTGTAATTCATTGAGAGGAGATCGTTGACCGTAGATGATGCAAGGTAGGGATTGTCGGGGTTCGGTCACTGTTGCTTAATAAAACTACATTTTTTCATAAAAATGGTTTTATTGTGCCGACGTTTCGGCTTGAATTTCAAGCCTTCATCAGGGCTGTAAAAAACAAGTAGGACGGATGTAGTACTGAAATATACACACATATATATATATATATATATATATATATATATATATATATAAATATGCCTACAAACACAAATGCACATACATATATACATACATACATATGTGGAAAAAGACAAAAACATAAAATACTAGAACATAATATATAGATCACATACAGCTCTCCTTCCAACTCCTCCGCAGATTCCTACTCAAGAAATATAACCATAATTCATTCCCCTCTGGGAAACCAGAATGGGTCCATAATATCTCCTCCATCGATATACCCCCCGAAGTGAACAATATTCTATCACTTGGGCCCAATTTTGCCACCCCTGTCACGAACCTGGGCAAATTGGTCCCAAAGCTTATCACCGATTTAGAATATATTCATAGAGATAAGTCACTTATTGTAAATGATGAAGAGAGAGAACTATCCCGAATACGCATTTCCAACGTTATTACAAACCACCTACACCATCCTTCCCTCAAATCCCCCAAAATTTCTCCCCTACTCTACAAAGACATAAGAACCACCCGCTCCTTCCTTAAATCCCATAACGAATTAATCGTTACCCGGGCTGACAAAGGGAACAAAACTGTTATCATGGACAGGACTGAATACACGGAAAAAATGATCACACTCCTTTCTGACAACACCACTTACTTACCGATCCCCCATAACAGAAATCCCACCCCCTCCCTCACACAATCCTTTAACAAACACATACATAAACTACATGACAACAAAGAGATTGACCAACGGACCCGCTCACACCTCATCTCACATAACTCCCAAGCCCCCAGATGCTATGGCCTCCCGAAAATCCATAAAGAAAATAATCCCTTACGTCCCATCATTTCTAATATAAACTCCCCCTCCTCAAAACTAAGCAAATTTCTCCTTACTTCCCTCCAGACCTTAAGTCACAATAACCCCTATGACGTACAGAATGCACACGACCTTAAAAAACAACTACACTCCTTTCTCATCCCCCCTAATTTCATTTTAACCTCTCTAGATGCCCAGTCCCTCTTCACAAACATTCCCATTGATAAAACCCTAGAAATTATTGACAAGAATTGGAGCACCCTCGAACCACACACCAAGCTATCTCGATCTTCCTATCTTGAATCCCTATCCCTCTGCTGCAAATCCGGATACCTCCTATTCCAAGATAAATTTTTCAACCAGATCTCTGGCCTCGCCATGGGTAACTGCCTCGCTCCTGACCTTTCCAATATTACCCTTAATGACCTTCTTGACCAAATCCTCCCCATGTTCCCCGACGATATTATTTTCCTTAAAAAATATGTTGACGACCTCTTCCTCATAATTAATCCTGATAAGATTCCAGAAATTCTAACCGCCTTTAACTCCTACCACCCCCGGTTAATATTCACCATCGAGACCGAAACTAACAACTCCCTCCCTTTCCTTGACATACTCCTTATAAGAAATACAGACGGCTCTATATCCACTGATTGGTATACCAAACCCACTTACTCGGGACGACTTCTCCATTACCTTTCCTCACACCCCAAACACCAAATCCTCAATACTGCCAGCAACCTAATTAATCGAGCCCTCTCCCTATCCGACACCAAATTTCACCCTGCCAACAAATCCCGACTCCTCGATATTCTTACTACCAATGGATTTCCTACCAACATTATCACCCGTCTCATAAATTCTTTTAATAACCCTAAACCCATCCCCACTACCCAAGATAATATTGTCCCTCAATTCAGAGGCCTCCCATATATCCCAAACCTCACAGAAAAAATCCAAAAATCCCTACGCGATACATTCCCCACTCTAAAACTAGGACTATCGACACAGAACAAACTGAAAAACTTACATACGACTCTTAAAGACCCTATCCCACAAAAAGACAGGACCAATGTAGTCTACAGAATCCCCTGCATCACACCCAACTGCAATAGTGCGTACATTGGACAGACTAAAAACCCAGTAAGAAAACGTATCAACAACCACAAAAATGATGTACGGAATAAAGACATAAAGACAGCTTTAACTAGACATGCCATCACAGACGGACATGACTTTGGTTTTGACCAATACTCCATCCTTTCCACTGAATCCAACGTAGAAAAACGCCTCCTTTCCGAATCAATTTTTATCCACCTAGAAAATAATCCAGTTAATGACAAAATTGACAAAGAAGTCATCTCCTCTACCTACTCCAACATCTTCCATTTATTAAAAACTCCATCCTAATCCCCTATACCGCCTGCAATATAGCCCTTTATACCTGCCTCCCTTTCCATTAACACAACATTTTATGACTTTATGACCCCTTACTGCCGCCCTGTACTTTGCCGCTCTTTCTTTCATCTTCTATGTTCTCTGTCCATTGGGTGGCCCAGAACCCCCCCCCCCCCCTCACCAACTCCTTTCTTCCTATATTTCCCTGTATTAACTGTCAGAAATGATCCCGCATTTGTGAGGAATAGATCTCTATCTTCCCATCGGTAAGCCCATATTGTTATTCTTATATCTAATCTAATATGTAATCTGTTATTCTTATATCTGTTTTCCTAATAATCCAAACACTTCTAGAGCACATTGTTCTTCTATATATTATGTTCTAGTATTTTATGTTTTTGTCTTTTTCCACATATGTATGTATGTATATATGTATGTGCATTTGTGTTTGTAGGCATATTTATATATATATATATATATATATATATATATATATATATATATGTGTATATTTCAGTACTACATCCGTCCTACTTGTTTTTTACAGCCCTGATGAAGGCTTGAAATTCAAGCCGAAACGTCGGCACAATAAAACCATTTTTATGAAAAAATGTAGTTTTATTAAGCAACAGTGACCGAACCCCGACAATCCCTACCTTGCATCATCAACGGTCAACGATCTCCTCTCAACAAAAAAAAAAAAAAAAAAAAAAAAAACCTAGTTTCTTTGCTGAAATACAATAGCAGCAGTTGGAAAATCATTTAATTGGATGATTCGTATAAAAATCCTTAATTTCGATGGCAATCAGGTTGAATCTATGAAGTTTTAAAGACATAAAACGAAATATAGTTATAACGAAGCGTAGATAGTTAGCCGTCGAGGTGATAAGCAGTCAGGGATAGCTGGGATTCGGCTAGGAAAACATAAATATGATTCTTGTAATAATCTGTATTAAGGAAATTTCGGCAACTCTTTTGTAGCCTTCGTCAGCACATAAATGCAAAATTAATAAACAGAATAGTTAAACAAATAAAGAAATATGGTAGATCTACAAATAAAAATCAATTATCAGAACATTTTTGCTGTTTACACACCTAAGTAAAAGAACATCATATTTTGATTATCTGTCCATACTCTGAACTATGTTCTAGGAAAAAAACTATTGTTCACTTAATAGATTTTTTTTTTTTTACTTATTGGTGTATAACAATATAGTATGATAATTTATTTGTATTATTAGATCTTCCATATTACTTTATTTGTATATCTATTCTGTTTATTAATTCTGTATTTGTGTTTTAGCTGACGAAGGCTACTAAAGAATAGAAGAAAGGCCCATAATACAATTTTTTACAAAAATCGTATTGATGTTTTCCTAGCTAATCCCAAATAATCCCTGACTGCTGAAATATAGTTATATTCGTAATAACCAAGAGTTTCAATTTTAACCAAAATGTCTGATCTTAAAATAATTCTTGACCGATTTCTTTATTTATGTTATTCTTTTATTTTTTCTGTTTTTGTTATTTTTATTTTATTTTATTATGATTATATTATCAGGTGGATTATTATTATAATTATATTCTTTGTAAATACTGTAAATAGTCACCCTAAAAGAAAATGTAACCTAAGATAAAAGTCCATGTTAATAGGTTTTGGCCAATGGGCTTTTTTCCTATCGTTCCTTCATGTCATCAAATCATGAACATAAGAATTATAAAAAATACTTATTGTATTGTATAATTGGCAAATAAAGATATTTAAAAAAAATATTCATATTTCATTGCCTACTATTTCATATTTATAGTTATTTGAATCATGGACAAATATATCTATTAATACTAGGTATATTATTTTTTTTCTTTTGGCAGATCAACCTTGCCCGAGAAAATGAGCAATAATAACGACATTTTTCAATAATAGTTTTCTCGAGTGCACCCAAAACTCCTTTGGAATGTGCTGAAAAGGTCTAGTTGAGAAGGACATTATTCTTGCCTTGTGGATAGGGGAGTACTCGCCTTTTCCATGGGCATTTTATCATTTTGACAAATAGCCTCAAGTCTTAGGCAGGTTTATCTTCCAACTTAGCATAACTAGGGTCCGTTTTGCTGACCATCGCTATCAATGGTCTATATCATCCATCACAGGTTCACTGTTTGATGGAAAACTACATCTGCTGCAAACCATTTTAGCCTGCTAATAAAGTGTATAATTAAGAAAATTTGACCCCGTGCTGTTGGCATTATAGATAGCTCGGTATTAATCGTTGATAAGCCGTTAACACACATTAAAAAAAATGGAAGAAAATTAGTAATTTTTTTAAATAAAACCATTTTGGTTAATTACGTTTCAAGTTGTCAATAAAAATAAATTTACTAAAGTTTACAGCCAACGGCTATATTTAATGCTTTGCTTTTCGTACATTACAGAAGTTCATATTTCACCCCTCTCGAACAGCAGTTTAGGACGCCCTGTTTTCTGCCCAGTTTTCAACCAATCCTCCGTTTTAAGTCGCTTTATGATGTTCGACACCGTTAAAATAGGCTTACTGGTCTCTTGGCTGATTTGTTTGAATTTACAGCACTTTTCGTGCATAGAATCTGCACGTAGACGAGTCTCACTCGACGCTGGTATCTACCACCTCATGCTCGCGTTTATCGAGGTGAAACATGCAGCTGTGGGGACCTCAGGGCTAGTACTCACTATTTCCTACATCGTAAGTATGAATTTGATACAATAACATCCGGAAAAGTGGATAGAATTAACAAAAACCGACAATTCCGGTTACTTTTGTGACCAGTGAATTCTATGTTTTAATCTATTCTTACGTACTTCTATTTTCGTTACGAATAAATTATTTTGCGCGAATTTCAGGATAATTTGATCCTTAGGAATGGTACTTTATGGGACTATTAAGAAAAAGCACTTTTGATAAGTAATTACAAGCCTAATTTGAAAATTTCGTTTTTCCGATTACTTTTGGGAGAGAATAAGATCCTGTATATACTGATCATACTTAACCAATGTACTTAAATATTGTACAGATGTTAAATAAACATATTAAATAAAAAAAAAAAAAAAACTTTTGGGAGAGACTGTATGTAAATACATATACGTATGTACTTGTGATACACGTATAAACACATATTTTCCCCTCAATAATACAGTACTGTTTTATTGATTGTTAAGGTGCTTCATAATGTTTGAATAACGAAAATGAAGTTCCTGAACTCTATGAACATTTTCAAATAATTTTTCGATTAAAATTGTCAAGAAATGTTACGCTTTTCTGTCATCTTTTTAGCACTTTCCTCCGAAGGAAAGTAGCTATTGAGGTTGGACTCATGACGGAATTTTTGAAAAATTTCTTCAAATCTTTATCGATCCTACCTAGTAGACACCGAAAATGACCCCCGTTAAAATGTATATATATATATATATATATATATATATATATATATATGTGTGTGTGTGTGTGTGTGTGTGTGTGTGTGTGTGTGTGTGTGTCTGTTAACCCGATAGCGGGCAGAGTTTTTGTTTTTTCGTCACGAAACTTGGTATATAGCATTCAATTAGCAAACGATTGAACGAGTTCGTTAACCACCAAAGTCGGTCCACCGGAAGGGGGGGTTTACCCCGAACCCAAAACACTAATTTGACTATGTCAGCCGTAATATTTGTTATATTTCAACGAAACTTGGTATTCGTAGTGGTAATATAGAGAGAAAAGTGAGATATAAAAATGAACTAAATCAGTTCATTAGAAGGGGGGGGGGTTTACTCCGGGCCCACAATACCAATTCGCCACTACCAGCCGTGATTTTTGGTATATTTCGACGAAACTCGGTATTCGTTGTGGTAATCCACAGGTAAATATGTGTTGTAAAAATAAACTAAATCGGTTCATTAGGAAGGGGGGGGGGTTTACTCCGGACCCACAATACCAATTCGCAACTACCAGCCGTGATTTTTGGTATATTTCGACGAAACTCGGTATTCGTAGTGGTAATCTACAGGTAAATATGTGTTGCAAAAATAAACTAAATCGGTTCATTAGGAGGGGGGGTTTACTCCAGACCCACAATACCAATTCGCCACTACCAACCGTGATTTTTGGTATATTTCGACGAAACTCGGTATTCGTAGTGGTAATCTACAGGTAAATATGTGTTGTAAAAATAAACTAAATCGGTTCATTAGAAGGGGGGGTTTACTCCGGACCCAAATTCCTAATATACTCATACCTAATTTCTGCTGTATTGTAACGAAACGTGGTATACGTCGTGGGTAACTCATGAGAAAGAAGTGTTGTAAAAATGAGCTGAATCGGTCAATCGGAAAGCGGGGGTTTAATTTGTAATATATTTCAATAGAAAAGCCCGCCAGACGTAGGTTCACAAAGCCGCCGCAAGGAGCGCTTTCTACCACTAGAGTGACTGTATCCTGTTCCTGTGTTAGATCAAAATACGATAATATGAGGTTTTTTGTATTTATTACGTAGTGTAATAGGTACCATGTGTAAACATAACTCTGGAAGCAAACTAATACTTGATCAGTTACTCATTACAAATTTAAAAGAGAACTATTCATGTTTTTATTTTATTTATGTAGGATATTTTAAGCAAATTGTTCTGGAAAGCAGTCTACACTACCCAAATTCTGAGGAAAGTGCTTAGTTATGCAGCTCCTGCGTGACGCACTTTTTTTTATTATAAGGTGAATTAGTAAAAATGAACTAGAATATAGAAGATAAAGTTTGTTTTTTTTTTTTGAAAAGAAAGGTTTCTGTTATATTCCGTTCAGTTTCCTAATATTTTACTAAGGAAGACTTAAAGAAGGAGCTAAATGGGAGAAACTGGGACGTCCTTTGCAACTACCTCGACGCCATTTATAAGTATAGACAATTTTTGATCCAATAACTTAATTATTAGTGTATTTTTGTTTTTGATTTATTGATATTGTTGTATATATGTCTATATATATATGTCTATATATATATATATATATATATATATATATATTTATATTTATTTATTTATTTTTATTAGTATTATTTAGAGTTTGATATATTTATTATTTTGTTTCTTAAATATTTATTCGTCACTGATTATTGAGGATTGAAAGGTTTATTCTATTTGTACGCTGTTCATTCAATCTGGGTACGCAGAATGCCTTAAACTGTCTTGTCATAAGATTAATTAATTAATTAAATTAAGACCATTAACCTACTGTTTTTTTTTCTATTTCTTGGAGTTTATTATCCGTCGTGTCAAGATTGCTGCCACTTTTCTGCAACAAATCCTCTGGCTTCAGTTTGCCTATCTTGTACTGTTTGTATACTGACATCCGTTCTATTAGCAACAGTGGCAGAATGAAAACTGCATTTCCTCACTCAAATTTCACAACCGCGTAAGTCAATTTTCCTAACTTTTCATGGGAGCAATAAAACTGTAATGATCTGTAACTTGGAAAAATGTAATTCGCTTAAGATGCGATGCATAAAACCAATAATAATAGCTTGCAACTTATGAGGATTTCCGACTTAACCATTAGTTAGTGGCGTGCTTTTTCTTCCATAACTAGTGGCGTCGGGTCACCAGTGACCCGAATTTTAAATTGATTTTTTTTTGGTGATGTAATTTAAAAAAAATAATTATAAACACAAATATTTATTCAAATATATGTAATTTATTAAAATAATACAATAGTTATAAAAATTGTAAATACATAAAGAAATCGTTATAATATATATATATATATATATATATATATATATATATATATGCATATAAAAATACATCAAAAAATCGTTAAAAAAATAGTCCTGAATGGAAGGTATGAAAATGACGGCGTTGTTTGTTTACAAAATGAAAATTTATATAGTTTTCATTCAATAACGAAAAATAATAAAACTTAAGGCTTACGTTACTTGCAAACCAGTGAGGAATGGTCCTTACACACACATTTGCCACATGTGTCATAAAATAAAGGATTTTTATTGTTTTTAGTGGAAGGACAAAAACTACACATTTTCCTTTTCTTTCTGCTTCATTTTCCCACTTCATCTTCATTTCCTGGCTGAATAACCATCAAGCCTTGTTCTTCCATACATATCTTAATCTTTTGTTTAAGAGGCCTGGGTAAAAAAATAATTTGCTATGAACATATGCCATAATTCTTGATGAATTACGTCTTCCCCTTCATTTGCACCTCTTTCTCCAACTTATTCCTCTTCTTCAAATTCCTGTCTATCGAATTCCGCCAATATTTCATCAAAAGCACTATATTATTTAAATTTAGCTATTAAGAAGAGTAAAAATACTTTAAAAACAGTAAATTACGTCCTATAAATTTTAGGACGTAAACACTGGCGTCGGGTCATAATGGCCTCACGTGTTGGTACACTAACAGTGGCGTAGGGTCAAATAGTCAAATAGACACAGAAATACTCCTTTGAGGAAGATGTCACTAATACTGAAACTTGACGAAAGCAGTTCTAGGAGATTACAATGGATAGGGAAAGCAATTACAATGAGTTTAAAAGCAAAAATCGAATTAATAAATACCTTCGGGTCAATATGACCCGACGCCACTAATTAAGGGTTAAGACATATTTTCGGTAACATTTAAACGAAAAACCTTGTCTCAATGACCTATAATAGATGAGAGAGATACGCGGTTATGCTCGATCGTTTGAAATCAGTTTGTTTTAAGCGGAAGTAATAGTAAATTTTAGCGCGTTATATGGTTTTTTTTTTTTTTTTTTTTTTTTTTTTTTTTTTTTTTTTTTTTTTTTTTTTAAATCTATTACCATGACATGCAACTAGAAGCCAATAAATATATTATGCAACAATGGCAACGGTCTTGGTACAACACGACAGAAAACAAACTACCTCAAGCAAAAGAGGCAACAGAAGAGAGGAAGTAGTCCTTTGCCGTTTAAGAATAGGCCACTCACGTCTCACTCATTCATACCTCATGACCAAACAGACCATACCAAAGTGCCAATACTGCAACACGACTTTAACTATAAAACACTTACTAACTGAATGCAGACTTAGACAAAACTTTGACCTACCGGACAGCTTGACTACCTTACTCTGTGACGGGAGCCAATATATAGAAAGAACACTCCAATACTTAAAACAAATTACACACTATGACAACATTTTAATAAATATTAAAACTTAAAAACCGATATGTATACCATTCAGTGAACGTTAAATTTAATGTATTTATATTTGTAGCATACACAAGGACAGAAAAACTTAATGACCAAATGACATTAAAAGAATGACAACTACTAGACAAACAACTATATGAACTAACTATCCAAATAAATAACAGTTATCTCTACTTGACATCTGACTATTTGACATACAACAATGAAATCAACTTGACCTAACCAACTCTACTGGACTTATTACCACAAAGATATCAATCTATCATTGTTCTCTATATGTTTTGTCGCCAATATTGCGAAAACATAAATAAATAAATCTATTACCATCGTATCTGGAAGATAATAAGGATACTAAAGATACTCAATTTCATATTAACTATGGATAGGAACTGACTACCTCGATTGTGCTATGACAGGCTATATGTATTAGATCAGTCACATAGTAATAAATTGCGTTTTAACTGGGTAACACAACTTAAGGAAATACTCATTAACCTAAACTATTATGATATTTGGTTAAACCAGGACCCCCACATAATTAAAGCAAATATGGCAGGTATCTTAGAAGATTACAAGGAAATGTTGTTAGACCAGGATATAAATAAAAAAAATCAGTCCAATTATAGCCCTTTTTATAATAGAATGCCCATAAAACCAGGTACGGCCCAGGAATTTCTCACAATTAATCTACCATTTTCCATATATAAAACAATTTTCCAATTAAGAACCTGCAGTAACTACGCAATAAAATTCAACATAAACAATTTAACATATACAATAGACCCGCAGAAGAAATGTTCTGTTTGTAGTTTAAATGTTCTAGAGAACATTAATCATTTAATTCTTCATTGCCCTGCTTATGATCCGATAAGAGCAAAACATCTTACCTTTCTTACTCATGATGATCCAGAAATTAATTTCCTCAACGCACTCAATAGCAATAATAAATATAAACTTATAGGAATATCTAGATATATTAAGGAAATTCTAAAGTGCCGATCATTTATTTTAAATGAATAAAAGTTAATTATTTTTTATCTTATTTTTTATTCTTTACTTTTTTATTTATTTATTTTTTTTTGTTCTTTTAATAATTCACTTTTCAGTTAATTTAAATTTGATTTATGTTATAATATTATGACTATATTTATTTTAATCATAAGCGGAAGGATTTTATTTATGTTATATTATTTATTTCTCATATACAGATATTGTTATTTTGCAACTCATTTGCTCATTATAGTTTGTTCATATTAGTAAAATAGTGCAAATATATACTATTCCAGCTAAGCAGTTATAAAAGTTAAAATTACTAAAAATAGGACTAACTAAATAAATATGTAAGCCAACTCCTTTGCTAAGGAGAACTCCTGTATAGCAAATAAAATAAATAAAATAAATAAGATACTCAATTTCGCTAAAAATCGACTTATGCGGTTGTGAATTTTGAACGACGATTTCATATATCATGCAGTGCAAATATCAAAATACCAGGTCATTCAAAAAGTCCTGTCGTTTTTTTGGGGGAAATTATAAATAAATAAATATTTTCAAATAATCACCTTTATTCATCAAAATATCCACCGTTACAGTCGGTAACCTTCTCCCAACGAGATGGTAAAGCCCAAATTCCTTCCTTAAAAAACTGTTGATTTTTACTGCAAAAATAACTGGTCAGTTCGTGAATTAGGTTGTCACGGTCTTGAAAACATTTCTGTCTCAGATTGTTGTCGAGATCTCTGAATAGGTGATAATCAGTGGGTGACAGGTCAGGGGAATATGGTGGGTGAGGCAAAACTTCCCAGCCTATTTCTGTCAATTTTTCAAATTTCTGTCAATTTTTCAAATTTCTGTCAAAAATTGACAGAAATAGGCTGGGAAGTTTTGCCTCACCCACCATATTCCCCTGACCTGTCACCCACTGATTATCACCTATTCAGAGATCTCGACAACAATCTGAGACAGAAATGTTTTCAAGACCGTGACAACCTAATTCACGAACTGACCACTTATTTTTGCAGTAAAAATCAACAGTTTTTTAAGGAAGGAATTTGGGCTTTACCATCTCGTTGGGAGAAGGTTACCGACTGTAACGGTGGATATTTTGATGAATAAAGGTGATTATTTGAAAATATTTATTTATTTATAATTTCCCCCAAAAAAACGACAGGACTTTTTGAATGACCTGGTATTTGATACAAATATAACACATTCCTTCCGTTACTGGTCTGGGAATCGCTTGATGGTTGAGCTATCTAGTGCGAATGTAGGATAAATGAAATGAGTTATCAATTAATAAATAAAATCACCAGTAGTAAAAATTTACAACTTAATTTAAATCCAATTATTTAACACATAATAAAAACGGTCCTCAAGTAATCAAAACAAGCAGTAAAATAGATATATACTGCAGTAAACTTTGGCAATAAATATCATTGACATATCAAATTAAATCCTATATACTGTTGCTGAAGGGAGTATTGTCCAGCCGTGATTTAAAGCTGCAAATTCAAGATAAATGGCTTTAAGGCTTAAATTTAAATCCAATATCTCCATCTATTTTATCCACTCGGCTAATTTATCCAATGAACTTCGTTTCTTTTCTCTTTTATTTTCTTTCTTTACCCTAATTTGAGATTTCTCCCCTCTTTTCGAGCAAGGAATAATTCTTCCGCCCACTATCAACAAGTAATTGATTAGCGGAAATCTTTGCGTCGATATAATGTATGATAATTATATTCAATCCGCTTTTATTGCTTAAAATATATATGATGATTTCCATGGTCTAAATATTTTTCAATTCTGTAAAATAAAATAATAGTAACAATATTCTATTTATATATAATAATAGAAACGATGTACTGCGTACTTATTCCATATTAACTAAGTTATCACCTTTCCAGGTTCCCTGTAGTGACTAATCCTGCATACTTCGTCAAACCGATGCACAGTGGGACGAAGAGCCCAAACCCTGAGACATTGGCCGAATTTAAAACTTTTTTTTTTTGTGCAAAAACTACAAGGACATGTTCCACACAGTCCAGCAGACTGCGCAAAAATACTCGTAATACCCTATAATTTTTCACTTTTCCCCGCGATTTTCGTAGGATACGCCGTATTTCTGTGTTCAAGTCATTGTTGAGGTGGAACAGAAGCATACTTTTCTTTTCACCTGCAGATATTTTTAAGCTCGTTGTGGTCATTGTAATTCTCTGAAAAAAATAAACTCAATTTTTAAACAGCACTTTTTTGTTTGTTTTTTTTACACCTTTTGTGATAAAAATAGGTGGAGTTAAAAAGAAAAGGAAATAAAAAAGTGTGTTTGGAGTTGTCGGGAATCTGATAAGAGATATAGTAAGAGATATACGTAAGTTAGAGATATACGTAAACATTTTATCCGCCCAGATCCGCCGGGGCTCAGGAGCCCTACTCATGTTTGAACAAGTAGTGGCATATAGCGGTAACAGCTTCATCGCCGAATAGCTCAGAAGGTGTGTATAAAGCGCTGGGGTCGCTGATTTGGCCCATTTTTTCTGGTGATTCTGCATCGAAAAATAGTCGACACGTGTCCGAGCGTTCCGTCCAATGCGCCTTAGGAGCTGAGAAATAAAGTAAAATAGGTTGAAAATGCTTTATTTTATATATCGAGTTTAGAAAATGATATCGACATGATTATTTCACTAATTCGTTTGTTTTAGAGCGTAGATTAAAAAATATATAATCGTTAAACAATAATTTATATTTCGTGAAAAATATGCTAAAGTTTTTAAGTAAACTAGCATTATACATTTTTCACACCAAAAATAATAAGAGATTTAAAATCAGCATCTCTTGAAACAGTTATGTTGTAAATATCATCGAAAACAAAAAATAATAATTTTTCCAGCCCTTAAGAGACTACAAATTTGTAAGTGAACCCTTCATGTGACGTTTTGAAATTCAATATCTCCTCTTGAGATAATCCAATATTTACGTCCTTGGGCTCTATCTAAAGATGAAAGACTCCTTATAACCATATAAATTACTATTGTACTATCTTAGATGATACTTGTAAGACAAACAAAAGTAATTATACCTCCCTCCCCCAAAATATAAAACCTGAAATTTTAGGTTTTTGGTCCAAAATTTTTGCTCATTGACCAAAAATCCCGCCAAGATAAAAATAAAATGACTTCAGATTTGAGTTCTACACCCTCGAAAATATTTGGTTTTACGTTTTCAGGCCGAAACGAGGATGTTAAGAGGTATAACATTGAATGTCTGCGGTTTTAATCGTTTCGTCCCACTGAGCGATGACGCAATTAGGTCGCGGTTAAATTTTTTCTGTTGTATATATATATATATATATATATATATATATATATATATATATGTGTGTGTGTGTGTGTGTGTGTGTGTGTGCGTGTGTTTAGACCATATTTAAAATAAAATACCAAGTTCATTAAGCAGCAGAATGTGTCCACCGATACACCGTTTTCTTGGCTAAATTGGAGCGAAAGAAAATCATAAAGTTATTGGTTTAACTTATTGGTAGCATTTCAGGGAGACTGTATAAGTATTTTGACGGGAAGAATCGATCGAAATGTGTTTAAAACGTTCTCTGATTGTTCTAGTAAACTAATTCATTAAACAATTCTAGTCGGCATTTTACTTAACCCAATGCCGGTCGCGTGGCGGCAATGCTTGCGGCAGGCCTGTATATTTGTTCTATATGTTGCTGACTTCTATAGAATTGTCAAGATAATACTAGGTCCTCCCACAGGACATTGGAAACCCAAGAAGCTCTTTTATAGGATTACCGATACACATCATCCGTGATTGCGAACGGCAGGATCATATACGCTTTAGGTACTTTGGTGACACAAAGGATAACAACCTCGACCCAAGAGAGATATCGATATGGAGACTCCTGGCTTATTGGAAGGGAGACAGCAACGGGCAGAGCAATAGGTCGTACGGCCGCGGTGCGCTCCCTTGAGGAGGACAACCCGACATTAATGTATTGTGAATTGCATGTTTCGAATGTTACCGTATCTTATCAGCCATCGCTATATCAGCTATCAGTCGGTATCGAGATTTGAAAGAAGTGAATCATAGCTTGCCGGACGGAGTAAGGCACGTTTCCGATCGCGTTCATCCGACAGGAGAAAGAAGGGATCCTGTCACTTTTTGAGAAACATAAATAGAATAACACTTCGTTCCCCCCCCCCCGTTTCCAAGAAGGTCCGAAGTGTATTAACTGCATTTATGGCTTCTCTAATACATATTAGAAGATTCTTTTGTGACCACTTGTTCCAGCGGTACGTCATTACTTCCGATTTCGATGTTGTCCACAATTGGCTGCACTTCGGCTGAAATACTCTCCTCAGAACGAGGGTCACATACAGGAACGTCTCAGTCAACTTCCGAGAAGTCTATATTTGCAGATACATACCTTGTAGCGATGTCCGGAAAAGCGATTGGAGAATCGGTGAAATTTTCACATGAAGTTGAAGTTATAGATTTAGTGACGTTTGGCGGATCGACTCATTTTTCAAAGATTTTGACCTGAAATCGACGTATTGAGGCGAAATTTGCATGTAATGACTCGTGGTCAGAACTACTTATTGACGTTCGGAACAGCGGAAACACGCTGAAATGACAGTTTCTGTGGTTCGCACATTTAATTATTGTTATTAGATTCTTGGATTCCATTTCTAAAGTCGTCTTAATTCTAGTTTCTTCGCCTTACTGCCCTCTATATCTTCAGTTGACGTATACTGCATTACGGATCGTGTTTTATGGATTACAAAGACAACGGCCTTCCTTTTTTTTGTCGTTAATGCTTAGAAACGTTTTTTTCATTATTCTAAAAATCCGACTTTCCGAGCAGGTAATTTTCCTAAAGAATTTGACTCCTACAATTTCTAAGAGGATACCGGACTGGTGACGGCTAGCTTTATGAGAGCCATGCTTGCAACAGCCTACTGCTAAGATACTACTAATGGAACCTACTCCAGCACGCCTCCGTCTTACTGAGATTAAATATTTGCTATGCATCTAGGACAATCAGCATAGCAGGTTCTTCAGCATTGCTGGCACTAGAATTCAATGAAGGACACGCTCAACCTCGGTATATTTGTATATAGCTCATTTATTTCTGGAGTTTTAGATTATTTGTTTTCGCCACAAAGTAATATATACATATATATATATATATATATATATATATATATATATATATATATATATATATATATATAAACATTTTTGATAGATTTTTGGAGCAAAGTTGTAGCTCTCGTCGAGATCTATAAAATGGTGCTGTATAAATTGGAAATGGAAATGAGAAAATAACACTTCTAAAGGCTTAAATAGACTTTTGAAGGGAAGGGTTTCCTCTTTACCCATATTTTGCATTATATTTTTAAAATGCACTAATATACAAAGGAAAAACCGTGCAAACGGGGTTTCGATGCGTCAAGTATTCCCTGTAAAAATACTTTTTCATTTGCATGTATTCCTCATCTGAAAATAATAAAAAAGACACTTTAATTTATTTAAATTGTATTTTTGTTAAGGGAGGGTTAATTCCGCTTAGGAGAATGTGCTAAGCTGGGGGTGGGGGTTGTATATTTGAGCCCTCAAAAGTGTTATTTTCTCATTTCCGTGTGCACTAGTTTGTAGATCTTGGCAAGAACTATAACTTTGCTGCTTTGAAAAATGTTCATATCTCAAACCGTTTAGTACTTATTTCTCTTCTGGCTCCAAAGGTCTCTAGGCATAAGAACGTTCTGGAAATATTTCGAGATCACGAAGTTCCTGCTAATCGTACTGCTTTATTATTGATCTTGCGCAATGTTCTCTTATGTTAATTTAATAATATTAATATGTTTCATTTTAGAACTCAAACGCTTCCTTCCTAAAACCATAAAAAAAAGAAGAAAAAAACGGTAGAAGGCTAAAGAGATATTGGCATATCGATCATTTATCTCACTAAAGTTCAAAAATTATCTCAAAGATATTTTTCTCTAAGTTATCAGGCTGTACCGTATGAAATGTCAGTTTTGTTTACTTTGCTATTTAATCCTTTCCCTTTTTTATTTTTTTTCAAACATCATTGTTATTCATACAGAATTAAAGCTCTTTTATTCCTATTATTTAATCAGTACCTTGCGTACTGTGTTGTGAGAACGATCCTCTGAAAAAAAATAGAACTTAAATTATGACTTCAACGGAAATCCGTATTATTTTTCGTTATGAATTTAAGCTCGGTCATAGAGCTGCTGTGGCGTGTATGAACATTAACACGGCGTTCGGGGAGGGAACGGTGAATGAACGAACTGTTTACCGGTGGTTTTCCAGGTTTCGAAGTGGAAATTTTGACCTTGACAACGAGGAGTGAGGAAGGCCAGAACCCAAGCTTGACAATGACCACCTGAAAGAAAGGGTTGAAGCTTGTACCTCAAAAAGCACTAGGGAATATGCCAAAGAACTCGGAGTAGGAGCCACGACAGTCTCTCCAGTCAAAACTGACATTTCATAAGGTTCAACCTGATATTTTCATTATTGTTATTATTTCTGATTCATTTTTTTTTATATATTACGATTTTTTTTTAATTTATAGTTGTGGTCACAAACAAATACTTCAATAATGATACCATAATCAGAAATAATCAAGTACCTACAGGTTTTCCCACCAAAATCGGGTGTTTGACATCACTGCGTCGTCGGCGTATAGATAGGTGTGTACGTTTTGTTTACTTTGAACGACTGATCCTGCGGAATCGTACAACGGAAATGTCCGTGGACCCTCTAACGGTAAGATAAGAAACTATATCCTCCCCAAGATACGGACAAAAACAACATATCTATATTCAGACGGCGAAGTCCTTTGGCTTGGCTCCCAGAGAAGACTTAAACTCATTGATTAGAACGGCTAAGAATGAGTCATACCAATAGCTGGTTTGTATAGGGCCAGCTGAAGACAGTTCATCTTGGCAGGTATTCAACAAGCTACTCCTTGCATATATATATTTCCAGGCGTTGAAGCTGGTCACCGACCAAACATAATATAACCAGACACCGCTAGCTGTCCGCCCCATTAGCAGTCAACGGATCCTTCTTCCTGGCTCAATGTCTTCAAAGTAATTAGACATAATCTAACATAATAGACCTATCATTTATGTATTTTTTAAATTATTTTGTTATTAATTAAAGAGGTCAGGGCATAATAGTGCCAAGAAACACTTTTAACAATACTCAACTGTGGCGGGGTCTCCCGTGGTCTAGTGGCTAGCGCGCTGGATTCATAAGCGGGAGATGGTAAGTTCGATCCCCACCGGCGCACACTGGGCAAAAATCCACTTTTAGGGCGACAAAATTATTTTTTTGTGTTTTTCAATATTTTTGAGGTCACTGAGAAAAATATGTAAAAAAATCGTTAACCCATAGTTTTTAGTATATCCAAAAAACAAATGTTTTAGACACACAAATTCTTTGACATAATAGATAAAAATTGGGAAAACATTTTGTAAATCTATGGAACATTTAAGTAATACCTTTTCACATCTATTATTTACATAAACATAATACATATATTCATTAAAAATAATACATAGGCTATAATTCAAAAATAAATAACAAAAATAGACTAACAACTTGAAGAAAAAAGTAATTGTACTGACTTGTTTTTTTTATTTAATAATGACAAATATATACCATTATATTATGCAGTAAAAACGAATTATCCATCAATCATCGTTTGATTCTATGATTCTATACTGCTACATCCTTCAGCATTTTCTTTTGACGAGTCAGTATCGTCTGCCTCATTTTCTAATGATAGTTCTTGAAGTGGATCATGTGGTAAACTACACTTACATTGGCTAATTACATATAAATCGGTAACATGAAATTTAAATAATCATATATAGTTTCTGTCCAAAAAATGGAAAAGTAATTACAAGAACAAAACTGCAATAAACGCTGGGAAAAATGTTCCCTTTCTTAGAGTCCGATTAATATTCCCTTCCGCGCCCGTTCATGATCCAAGAAAGTAAATATTTACATATTACCTTAATCCTACTAATACTAGACAGTATTTAGTAAGTGATTTGTAACATTTTTTTTGAATTTCGTCCACCTAAAATGTGATTTTCGCCCTCTGTGCGCCGCGGATTCTTCAGCTTCTATCTGACTGCCTAAACTAAATTTAAATTTCCATTAAAAGGGGGAAGAAGGGGGAGCTGAAAGTCTCAAGACAGTAAAATAGAAGCTTAAGGCTTATCGGAAAAAAATATTTGGAAGTGGAACTTTTTTAAAAACCTTACTCAAACTTGATTAATCAACAAAATATGAACAATCTAGTAATAATTTCATTAATATATTTTTTTCTTCGATATGCCTTTCTGTTATTATTTATTTAAATTTTAACGTCCATTTATTATTAACTAGGAATTTTAGGACGGGTTATCTATAGGTTACCACCCTTTTCTAGCCAGGATAGGGGTGATGCCTTTTCTTTTTTCTAAAGAAAAGTCTCCACCCCTAGTGGGAATCGAACCCACGACCTTTGGCACGGAGTGTTAAGTGCTCACGCCTTAACCCTCACGGCCACCGAGTCTCCTTTTTGTGTTATTAGATATATATTATTTATTTATAAAGAACATACCACTAGGTAATGAATCCATTGTGAAAAGAATTTTTAAAATTTGCACACAATTTTTAAAACACAACTTAAAAGGACCATAGTTGGAACAAGACTAAACCGAGGAAGTGGAAGAGACTAGCAATGGTTGCATTCCTTATTGTTTTAAACAGGTTTGGGTTAAAATAGATAAAAAAAATTGTTCGTTTTTTAATGAATAGAAGCACGTTTTGATACGTGAATTGACTTTCTACGACGACATCACATTTTCGACTTATGTCGCCAGGAATTTTCTCATCTCAGGGCTCGCTGAGAAAGTTCCTGGCTGCACCCTGGAGGCCTGCGCTAATGGCCAAGATTTGTCGATGCGCCGTAAAAAATAAAAGAAAAAGAAAAAAAAAAACACTTAACTGTGGCTACTATATGTTGGATATTATGTGGGACTATCAGTCTGTGATGCAAATGGCTACAAGTTCTTAATGCTACTTAATCTTTTTGTCCCAAACCACTTCAACTTATAGTCCCACATAATATCCAACATAAAGCAGCTACAGTTAAGTTTTGTTAAAAATGTTGCTTGCCACTATTTTGCCTCGACCCCTTCAATTGATTTATTGAGCTTCACAGTAGCCAATTTTATCATATAAAAAAAATTTATAATTTGTATAAAAACTGAATAAATAATTTTTAATATAGTATTTCAAATAAGCTATGACAAAATTAAGTTAATCCAAAAATTAACCTAATTTTGTTAACTAAATAAATTATTAAAAGTGCGTCACGTAGGAGCTGCATAACTAAGCGCTTTCCTCAGAATTGGGTAGCGTCGAGTGCATTCCTGAATAATTTTCTTAAAATAACCTATACAGATAAATAGCATAAAGTTATAAGTAGTTCTGCTCTTTTGAATTTGTTATGAGCACCTGTTTCAATTATTGCTTTTGTAATTAATTTCCTTCCAGAGTTTTGTGTATGTGTGGTAATAAACTAAGAAATAAATACACAAAGCTTTAAATTTTCGTCTATTGATCTTGATGAATAATAAAAGAAACGGGATACAGTAATAATGCAGGAACAAGATACAGTACTCCTCTAGCGGAGAGGATTACTGTTTCCCCTCCTAATGAACCGATTTAGTTCATTTTTACAACACTTCTTTTTTATTAGCTACACAGGACGTATGCCGAGTTTCGTTACAATACAACAGAAATTACGACCGGTATTAGCAAATTAGTAATTTGGGTCCGGAGTAAACCCCTTCCCCCCTCCTAATGAACCGATTTAGTTTATTTTTACAACACATTTGTTTCTTCAGTTGATCAGAACGAATACCGAGTTTCGTTGAAATATAACAAAAATTACGACTGGTATTGGCAAATAACTACTTTGGCTCCGGAGTAAGCGCCCCTCCGGATGGACCGATTTTGTTGGTTAACGAAATAGTTCAATCGTTTGAAGGGGGAATACTACATACCAAGTTTCATGGCGAAAAAACAAGACTCTGACCTGTATCGTGTTAAGGGACACATATATAACTATTTATATATATATATATATAAATATACAAATTTTAACTGGGGTTGTTTTCGATGTCTACTAGGTAGGATCGATAAAGATTCGAAGAAATTTTTCGAAAATTCCGTCATGAGTGCAACCTCCTTCGGAGGAAAGTGCTAAAAGGAACCTAAAATTGAACTATTATAATAATAAATAGGTTATTACATGTAAAAAATCAAGGCGCACAGTGGTCCTAAGCACCTAAGTCTAGCCGAGTTCCGGCCTAAGCACGCTGTCTGTATATTACATGCAATATTAATGCAGATTTTTACCCTCTCATAACTTTGAACGAGGTAAAGATAAACTTATGAAATTTCCACAGGTAGATTAGATAAGATTAGTTATTGACACATAAACTCCGCCTAACGGAGTGCACATCGGCCATCTGTCCTAATGTGCCAGCCCCAAATTGGCCCCAACATCCTAATAAACTTCAGATATTACCTGACCTGAGTTGACCTTCTGATCTTGTCTTCATTGAGGCTCCCAAAATGAGGGAATCTTCTACTTAAATATGATACACACTCAAATGTAACATGCATAGGTGTCTCATCCACAATTGGGCTATTAACGCCGGACTATCTACCGGTCTCCCATTCAGGTACTTGCCACGCCCGACGTTGCTTAACACAAGAGGGCGCCGGTGCACTCAACGTGGCCTATGACCGTTGTCTAATAAAACTAGATTTTCTTTTTTTTTGAACGGTGTGCCAACATTTGGGCTTTCAAAGCAGGGCTATCTATAGATTGCCACCTTTTTATAATGCCAACAGCACGTGGTTGGGCACCCAATCAGGTACTGGCGACGCCCAACGTTGCTTAACATTGGTGATCAACAGGAATTTAACGTGGCTATGGCCGTTGGCAAAATTATTTATTCATTTAAAATTTCATGGGAACCGCAATTCATCCATATAATCTACCAAGCAGTTTGCCTGTGACCGTAAGATGTCCAGCCAATATACCAGTATTTCCGAACCTTCTCCATAAGCCGTGTATCAAAACCAAGATGTGAATCTCGGAATGATTTATGAGAGCCCGTCTTCCGTGAACAGATTTCACGCTTGAGTAAACATGATTGAGAAGCTAAATTGCAGTTCTTATCAGCCGCCATATCTGATTGATGTCCGTTGCAAGAGAGGCTCGCTATGATTCCTTTCGGTATTATAGCGTCACCGTGGGAGAGACAAGGTATGTTTGTCGTCACGAAATCGTACTATTTGTCTTGGAGTCATGATACTTCTCGAGCAGAAGTATCATGATCTAATCTGCTTCTTCTGGCAAAGAAGCAGATTAGAATTACTCAATAATTAACTGAATTTTTACCCTCTCATAACACTGAAGCAGTTAAAGATAAACTTATGAAATTTTACACAGGTATAAAGGTCAATTCACGCTAGACCGGGCCGTCCGGTCCGGGCCGGTACATTGTGAAGCAATCACACACACAAAAAACACGGACTCGGCCCGGTATAGCGTGAACGAGTCCATTGAAAATGCTGGTGTGATTGCTTCTCCGTGTCCCGGCCGGGCCCCGGCCCCGGCCCGGCCCGGACCTGACCCGGTCTAGCGTGAATCAGCCTTAATACTAATAGATATAGATAAAAGTGGAAAGTCTCATAATTCTACATTGAAGCATTTCTGAGATATAGGCGATGGAAGAATAGAATTTATACGACTCACTGTAGCCCAGACACCTAAAACATCGAGTTCGCAAAAACGTGAAACGGTGATTTTTCAGGGTGTTGTTCGGGGCCTCCCCAGTAGTGAGCTGTGCTAACTGCGCACCAGTCGAAAAACCTTAATGTTTTTTGCTCATAACCCTTAAACCGTGCATCTTGCAAAAATTTGCATTCTTACCTTTGTAAAAGAAGATAAAATTTACAAACTTTTAGCTCTAAAAAGAACTCTTTAGGTAGAATAACATCCGATATACAGCTCTTTAAAGTTTGGCTTTTCTTTCCAAATGCACTAATGACGGAATTTTTGAAAAATGTCTTCCAATCTTTATCGATCCTACCTGGTAGACACCGAAAATGACCCCCGTTAAAATTTATATACATCTAATATATATATAATAAACGCGCTTAGATGACGCAGTTCCTGAACGTCGGTCTTTTATTTATTTTTAGGTTTTCCTTGAGGACAGGCGCTGCGTGTGGCACGTGCTGGAGAGAATGAACATTCGCAAATGGTAGAAGGAATCGTGCGCAATCTGAGCCCCTAATGACGAGCTATTGTCGCTTTTGCGCCGAATAAGGCACAGACCTTGCGCACGGTCAGGTCACAAGGCAGCGGGCGGTCTCTTTGATAGGCATTGTCTGCGCCTAAGCGTATTCGTTCATTCATCAATGGAGGCCGTCGCCAGATGATCGTTAAACATAGCATTCCTCAATTAAAACATTCTCTGATGAGACAGCAATCTTCCAGCAGAAAAACTAACATTATTAAACGAATTTTGATTCTTAAGATGAAGCGTGCAACACGAGAGAGAGCGATGAGATGATCAGACAAGCTAGGATCTACTTTCTTGGACAAAATCACCTGTAAAGAGTATAGTAGTCGATGGGCGATTCTCTAATATGAGTCGATCTTTTAAATCGATTCGAATCGAAATGAACTGATCGGTCCTCAAAAAAGATCGGCGAGCTCAGATATATTCAAAATATCGTTTTTCTAGGCTCAGATTATCTCGATCTACGATATGGATCAATCTCACGATTACTTACAATGACCTACGAAATTCGTATTTCATTTCGATTTAAATCGATTCACATTCGAGAATAGCCCATCACTACTACGAATCGACTTAAATAATTCGATTTGAATACTTAATAATATGAAAAATATATCTGTAACCTAAAAGTGCAAAAGACCTAAAAGACCATTTGTAATCAAATATAATATATACCTAATGAAACTACTACTGTTAAATCACATAAAAATACATGGGTATTATTACATACCCATGTTATTCAAATGAGAAAAAAAAAATAGAATACAATAATAATAGAGAAAAATGGTTATACAAAGTAAGAGCAAAGTTTGAAACCTTATTTTTATTATATGACCATCTTCTCTTTAGTTGGAGAAACGAATGGTATTGAGTCGTTGTATAATGTTATTGTTATATTAAAACACACTGTTAAGTAAATTTCATCTTGAATTAAATAATATAAATGAGATTAAGTAACAAGAGGTGAGATTAAGTATTTGAATACTTCAAATAAAAAAAAAAAACTTACTATTATTTTACGGTATTTTAAATGGATCGATTCTTTGAAAGATTGGCTCTTGGAGACCGATTCAAAAAATCGATATATCGTGTTAAAAAGATCGATCTTTTAAAGATTGCTTCAGATCGCCCATCTCTGGTTAACAGTATCGAATTACTCTTCTGTCATTAAGTGCTGCTCTTAGTGATATTTGTTGTTCTATGTTAGTTTTGGAGAAACTAGATTAGAAATTAGATCATTCGCCCAAAAGATTTATACAAATAAGATTTGTTAAGTATAATTTTCGATGTCCTGCGTACCATAGTCAATGCTCCTTATTATGTTACAAATCGCACCCTCCATAATGACCTAAATATCCCTTTTGTCCAAGATATAATTCCAATCCTTCTCCAATGCTTCTCATCTTTCCATAGTAAATTAATCAATCATCCTAATCCTATAGCCCAATCCTTATCCAGCACCAACCATCCTTCCTCTCCACCAAGACGCCTTAACAGGAAGTGGCCCCGAGACTTACTTAGGCAGTGAAGTGTCGTGGAGTGAACAAAAACAATTATTTGTGGAGTGATCAAAGAAATTATAATTGTATAAATTGAGAGTGATATCGGTGGATATTTTCTCTCCTCAGGACAACACACCCCACGTCTCACCCGCCTTCAATCCTGGCGTAAGGTAACTCCAGGTCATCCTAGAATCCTTCCTAAACTAGGAAGGTATTCGGCTGACAACTGGAGACACCTGAGGCATCCGCAAGTAACCTGTATCAAATTACATGATACAATTGAATTGTAGATTGTGATATTTCTTTTTAAAAAAAAAGAAAAAAAAAAAAAAAAAAGTATAATTTTCGAATCTTTACCTTCCATTTACAATGATTTTGTAGTAATATTTGAGCTATTTAAAAAATATATGAAAACTTGTTCATGTCTGTTAATAAAATGTTTGTTTTGTTATGCTTCCTTTACTACAAGCTTAATCTAAATTTGTAGGTCTTTGTTTGCATGGAAGAGAAATGTATTAAGAAATGTTCAACTTTGACAGTCGTTTGAGGATTAATGAGTCAAAAATTCTAGTTTTGCCCATTTTTCTAAAGTGCACCTGAAATCCTATGAACGAAGAACTTTTAGGACGGGTTATATACATGTTACCTAGGTTTTCTTGTCAGGTTAGGGCTGGTACTTTTAGCGGGGTTCCTCCCTCCTTAGGAGGAAACTCGATTATGAGGTTGTCCTCATGATGTAATCTGGAAGTGCCGACTAGAAAATTTCACATTTCAGAACCCATATACATAAATATAGTATTTTTTTTTTTTTTTTTTACGAAATTTCATTAAAATCGGAAATTTTATGAGCCAGTCAGAAAGCGAACAGACAAATAAGTCCACGGATAAGAATCAGAAACACATCCCATACACATAGTACCAATCGGGACCGCCAGAGAAAATTCGACAGAACAACAGGCAGAAAATTTAACTTTTAGAACAACGAAAATGTTTTGAGAAACAATGACTTAACTCCACTTAAAGTTTGAAATTAGGGTGATCCTAATCCCCGGTAAATGAAACTAAAGTATATATTCTACAAACATTCAATATACCATTATTTTCTGTCACTTACAACCTTTTTAATTATACGTTTTATACAACTGCAAACCGTTTTTTTACTCTCCTGTAAAATTGAAGTTTTTGCATTTACAGTTCGTCCGGAACGGCGATATGTTTTAAAATTAACTTCATCAAAATATTAGTATAACACGAAATGTAATTTTTAGTTTAGTAACTAGCTAAAAGACTAATAGTAGAGAGAGATAAATACTACTTTGTGAAAAGAAGAAGAAAAAAAATACAGGATTCCTTTTTCTAATTAATCGGAAGTCTTTGAACGTCACGAGACTTTCCCGAAAAAAAAAGTTTTAATTCTAGAATTTTCCCAAGAAGCAGAAGGGCGCTTTATAAGGGCTGTGAGAGCTTATAAGCACCGGACCTTGTTTAATTAGAACAGAGGCAGAGCTTTAATCAGGCCAGCACCGTCAGCCCTTTCCACTATGGGACCTCCGGGGTGTTGTACTGTTTCCTACCTGATATGAGAATCAGCTTGCTCATTTCCTTATATTCCGTTATGTCATATTACCCAAAAAGTATTGATTCTTTAAGAACCCAAGTAACTGGTAAACCACTAAAAAATGTCCGCCAATTTGCTATTATGTGTATCAACATTCACATAAAAATTGTCGGATCTGCAATATTTACGCGGTTTTAGACCACATAGTAAATAAAGTCGATATTCGCCAATTTTACCCAACTAAATATAAATAAAAAAAAGGAGAGAAAAATACATTTTAAATGAAGTATTTCACAAATAGTAAGGTTCTATGTGGATAGTATGTAAAACTGTAAACAAAGTGTATGTAAATAACATAGAACTATATATAAAATAGTATGTAGATAGTATAAATGTAAGCAAATGAATGAATGCTTATTTTAATAATGTAAAATATAGGCAAGCATAAATATATGTCTGCAACAAAAAACACAATAAAATAAAAATAAACTAGTAAATAAATAATGAAACTATAATGAAACTATATCTATACTAGAACATAATCCATTATTACAAAAATTGTACTATAACACAACACGACTGATTCTCAATAACATATTAACTATATGAAAATAAAGAACAAAAATTCGGGCAATAGTAAGTACGAAGTCGATTGACATAAAACCCAATCCAAAAAATTCAATTTTGACGGCCGATTGTTCTTCTTTCCCGTTTACTTACCTTCTTTACTGACAAATTTCTAAATGCATTAAGAAAGAGGAAAAACAATGAAAGCCGAGACAAATAAAGGTCGAAGGAATGAACGTAACAAAACAGTTTCGAAATTTTGAGCACAGATTTTTCCGACTCAAGTCAACCAGAATTTCCCAAGCGTGGTCGTAATAACCTCTGCAGCCGCAATTTCTTTAAAAACAATAAAAAAAACATAAATGTCAAATTTCATAGTTATTAAAAGGGTATAATAAGGAAAGCAATGATATAAATGTTAAATCTAAGTTGTTCAATTTGTAGGAATTATATGAATGCACATGTTCTCTTTGCAAAATACTTATAAAAGGGACAGTACTATTTTAATGTCAATAAATTATTGTAAACGTTTTTTTTTCGTTGACAGTTGAGTACAAGAATGAAGTTATTTTATCTCCTTAAATGGGGAAATTAACAAGACAATTGAAGAAATCTACTTTTTAATCAATTAGATGATAGCTTTTCCTTGAGTAACATAATCCTATTAATCTGCTCATTTAAATATTTTACATCCTATTGATGATAGAAATAACAGAACTAAATATTTTAAAAAAATAGATAAAATTAATTGCAATAGCAAGTCTAATTAAATGCGTCTTCTTATCGCGTGTCCTTATACATTCTATAATTTAAACCATTAAAATGTAAAAAAAGTCTTTATATCGTAAGAGGATAAACCTGATTTGTACTATGCTATATTATAATTATGACGTTAACTGTTATAGTGTGATTCAGTTGTATGTTTTCTCAGAACATGCGCCTCAAATCCAACTTTTCTTCAGGATTTCATTAAAGTAGGTGTTTTCGTTTTTCACAAAATATTAACTATATTTATTCCAGGCTTTCTAAATGACACTATGCTTAAGAACGATATGGAAACGCGCTAAGATGACGCGCTAAGATGGAATTCCTGTCTCCAGGGTGGGGAATTTTCTCAACGAGCCGTGAAATGAGAAAACTCCTTCTGTAAGTGGGACTCGAACCCGCACGACAATCGAAGGCGTTAGCCACTGTTATATTTTGGATAATGATAGTCTCTGCTTTAATGTGATCTACTAAAATTTTATTTACTAGACTATTTTTAATTTTGTTAACGTTTTTTATTTTTATTAATTTGCTTTGATTGTTTCTCATTAGCACATAAGTTTTATCACGACTATTTTAAATTTATTTATAAATTTTTGCATTATGATCGTATATTTGGTGTGTGTAGTCACTTTCCTTACTCTGTAAGCATCTTCTTCTTTTTCTGTTCGTTTTTAAATCTATTTCGTCTTTTATTTTTCTCACTTTATTTAATTAATTTGTTTACTTGTGATCTTATTTTATTCAATTGTCCCATGCTACGTATCTATAGGTTGCAACGCTTCCTAAACATCTTTGGTGGAGCTGGGAGGTTTTTCAACGGGCTCATAGATCATCTCCTTAGGGGCTATCCACACTACAACGGAGACGCTGCTTTTGTTTTTGATTATTTGTATAAGCACACTGATGTAAGCTAAAGTACAGATTTTAAACGAATTACTATGAAAAATAAAATAAATGTTCTCACAATTTCCTCTTATATTTTTTTTTCAGAGCAGACACCTCTAAAGCACCCTGCGCTTAAACTAATTTCTTAAAAATTTCCGGTAAATTCCTTAATATCTGCCATGACCATTCGGCACATTACAAAATAATAACTTGTTTACGTCGGACCGTAGGGGTCTCCTGTGGTCTAGTGGCTAGTGCCTTGGACTCATAAGCGGGAGATGGTGGGTTCAATTCCCATCCGGCTGCAGGAATTTTCTCATCCCACGGCTCGTTGGGAAAATTCCTCGCTGCCCCCTGTATGTCGGCGCTAATGGCGTTACTGTTAAGTTCGGACCGTACTTAACAGTATTGAAATTTATAACGTTAGTATATTCACAGTACAGAAATTTCGAATAAATTAGAATACTTTAGGAATATTATTGACTATCTCCAGTTTATCAAATTGTACATTCATATCTAAAAATGTAATTACCCGTGATAAAGATTATTTAGATTAAAATATAGCAATCCTTAGTAAAGATTGTAAATTTCAAATATTAAATAATCCGATATTTTTTGGCTGATTTAACACAATAGGGATTAGTGCTAATGATCATTGTAGTCAACGAAAAAAAAATTAAAAAAAAAAAAATAGTATATTTTGTATTAAAATATGACCTGAAGGCGCAGTGGTGTAGGTATGCAATTGAATCGTTGATTCCCATGCTGTATTTATTTTGTATATTCATGTTACTTCTATGAGCCATCTAGTATCTAAATATAGAAGAGCAGTATTGATTGGAAAACTAATGATAAGGTTATATTGAGTGATAAGAGACTGCGTCACCAATGATTGGTCTATATTTGCATTTTGTAGCCCAAAAGGACTACGGTGTAACTCTCAATGTCCCTGACAAAGGGACAAGGGACTCTCCCTCGCATAAAGGGCATTTTGAATAAAACACTCTCTCTCTTCCTCTCGACCACTCTCATGACAATCCTCGACTACATTTAGGAGGGACCTCACTCCCTATGGGGTTTCTAAACTTTTTCGGGGGTGCTTCAGAACTGAGTAACGTTTCATGGAGGTGGAAGATATTGCAGGATTCTGTATAACTGCCGTACATTGGATGAATTCTTGTATTTGTGTATGCGAATATGAATTTGAGAGGGTCTGGATAGGAGCATATTTATTTGTTTGTTTGTCTATGCTCACATATTTAACCTTTGGTTCTCTTTATCTATTCCACCTCTTTTTTTTTTTTAGATTAGGATAAGTAATTACCACCATAACTGCCAACATTTCCATTTGAAATTTCCTTACTGCAACTATAAAATTATGAATAATGTTGGAATTTTGTATGGTGAGTGAAATTCCATCTAGCTGAGTTGCTTTATTTTTTTCTTTTATTTTAATGATATGCAAACCCTTATCGTCATTTATTTCTGTGGGGATTATCATTAAATTAATAAAATTGCTTAGCTTTGGCATCACCTTTTAGGATACAATATTTGACAGAATGTATAATCCATACTCCAAAAAATAGTATACTTTGTTTCCCGTATTGAGGTGTCATAATTTTATGAGCTTATTATGCCCCTCATTTGTAGTTATGTGAGGAAGAAATGAGCGTTCTATCCCAACAAGAAGTTGAGCTTCTCAAACTTTTGTCTATTTTCAAAACTATTGGTTTTTCTTATGAAGAATTGTGTTTTCGAATGTTTTGATAAATGTATCGTAAATAACGATTTTTTAGAACCTACGTTAAATTTCCACCTGTTATTAAACATATTATTATAAATATACTGTCCGTTATTATAAATAAACTGCCCGTTACACCTCCGTCTCCCGTGTTAAAAAGTGATTCTTTGAGGCTCAATATCTTGAAAACGGGTACTGCTTT
Source organism: Gonocerus acuteangulatus (assembly GCA_946811695.1). Classification (NCBI taxonomy): domain Eukaryota; kingdom Metazoa; phylum Arthropoda; class Insecta; order Hemiptera; family Coreidae; genus Gonocerus; species Gonocerus acuteangulatus. Next base: position 20,260,939 of record OX328129.1, on the reverse strand, counting down.
ATTTCTTTTTCCAAAGCATAGAGAAAAGTTTAATTAACATGTAGGCCAATTAAATTAATTTATTTTAGGACGATTATTTAATTTACTTCAATTAATACATTGCTCAAATCGAATATAGGGAGATTTTTGTAAGGATATTATTTTGAAATTTTAAGGATTGCATCGGTTCAAGAATCACCTCCGAAGGCCTTGTAGAAATTTTGTGTAAAAACTCACAGATTTATTGTATCAGAAAACCTATTAAATACTCAAATATTAGCAAAAACGCCAACTTTTGAGAAAAGTCATATATTTAAAGGGCTCTAACTTTAGAGCCCTTTTACTCCTCATGGACCAATCGAGTTCGATGAGGTCTAAACATTTTGTATTTTTGACTCTAAAAGGCAGTACAGCCCTGTGTTTTTTGTTGCTGTGTAATCAGTGTTGTTCTAGCGTTACAATTAGAACAGATCCGTGGGATGAAAGCTATCAGAACCAACAGATCAGTTTTTTTGTTTTCCTGCCGTTAGTATGAGATTTATATTCAACTGTATTTTAAATTATGTGCTTTTTGGAATTTGTTCCTCCATTAAATAGGAGAAACGAATGACCAATCTTAAGCCATTTCAAAATAACTCTTTCTCTTCTGTTTAAGAAAAACAAATAAGACAATTAAAAAATTCTTCGCAAAATTAATAAGGCGAACAAAACTGTATTGCTAAGAGTTCTAAAACTGGCTATTCGGACCTCTAGGGAATATTGGGTCGGTGTTATATCTAGAAATGCTACCATCTTCTCTTTCAGGTCTGCGTAGGAGTTTGCTAAGTCCCTAAGGGCTTGGCCTCGTAAGCCTTTGTCAATGCCGAACGCGTAGCTTATCGAATGGGAGTTAAGGTCAGGAAGCGCTTTGGCTTAAGGAACTATTTTTAAAATTATCCACGATTTCTGGTCGCCTTTTCATTTCTTCCGCATAAAAAATAAATAAATAAATAAAAGTCCGTCTCGCAGGACTGCATCATCTTAGCGCGGTTCCGTTCATATCCCTAGTCTAATTTGGAAAGATTAAAATAGAAGCAGTTATTATTTTGGTTCCACCAGTCTTTTTTTTTTAAATTAATTATTATAATGGCGTGTCAACCCTTAAGGTCACTAACGCCATTCCTGTGAGTTGTAAAGTCTTGAAAGGTCATGATTTACAATCTTACCTGGAAGGGTCTGCTACACTAGAAACGAACCCGCTAGTGACAAGGTCTTGGAATCTTGGAAATCCATGTCTCTAACATTAAATTGTTTTTCCTATTTTTCTTTACTTGTTTTATTTTCAAATACATTATCCAATAATAAGCAATTAAAAAATAACAAGGAATAAAAAACAGACAAAAAGAACAGTTCGAATAAGCGAAATCAATTACTTTAAAGTTTTAAGCTCTTATTTCTCCGATTGACATCGCCTAATCAAAACTTTCATTAGAACCTTTTTTGTAGAGCATTTAATAAGCTTTCTAATAGTATTCTTCCGTTTACCAAGATTCTCACCCTTTTTCGAGATATTAAGGAAAGTATACAAAGTTACCAAAACTTTTTTATGTCTGTTAATAAAATATTTTATTCTAACCCTTCCTTAACTCCAAACGCAACCAAAATTTCAACATATTAGTTTTAATGAAAGTAGAAGATGCAGTAAATGTTTCAACTGAATCCCATGATTCTAAGTACCCAAACCAAAAACGGCATTCAAAAATTATTTTTTCAGTTTTCTCGAAAACGGTTAAAGCTATCGCCTTGAAAATGGTTTCATTCGTTTTCCTAGCCCAAGAAGCCTATAAAACGAGTACTTACAAGCTTATGAACTCAAAAACGTAAGCGTTACGATTTTTTTGCGCGAATTTCGCCCCAAACGCCATCTTCCAGCGGGCGGATTTTGCTGGTTAACGAACTTGACATTTCAAATTGGACGACAGATTTTTGTACCAAATTTCATCAAAATCGGACCATTCGTCTTCTATCTAGAGAGCGAACAGACAAATATATATATATACTAGCTGACCCGGCAAACGTTGTTTTGCCATATAAATAATTTCCTAGTAATTTCTAGTGTACACAAAAAATAGCTTACTTATTGTAAGTATGTATGTATGTTAGAATGTGTATATTGTATGTATGTAAGAATGTGGTATATGCGTGAAATAAGCATGGAGCCCTGTGAACGATGAGGGAATATAAAAATAACAAAAGGCAAACATTATTTTTAAGTTATTATAATTTATTCCTTAAAATTATATATCATTAATTAAACAATTACGACAGTAACACTATTAAACAATATCAATCTCTTAATGCTATAGCGTGAACAATATTTTTTGTTAGTCCATCTTTAGCTAACACAAACAAACTGGATGGTAATAAAATATATAAATAAAAAAAAGTATACTTACAACACAAAATCCGTTGTTATTGGAAGCTCGTGTCACGTGTTGAGTACTTTTGAGGTTATAAAATCATTTGATTAACTAATCGTGCAAAATACACTCAAAATTGATAATTTAATTATTATTGATAAAATAGGAATGATTAAAAGTTAATATGAGAGTTACACTGAGATAGCAAAATAATAATTGTCAACGTTACTACTACACTTGATGCATAAACAATAACGATGGCCGACAACTGTGTAGGGAGTGAGAAAGAAAGGAGACCGGCTTCGTTCTCATCCCTACTCCGTGCTGTTTACTGGCTATTAAAAAATAAGGGTTGATCGTAGAAGGGTGAAAACTGAGGATTGTATGTATTTTTGTATGTTGTATCATAAAAAAATAGAAATTAAAAATTTTGTCTAAAAAATAAAAAATAAATTTAGGGGTGGACTACCCCTAACATTTAGGGGGATGAAAAATAGATGTTGGCCGATTCTCATAGATACCGGATAAGCACAAAAAATTTCATCAAAATCGGTCAAGCCGTTTCGGAGGAGTATGGCAACGAAAACTGTGACACGAGAATTTTATATATTAGATATATATATATATACGAATTTGAACCACCGTTATTTTCGGTCTCTAGGGGTTCTGAAACGCGAAATTTTCTAGTCGGCACTTCCGGATTGTTTCATTGTATCAACCCTATAAGCGGGGTTCCTCCCTATGGGGGAGGGAGGAACCGCGCTAAAAGGCTGGAAAATGTAAAAATATGTGAAGTGAATATTTATTTATTAAGGTACGTTTCCATTCTGGTAAATCGCCGGCACATGTGCCCGGGACTTGTTTTACAGTTTTGTTTCCAATTCCCTGCGACATGTCGCAGAGGTATTTCATGCAAAAATGAGGTGTAACATTTATTAATTATATGGGAAGATTACTCACTTTTTAGGTTAGGTTCTTTGGACACCAGAAAGGGTTGTTTGTGTAAACGGTATTTTGCGCATGCGCGTGTTCCTAGCACATGTTGCGGGCTTTTTCCATTACCCTGGGCACATGTTTTGTCGCGCGGTCGTCTGGCATATTTTTGTCCCAGGCACATGTGCCACGACTTGTTGCTAATTATTTCCATTCTGGAATTTGTGCCCGACAGATGTCCCAGGGCAGATTTGCATTAATGGAAACGGGGCTTTAGTGATCGCTACTACGGCGATTTCACTCTTTCGAGATGGAACCTGTATGGTCCAATGAAACGGCATTGTGATGAGAAATTTAATTAACCTTCCTCCTATGGAAATGTCTGTAATATGCCAGATTGTCACTAAATATTCAGCAGATGTCTTCAAATGAGATTTTACAGTTTATTGATATCTAAGTAGGAGAATATTGTGTTTATGTACTGGCTGGTGTCCCCCAACAATTCTTCCATGTCTTGTGGAATATTTAATATGTGTCGTATTCTGCAAGCAGTTAGTAGACTTGTGCATAAATCACAAGTTGGTTTGTTAAGTCCTGTCATGATATATTCACTCTTATCGGACCCTGCAAAGCGTTCCCTGATAAACGAGACAATTAGTTCCTAGTGATTCGCGTATTGTGGTGTTCATTACAATGATCAATGTTTATAAGATAAAATAAAAGTCCGTCACGCAGGAGCTGCATAACTAAGCACTTTCCTCAGAATTTGGGTAGTGTAGACTGCTTTCCAGACCAACTTGCTTAAAATATCCTACATAAATAAAATAAAAACATGAATAGTTCTCTTTTAAATTTGTAATGAGTAACTGATCAATTATTAATTTGCTTCCAGAGTTATGTTTACACATGGTACCTACTACACTACGTAATAAATACAAAAAACCTCATATTATCGTATTTTGATCTAACGCAGGAACAGGATACAGTCACTCTAGTGGTAGAAAGCGCTCCTTGCGGCGGCTTTGTGAACCTACGTTTGGCGGGCTTTTCTATTGAAATATATTACAAATTAAACCCCCGCTTTTCCCTCTCCGGATATCAGAGCTATTATCTAAATTCAACATCGCCCTACCTTATATTTTTCATAGTGCTGTGCCCTCCAGGGAACCGTGGTCTCTACCCTTTCCTAATATCAACTTCAAATTATCCAAATTCGTTAAAAAAGATACCAGCCCGTATATATATCAACTGGAATTTCTCAAAATAAGAAACGAATTTCCTCAAGCTATTCACATTTTCACTGACGGTTCTAAGGACAACGATGGAGTTGGTGCTGCAACACACTCCAACACCACGAACAATATGTTCGCCATCAGTAAAATGTGTAGCATCTTCACTGCCGAACTGTTGGCCATGACAAAGGCCTTAAATATAACAACTAACTCTAACTATAAAGTAATTTTTACGGATTCTTTGTCTGCACTTCTTGCTCTGAGGAATCCATTCTCAAACCGTCCACTGATCACACTCACTCATGAAACCATAGCAGATCTTCAAAGAAATAGTGAAACAGTTCTTTTCGTATGGGTACCCGGTCACTGCGGAATAAAAGAGAATGAGGTGGCCGATGCCTTAGCGAAAAGAGATGTAAACGAAGGCATTCCCTATCATAGGGTTCCAAAGAACGATATCATTAATTACCTGAAGGAAATAGTCTGGCAAAACTGGCAATCTACTTGGCAAATAATAGAAAACAACAAATTAAGAGAAATAAAATCGACAGTTAAAGCATGGAAGACCCCACCCAGCATCAATAGAAAACATGAAGTTGCCTTAAGTCGATTGCGGATTGGGCATACAAGATTAACTCATTCATTCCTTTTTTCTAAAGAACAACCCCCAATCTGTGAATCATGCAACGTTCAAATATCAGTGAAACATTTACTTACAGAATGCCGAATATATCAGTCAATTAGAGAAGAGCTAATGTTATCAGACATTATGGATGAAATACTAGGAGATGATGCTGATAATGTTAGAAAGGTATTAAACTTCATAGACAAAACAGAATTAATAAATAAAATCTAAAGACATAAGATTAATTAAATAAGCAGGATAGTGTGTGTGTGTGTGTGTGTGTGTGTGTGTGTGTGTGTGTGTGTGTGTGTGTGTGTGTGTGTGTGTGTGTGTGTGTGTGTGTGTGTGCGTGCGTGGGTGCGTGCGTGCGTGCGTGCGTGCGCGCGTGTGTGTGTGTGTGTGTGTGTGTGTGTGTGTGTGTACTGTCTGTGCTAGAGAATATGTGAATGAGGTTGCATGGATATGGGTTGGTATATGTGTATGGGTGAGTGCATATGTCTGTGTGTGTTCCCGCTTGTGTGTGAGTGCGTTTATTTACATTTGTTCTGTGTACAGAAACGAAAATAAATATTGCATGGAAAATATACTGTAAGTAATATAAGTAAGGAAAAAATGCCAGGATCAATGATAAATAACGACAATGATAAGTAATTCAATAAAAACCAAAAGCTGACTCAATAAATTATTAAATTCAAAAGAAATGAGGGAAAAATTTCACCTCCACATATAATGAAAGTTTCATTCGATGGTGTTCATGACCCTAAGGTTGACACGCCTTAAAAAAAAAAAAAAAAAAAAAAAAAAAAAAAAAAAAAAAAAAAAAAAAAAAAAAAAAAAAAAACCCGCTTTACGATTGACCGATTCAGCTCATTTTTACAACACTTCTTTCTCAGGAGTTACCCTCGACGTATACCGCGTTTCGTTACAATACAGCAGAAATTACGACCGGTATGAGTATATTAGGAATTTGGGTCCGGAGTAAACCCCCCTTCTAATGAAGCGATTTAGTTTATTATTATAGGGTCATTTTCGGTGTCTACTAGGTAGGATCGATAAAGATTTGAAGAAATTTTTCAAAAATTCCGTCATGAGTCCAACCTCAATAGCTACTTTCCTTCGGAGGAAAGTACTAAAATGCAGAAAATTCAGAGAAATATAATTAGCATGATGCATGAAATGTTTATCACTCCGTGCCAAAGGTCGTGGGTTCGATTCCCACTAGGGTTGGTGGCTTTTCTTTAGAAAAAAGGAAAGGCATCGCCCCTGTCCTGGCTAGAAAAGGGTGGTAACCTATAGATAACCCGTCCTAAAATTCTTAGTTAATAATAAATGGACTTTAAAATTAAAAAAAAATGTTTATCACAAAATTCGTGTAAACATGCCAGAACATAACGCGTATTTCATACTGTTTTATCATTCCAAAACGTTTCTTCAGCTTGATTTGTTTCCTCATTTAATTAACTTTTCTTCATTTAGTCAATGGAGTCTTTTTTAATTTAGGCTTTTTCTCTCGGAATAAAAGAGCATAGCAAATTATGACAGAATTACAAAGAGGTGAGCTTAAGGAGACTGGGCGAGAGAATTTTCATAAAGGCCGAAGATTTTACATAATCCTTAAATTCTTATTCGTGTTTTGTGTGTGAGTGTCTTATTCGTGTTTTCCTATGTTCGATTTATACTCTATGTAATTAATATATTTATATTTTAAATGATAAAAAAAAAAATCAGTCCTGTATCAGTCACGAGAGCCCAGAGAAGCAGATACCATAGAGGTATCTGATTCCTGACCATACGGCACATTAGGGAACTAATCCAACCCACGAACGAAGACACAAGAAGATAACAATATTTAGTGGTTGCTCCGGATTTGATCTCAGGTCCTCCAACGTATTACTCCAATGCTCTTCCACTGAGCTAACCTCACCCCATATTTAATGATAAAGTAATGATTAATTAAATATATATATATATATATATATATATATATATATATATATATATATCCCTGGATTGACACCAAGGGGTGAAAAATAACCCACACTTTTTTCAGGGGCGAGTTTCTTAATTTCTGCAAATCACAGAGACTCCCTCCTTCTTCCTAAATAATCGGAAGTGCGTTATCCGAGTGTAACCTAATAACGCCACTTGCTAATCGCGAAGTCTGAGAAGGTCGCGAGATGTGTATGGGGTGGTTTTTACTCTACGGTGAAGTTAAAGGCTAACTTTTTCGCTCATCTGACAATGATAATACGGCGTTCCAAGTAACAAAATGGCCTTGATTTGGGCTACCAACTGGTGAATGCTCAGATGGCAGTCAATGCCCGTCTGGAGAACATACCAAAACTACTGAAGACACAGATACTTGTTGTTTTGGGAGATGAATCAACTCATTTCAAAAAGCTTTGACATCTTTCGTTACCTTGGACAAACCAGTAAGACGTTCATTTTGTGACAGAAAGGATGACAGGAATACGAAAACGCTATGCTCTGTGTATAGAAGGGCGATCACCGACCACTAAAATGTTTTAAATGTTAACGAATTTCAATTAAACAGAACAATGTATTTTCATTAAGTTCCTATTTTTATGGCTTTTGATCATTCTAGTTTATTGTTCGTAAAAAATATTTTCAGTTTAGTAATATTTTTTGCAGGATAATTATTTGGCGTAGGAACAATATTGAGTTTTAGGATTTTCTAGCTATTTTGTGAATTTTTTATAAATATTTTGCAGATTTATTACTGTTTGATTTTTTTTTTATTGATTCTTTCTGTTTTATACGTTGATGTTGTATAAAAAAGCAAAAGAAAAAATTGAAATTTATTTATTTCAAAAATGTTCAAAGTTTTTGGTAAAATTTACCCTACGGTGTCATTAACGTAGATGTCTATGGGTGAAAAATAGTGGAGCGGCGAGGGTAGAGGGTAGCCATGAGGGTAGCTGAGAGGTGTTTGACCCTCTCGGCTACCCTCACCGCTTCTCTATGTTTTGGCAAGTGTAAATACATGCATTATTTTCAACCATCTCGGCTACCCTCTACCCTCGCCGCTCCACTATGTTTTCAACCTTAGGCAGTGTCAATCCAGGGATATATGTATATATATATTTGGCCAACATTATTTTCTTGAAGTATGGGTTCTGAAACGTGAAAGGTTTGCAGTCCGCACTTCCGGATGTCGTCATGACTCAACCCCCATGTGCGAGTTCCTTCCTTACATATTGAGGGAGAAAACACCCTAAAAGAAAATTAATGGATTAAAAAGTCATTTTTACATCTCCAGAACAGGTTAAACAACAGCTAAATATCTGAAAAAAAGGCTTCCGGTCCTCTGAAGGTGCCTAATAAAGTGTTGAATAAGGTAGGGTAGTCATGTTGCGAGCTATTTCCACCAGGGAGCATTAGTATTCATCAGAGAGCGTAACGTTGCTCCTACACCTGATATACGTTTAGTAATCATGTCACACACGTACTCGCGTACGGATATTGAACGACAGGTTCATAGACCCATTAACGAGCTCCTAACATGCTTAGCTCGTGATAGCTTCGGAATACATAGTGCGTGGCGCATACTTTTTATGTCTTTGTCTCATTAATATTTCTCTTACGCACCATCCGTCACTTTAGAACGTAAGTTGTTTGATTTAGTCATTCTAAATATTCTAGCTTGGGCGTATAAAGGAAATAATTTCGGGAGGGGCTGGGAAAATTTCGGGGGGGGGGGGGGGGGGGGTTTAGACCATTTACGGGGCATGGAATATGAAAAATTTAGAATTTAAAATAGTTTTAGTCAACTTAAACGCTATTTTTTACCATCAAATTAAAATTTGGGGAGGGGAGGAGCTGCAGCCCCCTCAGCCCCACCTTATATACGCCCATGTTTTCTAGCTAAAAGGATTACGGCTTAAATGTATTTTTGCGCGGATTTCATTTTGGGTATAATGTATTGAATGTATATGTTACCGACAAAGTATAGAATCAGGCATTGTATAGAATGCCTGGGCATTATACAGGGTGTAACGCAAGTAAATGACAATACTCCAAGGAGTAAAACTACACCACCAAACGCACATTTCTATCTCACTCCGTTCCAGACATATGCCGTTCTAAAGGTTATTTAGAGAAACTCCTGTTTTTTGTAGTACAACTCTAATTTTCTCTGCTTTTACACATTTTTTTTTTCAACAATTCATTACATTTTTAAAATCATAATTTAATTTTCTTTATTTTCTTTAAGGGTAATGCACATTTAATGCACACAAGTATCTCATTCAGACCGTAATATCAATCCCAAAAGTTGAAATTAATAAAAGCTTCTGATTAGCTACAACTTCTCAAAAATCACGAATTTTCCAAAATAAATCCTGCAGACTGACGAATTTCAGAAAAGTTGTAAAATTTAATCAGCTTTTCATCGGTATACTCAGAACAGAGATTATCACTCAATATTATAATGTAATTGGAATTCTAGAGTGAAAAAACATGAAATAAATAAAGGTAATATTATGTTTATTTTCGAGATATTATCAGAAATAAATGAAAATTATCTAAGATAAAATTAAAATTTAATGATTATAGTAAGTCGTACATAAAAAAAAAAAAAATACATACCAAATTTAATATTGACATTCTTCATTGATAATCATTAGAGCCCGGAAGTTAGGCAAAATTCCTTTCTTATCTGACCCGATATATTGAAGAATCAGATAGCATTTGGGATGTGTAGAGACAATTTTTATTTTGCCTTTTTTACATATTTTGGCTTCCGTTGCCTATTTTAAGATTTAAAGCCTTTCTTTGCCATTTTTGTTTGTTATGCAATTTAAACGTTTTAAAAAGCACATAATGAATTTCCGTTTATCGAAGACAAAAAATATTGCACAAATTAAATTACATATTGCCGTCACAAATATCTATTCGAAAGCTTATTTTCCCAACCTATGGATTGAACCGCTGTAAATATCAGAACTTTCCTTTGTAGAAGGAATGCACAAGCATAATGAATAGCAGGAAACAGAGAGGATAGAGAAGTATGCATATGTCTCCTTCCTCACACCCCTTTTGCTGTGACAATGGGTAATTACTTGGTATTCCGGATTTCAAAATGATGAGATAATGCAGAGGACGTTTTCCCATGATGAAAAAGTAAGAGTAAGTACACTAATTCTGTGATAAATTGGTAATAAAGAAATGAATGAGTATTTAAAATTCCTCTGTGCCTTTACTCCTTATAAATGCCTATTTTAATTACAGTACTACCTATTTTCAGTATTTCAAGTACCTATTTTAACCAAAAATAAATGCCTATCTTCCGGGCTCTAATAATCACTAATTTTCTGCTGCAGGAATTGTTTTACCAATCCAATTATAATAATGCATAAGAGTGATTTAATTGTACACTTAAAAAAAAAAAAAAAAAATAATAATAAGATAATTTTCAATTTGGTTCCATTGAGACGTGCCCACTGCTGATGGTGAAATGTGCGGAATGAAAAGGCCGGATCCTGTAAGGGTATTAAATACGAGGTTACCCCTAAGTGGATCGGGCGGCGATGGCTCCTACTAGTAATGCTTTTCTCAGTCTTATTGTGTTAGCAACAATTGTCTTTTCTTCATATCGATCTAGTTACCCGTCGTATTACCGCTCTACTTCAAGGACTCTCCGTGGCCTTGCTGGGCGCAACGAGAACATACTCCTAGGTCTCAGTTCAATTATAGGCAATGCGCAGGGGCCGAACAATATATAAAACAACTCTGACTTTTTTTTATATATTTTATGTCAACCCTCCAGGTCATTAAAGCCATACAAATATAAAAGTTTATAACAAGTCATGTTCATTTCCAACTACAGACTGTCTGTGTCTAGCAAGGGCGTATATAAGGGGGAGGGGCTGCAGCCCCTATTGAATGTTTTGGTGGGAACATTCCATGTAAAAGAAAAACCAATAACAACAAAAAATGTCTTTTACATTCACCCTGGTTTACTATGTGTCTAGAGGACCTTAAACCTCACCATTTTACACTAAAATATTTGGGTCTTTTTGCGAAGACCAAATCCAGTTACTTTTGAAGTAGCAGTAGTGATTTATAACAGCTACTCGTACTCGCTGATAAGCTTACTGATTAGCTTACAGGTTCTTTGCTGGTTATCTATTACTACTTTACTCGTTATCTACGGTTATAATTCATATTAGATAATGATAATAATAATAATAATAATAATAATATAATTCATTTTTATTCATGAAAATGTTAATATGATCAAAATAAATTCTCTCAACTATGAAAAAAGTTATTAAGCATTAAAGTTAACTGTTTTGCAGGTTATGAAGATAACAAACAATGATCTTTGTAAACACACATATTTTATTCCTTTTCTCCCTATTTTTGGATATTTTACATTTATTTAGCTTTATGGGCATAAGTGCTATGCGTTTCCGCTCGCTCAAGAAGATATCAAAACGCTAGTCAATCCAACTCGCTAAAATTAATAGAATTCTATTAATTTTAGCGACTCTAGTCTATCCAACTAGCTAAAATTAATAGAATTCTATTAATTTTTCCGACTAAGAAACCAATCTTTTTTCTTTCTCAGGAACATCGCGAACTAATTGTAAAAGACCCATTTTTTCTCATTAACATAAACAGAGCTTTTTCATAAACAAAAGCCAATTCACTTTTGTAGGTTACTTTACTCCAAGCAAGAACCGATACAATTGCTCATCGGAATCCTACAGTAGGAAGGCATATGAGTCATGCACATGCGCTGAATCACTGATACAATCACTACTACTACTTCAAAAGTAACTGGATGTGGTATTCGCAAAAAGACCCAAATATTTAAATCTTTCCCTACACCCCAAATGCCTAGGTGCTCCCAGCTCCCACCCCCGAAATTATTTTATATATACGTCAGTGGTGTCTAGATATGTAGCTCCTGAGGTACTTTTTAATTATGGTGGACATTATTCGGGCACGATTTAAAAATACTTACTGTCTATAAAAACACCCCACAAAATTTAAACAGCACACAGTTTCTCTTTTTAAATTATTCTTTATTTTAAAGAAAGGGTCTTTTTGCGAAAACCACATCCAGTTACTTGTGAAGTATCTGTAGACAGTGATTAAGCGCACGCGCACAACTCAGTAGCTTTTCTATTGGCTATTCCTATGGGCAATTCTATTGGTTGTTGATGGTATGAAAGTAACATTTAAGACTCAAGTCAATCAAACTCGGAAACATTAGTAGAATTCTGTTAATTTTAGCGAGTTTGATTGACTAGAGTTTTGATATCTTTTTGAGCGAGCGGAAACGCATAGCATATACGCCCAAAAAGCGAAATAAATATAAATATGTTATAGAACCACTTGACAAAAATATCGGGGAGGAGGCCCCTAAACTTCACAATTACCATTGATTTTTATAATATTAACATTTTTATTAATAAATATTGCTTGCTGAAATATATTCTGCTTATTTTCGTCTATGTTTTACAAGCCTAAAAGTATTACTTAAAACCTTACCCTTACCTTATCTAAGGGTTAGATAGAAACCATATCATATAAATATAGTAGTCCAAAAAGTTACTTTTAGTAGTGATTACAGTGATTTTCAGTAATTTTCATTACTATATTAACTGTTGAATACTATATTCATATAATATGTCTGTAACATATAACCTGGAATGAACCTGTAAACTAATCCGTAAGTACCAAAATCACTGTTTAAAATCACGGCAGATACTTCAGAGTAACTGGATGTGGTCTAAGACCCTAAAGAAATATTCTACAATTATATTTCACAGATATATTCATATTAATAATAACTTATTTTTGCTGTCCTGTAATTGAACATCCGCTAAGACACTAGAACGAGATTCTAAGAAGTGATCACTTCTATTTTCCCCTCTAGAAACTCGTGCAAAGTTTCTTAGTGTTAAATAGGATTTAGGAGAGTTATTAAGAAGAACTCCTTTTCTGGGTAGCTCCTTGGAATGTGGCCAGCATTTAATAAGACCAATATATCATCTCACAAATATCTCATTTTCCTAATTTTTTCTGTGAATTTGATATCAATTTTTCTAAAAGGTAAACATTATAATTCTATTAATGTAGGGCTCTATTTTTATTTTTTTTTAAGGTCCTTCAACTTTGTAGACATTAAATCTCGACTAACTAGTTGTTGAAACTCTTAAATTCACTTAAATATGATTGATTAGGATTTTTTTTTTAAAATAGTCTACCGCTAAAAATAACAACTCTTCTTCCCATTGCTGTCCCATTGCCCCTTCAAATTAAAAAATAAATGTGTTGAAGGTGAGAGTGAGGAAGGATCAATGGATTTTTGAAATAAATGGCAAGAGTTGCTCCCCAAAATTTTTTAAAACATTAACTTACATTTGTGACGTATTGGACCTGTTTTGGTTCATCATCATGACCAAGCATTGGGTTCTCCTATGTCACTAATACCAATACAAATAGAATAAATGAGGTATATAATACTACAATATATTAGGTACCTTAAACAAAGTCGTGTTGAAATCTACAATAATTTTTATAATGTCATATTAAGGTCTATTAATTTTTAATTTTGAGAGTAAACGATAAATCCGGGTAAGAATCTTCTGAAATGGTTTTAGAATTATATTGGTCACAAGTAAATATGGTGGTGATATTAAAGGCTGATTAATAATACAAAATGGAGAAGATAATTTTGCCATGATTTGTTGAGTGGATAAGTTATATTCACACCACTTATTTTATAAATGAAATTTAAAGTTTTAATGTTTTGTTAATTGAATTATAATTTTTACCAATATTGACGCTGTCAGTTTTGTAATTAACGGTCGAATTTTGACAAAAATATAAATAAATAAAAGCGCAAGCTGTTGTTCATTGGCATGGGCGTATATAGAAAATAATTTGGGAGGCGGCTGGGAAAATTTTGGGGGGCTGAGACCATATCCGGTGTATGGAATACTAACTATTTAGATCTTGGAAGAGCTTTAGCCAACTTAAACGCTATTACACCCAAAATAGAATATTTTTTATGTATTTAATGATCTTATTTAATTTATTTTTAAGGGTTTTATGACATTTTTACCGATCAAATCAAAATTTCGGGGGGGGGGCTGAGACCATATCCGGTGTATGGAATCCTAACTATTTAGATCTTGGAAGAGCTTTAGCCAACTTAAACGCTATTACACCCAAAATAGAATATTTTTTATGTACTTAATGATCTTATTTAATTTATTTTTAAGGGTTTTATGACATTTTTACGGATCAAATCAAATTTCGGGGGTGGCTGCAGCCCCCTTAGCTCCCCCCCCCCTTATATACGCCCATGGTTCATTGAACTGTGCAGTTTTTCGAAGAATTCACATTGACTCAAATAACCTCGTCTTTTCTCCGTGAGTTCTTTGAAACGGTGTCTGGTTCATATATTTTAGGTCGTGGCTCTGACATACATTATATACTTCAGAATTTTATATCAATTCTCAAAATAACAAAATATTCTTGGTAATTGAGTGAAAGTACACATAGCAACATAAGACTCCCCTCCACAGATTCCTCAGCAACTTCTGAGAAGACTTGCTATCGAATAGAAGTAGAATCGTCTCTTCGTGCCTTATCTGACATCCTTTCTTTGAGTCCATTCATTAGAAGAACCCCGTGAATGTGGGTCAGGCACACCATAGAGGGGAATCCCACCCACCTTCCTTCTCGTCTATTCCTTAGCTTGCATCACTTCTAGAGTTCCTAGTAAGCCAGTATGGCGCCCGAACAGCCTGTGGGTTCTGAGTTCGGTCATTTCCAACAAGGAGATGTCCTTTTCGAGACGAGGACTCCTACGGGCCGATGGAATTACAGCGGTCAGTTTTACAGGAGGTTCCTGTTCGAACGCTCTGAATGAACATCAGTTCCTATAAATTCGGGTTTTTATAGTGGATCGGTTTGTGTTAGTGTATTTTTTCTCGATGGATGCAGTCAACGCATAGGATAAAAAAATGGGTAAAGCAATGTCTTACCATAATTTGCGTTTATTATCAATAAACCATATTTTCTAATGAGATGAAAATAGTTACTATTAATAACTAAGTTTGTAATAACTAAAACCTTTGTCTTCTTAACATAAACATAGAAAAATGTTCTCTGATCTAAAGTCATGATTTAGAATTTTGATTATTCTCTTTTGTAATTCTGTATACTTATTCTGTAGCTAAAGAAGGCTGCCAAAGACCATACCGAAACTCTGAGGTTTCATCTTAGCAGAACTGTTCTTTGACTTATATTTTTTAGTTCGTAGATTTAGGCGATAAACTTATGAAAACTCAGCGATGTACACATATTCTTGGGCAATAATAAAATCTAACTTGTAAATACTGCAATGAGACTTTGACTGTTAAACACTTACTTACAAACTGTAGACAACTCATCAAGTTAAATATTCCCCACGACTTACTGACAGAAGGTAGCCCACACATCCATACACTACTCAAAAAGTCCGACTCGCAGGAACTGCATCATCTTAGCGCGGTTCCGTTCATATCGCTATTGTCATTTGAAAAGCTTAGAATAGAAACAGATAATATTTTGTTCGGCCTTTGTTCAAAGGGGTTTATGACTTTACCTGGTCGGGTCCGCCAGACCCCAGAATCCTCTTCTAGAGATACTTATTCAATGCATTGAAAAATATCAAAAAATTTCACATTTTCTTGTGACCTTCTACTATAGTAATAATTCTACAAATTAAAAAATTAAAAAATAAAATAAAAAACCAACAGCCAACAGCAGGCAATTGAAAATATTCAAAAGACGTCATCGAATCTCTTCTCTTGGCAAGCTATATTTCTAACAATGAATTGTTTTTCTTATTTTACTTAATCTGTTTTATTGCCAAATACACAATCCATCTATAAGCAATTAAAAAATAACAAGGAATAAAAACAGGCAAAAAGAACCGTTTGAATAAACGAAATCAATTACTTCAAAGTTTAAGCACTTATTTCTCCGATTGACATCGCTTGCTCAAAACTTCCAGAATACTCTTCTAGAGATACTTATTTCATACATTTTCAATGCATTGAAAAATATCAAAAATTTTCACATTTTCTTGAAAAGTGAATGTGTATGTTTTGATGTATACATGTGCACTTTTCAAAAATTTG
Organism: Gonocerus acuteangulatus; assembly: GCA_946811695.1. Classification (NCBI taxonomy): domain Eukaryota; kingdom Metazoa; phylum Arthropoda; class Insecta; order Hemiptera; family Coreidae; genus Gonocerus; species Gonocerus acuteangulatus. The sequence goes on along the minus strand of OX328129.1, from coordinate 20,244,603 downwards.
AAAAGTGCACATGTATATGTTACAGACAATGTATACAATCAGGCATTCTATAGAATGCCTACATCCAGCCGGCAATGTATGAAATAAAGCTTATTTCATACTTAGCCTAGTATGCATTCTACAGAATGCCTACTGTGCTTTAGGCAAAGTATGAAATACAGGATTTATAGCTTGTAGGAGTAACTACCGGCGCACACACGGCAAATTGAGCCATTTAGCGCAACAAAAGTATTTTGTGTTTTTATTTTAATGTTATACTTTTTATGTTTTTAAATGATTTGTTTAATAAGCCTGAAAACATTATTTTTTACATTGGTTTCAACTATTAAGAGTGTTTAGAATCGGTTAGTAATAAAATAAAACGCAGAATTATAGAAAACTTATAGAAAATTCATGATCTTCGGCAACTGGATTTCTTTTTGTAACCATTTTGCATGTTTTTTAAAGAATCTTTCTTCCATATAATTACAATCTTTCCATTTGGCCGTTATCTTAGTTACAAAGACTTTCATTATATATTTTATTTGTTCTTCGTATATTTGTGAGTTAAATATTTTATATTTATTCACAATATAAGTACACAATTTTTGATTGCACGTGAGAGCTGAAACTTTGAATAAACTTTCATTTTTCATCACAAAAAAACAGTTCTTTTCTTGTTATATATAAAACGGGTTCTTCAGAAGCTATCTGACTACCTAAACAAAATTTAAATTTACATCAAAAGGGGGAAGAAGGGGGAGCTAAAAGTGTCAAGACAGTAAAGTAGAAGCTTAAGGCTTTTTGAAAAAAAATATTTGGAACTGGAACTTTGTGGAACTTTTTTAAAAACCTTACTCAAACTTGATTAATCAACAAAATATGAACAATCTAGTAATAATTTCATTAATATATTTTTTTCTTCGATATGCCTTTCTGTTATTATTTATTTAAATTTTAACGTCCATTTATTATTAACTAGGAATTTTAGGACGGGTTATCTATAGGTTACCACCCTTTTCTAGCCAGGATAGGGGTGATGCCTTTTCTTTTTTCTAAAGAAAAGTCTCCACCCCTAGTGGGAATCGAACCCACGACCTTTGGCACGGAGTGTTAAGTGCTCACGCCTTAACCCTCACGGCCACCGAGTCTCCTTTTTTGTGTTATTAGATATACTTAAGTAATCAACAAAATATGTAAAATTTAGTAATCATTTCATTAATAATTTTTTTTTCTTTGATATGCCTTTGTGTTATGACAAATATATTATATATTTATAAAGAACATACCACTAGGTAATAAATCCATTGTGAAAAGAATTTATGAAATTTGCAGACAATTTTTAAAACACACTTAATTAAGACCGTAGTTGGAACAAGACTAGACAGTGGAAGTGGAAGAGACTAGCAATGGTTGCCTTCCGTATTGTCTTAGACAGGTCTGGATTAAACTAGATAAAAAACTCGTTCGGTTTTCAATGAATAGAAGACTCTAGCACGTGTTGACACGTAAAATGACTTTTTACGATGACATCACATTTTCGACTTTTGTCGCCCTAAAGTAGGTGTTTTGCCCAGTGTGCGGCGCTGTGATTGCGGATTTATATCCATGAACATCGCGTCTGATGATGTCTAGGAGAATTAGAAGAATGCCTAGGACGACTTTTGGGCATACGTGCTATGCGTTTCCGCTCGCTACGCTCGCTCAAGAAGATATCAAAACCCTAGTTAATCCAACTCGCAGAAATTAATAGAATTCTATTAAATTCTGCGAGTTGGATTGACCAGGGTTTTGATATCTTCTTGTGCTGGCTCAGAAAATATAACCATTTTTTCTTCTGAAGGTCGGGTGCTTCCGAATGCAATAACAATGAGAACTCGTAAATTTTAAGCGTTGGAGTTAGGAAATGATTTATCTTTTGGCTGGAGTAAGTGATTTCAAACAGCGCTTCTATGTCCCGTGCCTTATGCTTAGCCTTGTTGGAAGGCTGTTTGCGTGGGAGTGTGTTAGCCCCCCCCCCCCCCCCCGTCATGCATTGCCGAATCCATGGGAGGATAACGAGACCTAAAAATAACCAGGCTGAAGGAGACTCTCGACCAATTCCTGGTTTGGGGGCATCGTTAGTTCGCCACCCACCAGTGGTCTTATCTTCGATTCCTCTTTCAATCATCCTCTTCAATCATTCTTCTTCCTTATCTTCTCGCAGCTTGTTCGCTTCATTTTAACGCTTTAATGGCCGACAAGTCTTCTAAAATAATCAAAGAACTAAATTTGGCAAAATGTCCTACAGTGTCCGACAAATCACTCAACCTTCAAGCTAATCAGCTGAGAGGAATAACTTAAAACCAATTATTAGTTACCACGCATACAAATTATCAGATATAGATATTGACAAAAAAGAGGCCGAATCGCTGAAACAGCTAAACGGGTTTCCTTAAGACGGGAGGTGACAATTTTACAGATACTTAATACCATCCCCAGTAAATGTGTTCACTTGATTTAAACTTCTAACTATTATTATTATTATTATAACATATTATTATTATTATTCCCGTTGGAGCTGAGCCTCATCCACAACAAGATAAAGCTGCTGCTAGTCTTGAAGAAAGGATGTTGACAGGAGAAGATGCGGAACAAGATGATAAGACAGTACCGACTCCTCGGAAGGGAGTATTGCCCAAGGAACGGATTACCAAATTATCGAAACCTGGAATTAAGAAATCTTCGGGAAAAATAACAGAACCTGGAGGACGTAAAGTAAACATTAAGAAGACGTAGTCAGTGTACTCTTTTGTATATTTTCATGAAATTATTTTTCCATACTATGTTTCAATGTTGATGATAGCAAGCAATTAGTAAATAGCACAGCTATAATTGTAGGTACTCCAGGATTCTAAACCTTTGTGTTAAATTCATTTTGTTTATGTTATGTATACGCTTTTGTATATTTAATTTCAATATTTTTTTATTATTTTGTGATAAGTTATTCAAATTACTGATTCTGATTTTGTAATCAATTATTCAAATTACTGATATTCTAAAAATCAAATTTGTAATATTTTTTGTTTGTTTAAGAGCTTATAGTCTTAGTTACGAAGCTCTCAAAATTGAATAAATAAATAACTATTATTACCTATTACCTAACTACAGTTTTGTAATATTATTGCTTAGACAGAGTTTTTTTGTTTTTGTTTTGTTTTTTTTTGGGGGGGGGGGGGTGTCCTTCATTGCAGCTGTAGTAAACTCGGGTAAGTTCATGAACCATTAAATTTCTTTTGTTTTTTCCTTGCAAAGGTAGAGACAATCGCGTCCGAGTTATCTTGGTAATAAATGCCGTTTAGATTTTAAAATGCGCTGAAAAATTGACGGATATTCAATACCATTGTCTATAATATTTTTACTTTAGCTATTATTACTAATTATTAAATACACTATATTTAGCTTTGTATTACATTTGGCAAGATTGTGAATTTTTTTTTGGTTGATTTTTTTTTGAGCCTAAGTTCTGTTATGAAACATACCAAGCCACATTTTTTTCGACAAAAAAAATCTTTTTTTTTACACCTCACAAAGCTACATCTGAAGATAATAAAATTTTTTTTGTACAAAGTTTCATATATATTAGGGCATTAAATGCTTACTGTATTTACTCATCGTGTAATTAAAAAAAAAAATCAGAATAGAGTCTCTGAAGCAATAAAATGATTTCCATCTACTTTAGCTACATAGACAAAGTTATTTTACCGTTAAAAAAATTTAATTTAACCTATGACTCATTCCAGGAGCTGATGATGGAGGGATTTTTGAGTAGACAGAAACAGGTAAAGCTGAGATATTAATGAGAAAACACCTTTTGGAATCCTATTTATTTATGGATGATAAAGTTAATGCTAAAAAAATTCATAGTTTATTTTTTTTCTTTTTACTGAATAGTTTCACTCATTTTACTGTTAAACAAATTTGAAAAGTAATGAAAACGAAACCGGTGATAACACTAAATTGCACGAAAAAAAAACCGCTTTCGAAATTTTGAACACTGTTCTCCCCGGCTGAGATAATCGTATCAAAATATATTTAATAAAATATCTAAAAAAACTGTAACTATAATTTGGACAACATACTAGTAAGTACTTGTTTATTGAGTTCCGCGGCGTTGCTGACAAACACATTTCTTATCTAGTTGTTAAGTCGAATACAAATAATAAAAATAATAATTATTATAATTGTTCCACAACTGGATGCAGTGAGAACCGTTCGATACTTTTTGAATATCCAGCATATGTACATAACTATTTAATTTGGTTGGATGTAAATCCCCCGAAGTAAATTGAACTCCCGGAAACTGAGGAACCCCCACCCCGATAAATAATAATTGAATTAACCCCTTCAGGTCCGAATTTTTATTTCTTGATAAAAAAATGTTATTTTCCTGCCATAGTTGTGTATTGCTCTTGTGAAGATTCATGATTTTTTTCAGAATTTTATGGTTAACCTGAAATGAGTTATGTAATGTCCAGTATACTGGACATTGGTTTTCAAGTTTTTTTTTTTTTTTTTTTTTTACGGCCCATCTACATCTAGGTCATTAGCGCCGACATCCAGGGTGCAGCGAGGAATTTTACCAGCGAGCCGTGGGATGATAAAATTCCTGCCGGAGGTTGGGAATCGAACCCACCATCTCCCACTTTTGTGGTTCTCAAGTAATGCGATTTGTGGATGAAAACCGAAATTCAAAATTTCGAAATATTAAAAAAATATATAATTAAAGCAGTAATTTATTACCAATTTAAAATAAAATAATTCAGAAAAAATAAATTTGAAAAATTATTAGTAAATATTATTGTAAAAGCTAAAATATCATAAGGTATTGTAAAAATAGATTAGAATTTTAGACATGAAATTGTTGTCAGCGCACAGTAATAATGAAAATTAATGAAATTGAAATATTTACAGTCTAGTCTCAAAAAAAGATATTTGATTATTTAAAAAAACAAAACATAAAACTACTAAGAATATATTTTTTGAAAGACTATAAAAGACGGCGCAAACAGCGTATTTGCGCATGGGCAATAATCCTTAATGAAGAAGTATAATTGAAATTTAGACTCACCTGTCGTAGCTGACCTGTCGTAAGCTGTCGCTTTTGGGCATACGTGCTATGCGTTTCCGCTCGCTACGCTGGCTCAAGAAGATATCAAAACCCTGGTCAATCCAACTCGCAGAAATTAATAGAATTCTATTAATTTCTGCGAGTTGGATTGACCAGGGTTTTGATATCTTCTTGAGCCAGCGTAGCGAGCGGAAACGCATAGCACGTATGCCCAAAAGCGACAGCTTACGACAGGTCAGCTACGACAGGTGAGTCTAAATTTCAATTATACTTCTTCATTAAGGATTATTGCCCATGCGCAAATACGCTGTTTGCGCCGTCTTTTATAGTCTTTCAAAAAATATATTCTTAGTAGTTTTATGTTTTGTTTTTTTAAATAATCAAATATCTTTTTTTGAGACTAGACTGTAAATATTTCAATTTCATTAATTTTCATTATTACTGTGCGCTGACAACAATTTCATGTCTAAAATTCTAATCTATTTTTACAATACCTTATGATATTTTAGCTTTTACAATAATATTTACTAATAATTTTTCAAATTTATTTTTTCTGAATTATTTTATTTTAAATTGGTAATAAATTACTGCTTTAATTATATATTTTTTTAATATTTCGAAATTTTGAATTTCGGTTTTCATCCACAAATCGCATTACTTGAGAACCACAAAAGTGGGAGATGGTGGGTTCGATTCCCAACCTCCGGCAGGAATTTTATCATCCCACGGCTCGCTGGTAAAATTCCTCGCTGCACCCTGGATGTCGGCGCTAATGACCTAGATGTAGATGGGCCGTAAAAAAAAAAAAAAAAAAAAAACTTGAAAACCAATGTCCAGTATACTGGACATTACATAACTCATTTCAGGTTAACCATAAAATTCTGAAAAAAATCATGAATCTTCACAAGAGCAATACACAACTATGGCAGGAAAATAACATTTTTTTATCAAGAAATAAAAATTCGGACCTGAAGGGGTTAATTCAATTATTATTTATCGGGGTGGGGGTTCCTCAGTTTCCGGGAGTTCAATTTACTTCGGGGGATTTACATCCAACCAAATTAAATAGTTATGTACATATGCTGGATATTCAAAAAGTATCGAACGGTTCTCACTGCATCCAGTTGTGGAACAATTATAATAATTATTATTTTTATTATTTGTATTCGACTTAACAACTAGATAAGAAATGTGTTTGTCAGCAACGCCGCGGAACTCAATAAACAAGTACTTACTAGTATGTTGTCCAAATTATAGTTACAGTTTTTTTAGATATTTTATTAAATATATTTTGATACGATTATCTCAGCCGGGGAGAACAGTGTTCAAAATTTCGAAAGCGGTTTTTTTTTCGTGCAATTTAGTGTTATCACCGGTTTCGTTTTCATTACTTTTCAAATTTGTTTAACAGTAAAATGAGTGAAACTATTCAGTAAAAAGAAAAAAAATAAACTATGAATTTTTTTAGCATTAACTTTATCATCCATAAATAAATAGGATTCCAAAAGGTGTTTTCTCATTAATATCTCAGCTTTACCTGTTTCTGTCTACTCAAAAATCCCTCCATCATCAGCTCCTGGAATGAGTCATAGGTTAAATTAAATTTTTTTAACGGTAAAATAACTTTGTCTATGTAGCTAAAGTAGATGGAAATCATTTTATTGCTTCAGAGACTCTATTCTGATTTTTTTTTTTTAATTACACGATGAGTAAATACAGTAAGCATTTAATGCCCTAATATATATGAAACTTTGTACAAAAAAAATTTTATTATCTTCAGATGTAGCTTTGTGAGGTGTAAAAAAAAAGATTTTTTTTGTCGAAAAAAATGTGGCTTGGTATGTTTCATAACAGAACTTAGGCTCAAAAAAAAATCAACCAAAAAAAAATTCACAATCTTGCCAAATGTAATACAAAGCTAAATATAGTGTATTTAATAATTAGTAATAATAGCTAAAGTAAAAATATTATAGACAATGGTATTGAATATCCGTCAATTTTTCAGCGCATTTTAAAATCTAAACGGCATTTATTACCAAGATAACTCGGACGCGATTGTCTCTACCTTTGCAAGGAAAAAACAAAAGAAATTTAATGGTTCATGAACTTACCCGAGTTTACTACAGCTGCAATGAAGGACACCCCCCCCCCCAAAAAAAAAACAAAACAAAAACAAAAAAACTCTGTCTAAGCAATAATATTACAAAACTGTAGTTAGGTAATAGGTAATAATAGTTATTTATTTATTCAATTTTGAGAGCTTCGTAACTAAGACTATAAGCTCTTAAACAAACAAAAAATATTACAAATTTGATTTTTAGAATATCAGTAATTTGAATAATTGATTACAAAATCAGAATCAGTAATTTGAATAACTTATCACAAAATAATAAAAAAATATTGAAATTAAATATACAAAAGCGTATACATAACATAAACAAAATGAATTTAACACAAAGGTTTAGAATCCTGGAGTACCTACAATTATAGCTGTGCTATTTACTAATTGCTTGCTATCATCAACATTGAAACATAGTATGGAAAAATAATTTCATGAAAATATACAAAAGAGTACACTGACTACGTCTTCTTAATGTTTACTTTACGTCCTCCAGGTTCTGTTATTTTTCCCGAAGATTTCTTAATTCCAGGTTTCGATAATTTGGTAATCCGTTCCTTGGGCAATACTCCCTTCCGAGGAGTCGGTACTGTCTTATCATCTTGTTCCGCATCTTCTCCTGTCAACATCCTTTCTTCAAGACTAGCAGCAGCTTTATCTTGTTGTGGATGAGGCTCAGCTCCAACGGGAATAATAATAATAATATGTTATAATAATAATAATAATAGTTAGAAGTTTAAATCAAGTGAACACATTTACTGGGGATGGTATTAAGTATCTGTAAAATTGTCACCTCCCGTCTTAAGGAAACCCGTTTAGCTGTTTCAGCGATTCGGCCTCTTTTTTGTCAATATCTATATCTGATAATTTGTATGCGTGGTAACTAATAATTGGTTTTAAGTTATTCCTCTCAGCTGATTAGCTTGAAGGTTGAGTGATTTGTCGGACACTGTAGGACATTTTGCCAAATTTAGTTCTTTGATTATTTTAGAAGACTTGTCGGCCATTAAAGCGTTAAAATGAAGCGAACAAGCTGCGAGAAGATAAGGAAGAAGAATGATTGAAGAGGATGATTGAAAGAGGAATCGAAGATAAGACCACTGGTGGGTGGCGAACTAACGATGCCCCCAAACCAGGAATCGGTCGAGAGTCTCCTTCAGCCTGGTTATTTTTAGGTCTCGTTATCCTCCCATGGATTCGGCAATGCATGACGGGGGGGGGGGCTAACACACTCCCACGCAAACAGCCTTCCAACAAGGCTAAGCATAAGGCACGGGACATAGAAGCGCTGTTTGAAATCACTTACTCCAGCCAAAAGATAAATCATTTCCTAACTCCAACGCTTAAAATTTACGAGTTCTCATTGTTATTGCATTCGGAAGCACCCGACCTTCAGAAGAAAAAATGGTTATATTTTCTGAGCCAGCACAAGTTTGATGCAGGTAGGTCAATGACAGCTGAAAAGGCGGCATTAGTCTATGAAATATCTAGTGGTGATATTTATTCATTTCGAGAGCTTCGCCACAAGGGTGATCTGCTCTATTGAATATCGAAAAATAAAAATAAAGTGAAAATAAATAATATAATAAGGAATATAATAAAGTAATTGTTTATGAATTAATTGGTCATGATCTGAAAATTAAATATAATCCTATGATAGATCACAAAATAGGGCTTTGATTATAATAATAATTATTATTATTATAATCAAAGCCCTATGTTATATATATATATATATATATATATATATATATATATATATATATATATATATATAAATCACCTGTCCGTTTGTCTGTTTATTCCTTATACAAATCCACACCGTTTAACCGATTTGGACCAAACTTGGCATACATGTACTTCTTGATACGGGAAATCTCCTAGGCTAGCTCAAAATCGTCTAGGCTTTACAGTTCGGAAGTAACGAGTTCGAATATGTCATTTACAGAAGAGTGAATTGTCAGAAATAGCCATTTTCTTTCCAGTGTTGTCTAGGTGGAGATTAGCAAGCCAACAAAACATTCTTCTTTTTTTGCGAAAAGGTTTTTTTGGGGAACAAAACTTTTCAGTTTTAACCTTTGTATGTTTACCTAAATTATAGCCTTATATTCTCAGAATTTGGCAAATAATATCATATAAGATCAATTTTCTTAATTTCTGTTGCAGATGTATGTAGGATAACACTGGGTTCCTAGAAGCCATTAACTAATTTCTTCTTAAAGTATGGTGTGTTTATCTAACTTCCAAAACTTTTTAGTTTTAACAAAATTTTTGTGTTTTTCTAACTTATAGCCTTATATTCTTAGAATTTTGACTAATATATATTAATAAATAATTTGAAATATTAAGTTTTTGATCTGTTGACTCTCCAATTGCCATTTTCTTTCCAGTGTTGCCTAGGTAGAGATTAGCAAGCCAACAAAACTTACTTTTTTTTTTTTTTTTGAGATAGGTTTTTCTTTTGCGAACAAAACTTTTCAGTTATAACCTTTATATGTTAATCTAAATTATAGCCGTATATTCTCAGAATTTGGACAAATAATATCATGTAAAATTAATTTTCTTATTTCTTTTGAAGATGTAGGACAACACTGGGTTCCTAGAAGTCATTAACCTATTTTTTTTTAAGTTTGGTGTGTTTCCATAGTTGTTTATCTTTATTTGCAAATTGCATTTTTTCACATCCATTTGCTTAAAAAAAACTATGTCTTCAACATTAACCCATGAATCTGCACAGAACTTTAATAATTTAAATACTTTTAGTTCTTTACCATACCACCTAAAATCATCTATATATGTGACATACAAAAATTTTGTGTTTGTCTAAATTATAGCCTTATATTCTCAGAATTTGGACAATATCATATATTAGTAAGTAATTTGAAGTATTAAGTTATTGATCTCTTGACTTGCAGGTTCCCGTTTGTTTTCCATAGTTGATTTTTTTTATTTGCAAATTGCATTTTATCACATGTATTTGCTTAATAAAAACTATGTCTCCAACATGATACCCATAGATCTGTACAGAACTTTAATAATTTAAATACTTTTAGTTCTTTAACGTACCACCTAAAACCATCTATATGTGACATGATATTTAAACATTTGGGTCATTCCATGTCAAATCAACCCCAAAAAAATAGGATTTGACACCCATGATCTCAGATTTGAATGGAACTTGGCATGTGCGTTCCTTTCATAATAGTTTTGCTCAATCTGAAATAGTTTAGTTTTATGCCCTGATGAAGTATTTGAAATTTTGCAGTTATCATGGATTGGACAAAGGAAGTGCACTTAGTTCTAGAATATAAATCAAAACTACTTTATTTATCGACCAATGTTGATGACATTTTTTATGACAATACTTCAATAAATATGGAAGCCAAAAAAAAAAATAATATAATCATAAAGTAATTACAAATGGTCTGAAAAAATCCTAAAGTGTTAAAATACATTTTTAAATTAAAATTAAATATGGCGTTCCACACTAAGTGGAATATCATCAAAAGGTAAAAAGAAAATCACTAAAGTATTTTTTTATTATTATTCTAAAAGGTATACACTATCAAATGAAACAATAAAATTTATGGTTTTTTCACTCTTTAATTTTTTTCCCGTGAAAGACAAAATATTGTTCAATTAAAATTTTAGCTAACAATACTATATTATTTTTTATAATACAGTGATTTAATTTTAAAAACTATAAAAAATATCCACTATTACCCAAAGCTACAAACAGATATTGTTCAGTAGTCAATGGGTTCCGGTTGATCGAAGTGAAATGTTCTGGTGTTCCAGCACAGTTGATGAGGTTATTGATAAATTAATACCGCATTCATAGCTACATTGATAAATCGCAACCTTCTTCAACAATTTGAAGAATGTAGCCTCCCCAAATAAAGCTGTTATCTCAATGGATTTTAGTGAAAACTACCATTGGACCTCAGATTCACCCTGCAATGATTCACTATAAGAATACAAGCATTGAAAAACTAATTTTATCACTTTGTATCGTTTCTGATGACCTTAAATATGACGTGAGCATGGCATATAGTATCCCAAAAACTAAAATTGCTATTCAGAATGAGAACTACCTACATGTACAAAACATTCATTACTTTAGTGAAGGGTTTGCTGGGAATATAAAAAGAAATACAACTTAATTTTTATCACATGTAACTGCACACCAATGACTAACATTAAAATTTGAAATATTAAGTTTTTGATCTGTTAACTTGCTGGTTTCAGTTTGTTTTCCGTGGTTGAATTTTTTATTTGCGAATTGCATTTTATCACATGCATTTGCTTAATAAAAACTATGTCTTTAACATTAACCCATGGATTGTCTGAACTTATAGCAGGCTCAATATCTACTTGGCTCATACGGAGAATTGTAGTGTTTGTCGTTAAACCAGATGCAACATTAGCAAACTCTAGTTTTTTACATTTTTAGTTTCAGATTTGCTCATAACTTCCATTAGAGACCAAGGATTTTACTCTCTCTCCCACCCTATCTACTACACGTTTGTCATGAGCTGTAGTAAAATATTTCCGCTAAAACTTTTTGTGAAATTTTTCTGAAAGTATGTAAAGCATTTTTTTTTTATTATTATATCATATAATCTTATCAAAAGTGCGTATACAGAATTCATACCTTTATCTTTAGTATTGGAAAAAGAAAAGTAGTACATTTGTTTTTGAAAAATAATGCTGCTGTAAATAATTGAACAGTTTCTCATGACCACACCTGATTGAATTTCGTTTTGATAATCGCAAGAATAAGCCATCGCAAGAACGGACGTTTTCTTTTCATTAATCAGTTATTTATTTTATTTAATTCATTTATATTCATTCTTTTTTTTTATTTCTTTCAATTAATTTAGAATTTTGGTATTTTTATTTGTTTCTTTTTCAATATTATTATTTTTATTTGTATTATTATTATAGTTGTTATCATTACATCATCATATTTCTCTATTTTAATGTTATTATTATTATTATACTTTTAAAACTCAGAGAAAAAATTATTAAAAAAAAATATGTATATTACTTTGATTGTAATGCAGGCAGTATTGGAAGATGGAACCTGCAGAACCTAAATAATCTCCCACAGTATAGAGATACTATATCGTGGGAAAAAAAAAAAGAAAAAGCCATTCAATTTGTTCCTCATATAAATCCACAGTTTTTGAGCGATTTTGAACAAACTTGGCACACAGGTAGGTCTTGATACGTAGAGTGTCATAGGCTAGGTCAAAATCATCTGTCAGCTGTCGGTTTGTCTTTTTTTTCCTTATACAAATCCACACGTTTGACCGATGTTGACCAAACTTGACACACAGGTAGGTCTTGATAAGGGAAGTGTCATAGACAAGGTGAAAATAATCTACCAGCTGTATGTTTGGTCCTTACAACTATATAATATGAAGTTGGTGTAGCATGGCACACTGGGTAACAGCTAGTAAATAAATAAAAAATAATAAAATATAATAAATAAAGGAATAAAGAACATAAATAAAAATAAAAATAACGGTAAATAAAATACATAAAGGAATGAATAGGTTGGCAATTATTGTAAGATCAGAAATTTAATAATGTTTTGTTCTAGAAGTAATAAAGAGTTAATTAATTAATAATTAAATCAGTTCCTTTTTTAGCGAATTTTTTTAAAAAGGCGGAAGGTCATTAAGATATTGTTTGTACTTACAAGATGTAGTATGTACTGTCTTCTTGTCTTGTTTACAATGAATTTCGGCAAAAGATGGACCTTCTTGCAGTCCTGAAGATATTGTATTTTTTCGGTGTTAACCCCCATTAGGTCCGAAGCATTTCTTCATTGCCTCGTCGTTAATTTGACTCCATATATTTGACTTGGGGCACTGTATAAATAATTATGAACTGGCGCTTTGCTCGAATTTAGCGAATTATTGAAATGGGCGTAAGGTCATTATGAAGAACTCAATATGGAGTGATAAAATGAACTACTGGGAGATTCTGAATATGAATTGTAAGGAATTTTCCTTGTATGAGAAGAATTGAAATATCCTAGTTTATTTTATTTTCTTTCTTATTTTTTTTTTAGTTTTCAAAATTGTGAAACTGACCATTTGCTTCTTGTTGTTGCAGGAGCCTGACTGACTGGGCGGCCGGGGTGAGGCCATGGCTCCCCCTGATCATGTCACAACACCCAGTGTCCTCTTCACGGTTCATCAACAGCACCAACCTACAGGTACATATCACTATATATATATATCCATAGATGTCAGTCGCTTGATTTTTTATATGTGTGAGTAGTCTTAAGTCGGAAGTGTACGAATTACACTATCCGAATTCGTTTTAATGCAATCCGAATTAATTTAATGCGCGGTGGCCATTTACAAAAAAGAAGAGTGTATTTTATGCAGTACTTTACATAGGTTTGTCGGGTGGACCTAAGAGTGCATTTACATCTGATAGTTATTCCAGGAAATATATCTCAGGTGTCGGATATAAAAAATTATGATAATTACCTATCCAACAAGAGTTATATATCCTGCAAGAAGTGTCAAATGTAAACGAACCCTTCAGCATGTTTATGTTCATGAATTTGAGCGGCAGGCTCTAAAAGAATTATTTTTATTCAACTTTAATATAAGACTTACTTTAATAATCAAAAATCAATTTAATCAAGAATAATTTTCATTTATTTGTGATATGATCGCGAAAATAAACATGATATTATTTGTATTTATTATCCATTTTTTACTCATAAATTTCCAATTACATTATCAAATTTTGAGATAATCGCAGTTATGAGTATAGCATTGGATATTTAATTAAATGCTATAACTTTTGTGAGATTTGACATCATGTAGAATTTTTTTGGAAGAGTAGTGATTCTCAAAAGTTTGTCGCTAACTAGGCGTTTTTATTAATGTCAACTTTTTTAACAGTTATTGTGTTTTGAAAAAGACACTTGAAAATGCATTACATTTAAAAAAAATGTTATGCTGATTTTAAAAAATGTGATGTAACGTCGAAAAATAATGTGTCAAAGCAGAGAAACTGGGTTTGTTTACAAAATATGTTTGTTTGTTTTTGTTTAGAACGGCATATATGATGTGTCTGAAACAAAAGCAGATAAAAAGTAAGATTGAGAGAGTTTAAGTAAATTTGTGGTCTAGTTTCACTGCCTTAAGTACCGTAAAAGTGGGTTACTTTGTCCCAGTTTTATGTCATTTTTTGTTTCATGTTTCGGTAAGAATATTTAATATTATAAAATAAACATTAAAAGGGCATTTTTAGGTAGTTGTAATCTTTCTTTATAAGACTATATTTTTAAAATTATATTCTTTACAATTTTTTTGATTTTTTATTATTTTTAAATTTGGGCTAAAGTAGCCCTTAAGCTTGGGTAACTTTGTCCCAAACCAAAGCCACTTTGTCCCAAACCATATTCCTATAAAAAATCACTGTATTTCACTCTTGGATTCAATTAACCCGCTTGTTTCGAAGGGAAACATCTCACAGACATATATACATATGCACTTTATTTTTAAAAAAAGGTAAAAAATGGTACATAATTGACAAGTCATTTTTTTTTTTTTTTTTTTACGTCGTTTCTTCTGAACTAATGGCTTCCAAACAGTCGTTTAAGTTTAGCCTCGGATAATACTCATGATATTTTCTATTTTCTGGTTTTCGTATGTTTTTTACAACATGTTTTAAAATTTAGAATGAAAATAATAGTGCTGGTGTCTTATATATTACGGAGAAAAAAAGTAAATATTGTATAAAAATATTTAAGAAACGAAGACAAGGTATAGTTGGGATTCGGCTATTTAATTTCGTTTTTCATAATATTCAATATAATTTTAGTACCAGGGGCTACTTTCGGCCACTTTTTTCTTGGGACAAAGTAACCCGATATTTAACAGTTACTAGTATCATATTTAAAATAGATCTATATTCAAACTGGAAATACAATTAAGCAAAATTCCAGTAGATATCCTGGTTAGGGATGATATTGGCTACAATATTCGGGTCTTTTTGCGAAGACCACATCCAGTTACTTTTGAAGTAGCAGTAGTGATTGTATCAGTGATTTAGCGCATGCGCATAACTCCTTTGCCTTCCTATTGGAGGATTGGATGACCAATTGCATTCGTTCTTGCTGGGAGTAAAGTAACCTTCAACAGTGAATTAGCTTTTGTTTATGAAAAAGCTCTGCTTATGTTTGTGAGAAAAATGAGTCTTTTACAATTAGTTCGCGATGTTCCTGACAAAGTAAAAGGGATTGGTTTCTTACTGGGAAAAATTAATGGAATCCTATTAATTTTAGCGAGTTGGATAGACTAGAGTCCCTACAATTAATATAATTCTATTAATTGGGAGTTGGATTGACTAGGGTTTTGATATCTTCTTGAGCGAGCGGAGCGTAGCGTAGCGAGCGGAAACGCATAGCATGTAATGCCTAATAAATGTAAAATATCCAAAAAAGAGAGAGAGAGAAAAGGAATAAAATATGTTTGTTTACAAATAACGTTGTTTGTTATCCTTCATAACCTGCAAAACAGTCAACTTTAAAGCTTAATAACTTATTTCATAGTTGAGAGAATTGATTTTGATCATATTAACGTTATTATTAATAAATATTGCTTGCCATTATCTAATATGAATTATAACCGTAGATAACGAGTCAAGAAGTAGATAACCAGCAAAGAACCTATAAGCTAATCAGTAAGCTTATCAGCGAGTACGAGTAAATGTTATAAATCACTACTGCTACTTCAAAAGTAACTGGATGTGGTCTTCGCAAAAAGACCCCAATATTCATTTCTTACTTCCGCTAAAACATCTATTGTTCTCCTTGTGCAGACGGAAGTTTGAGGAGAACAGAAACACGTCTTTTACAATAGGCTGTGAACAACGTCTAGTACGACCTAGCGGAAATCACTAGAACTATTAAACAGTCGATGCCTTCTAGCAGGTACTCAGGCCTAGCAGAATCCTGAGTTAGTACGTGAATCTGACAATATCAGCTGCTGGTACACATGACGAAAACACTTTTTTGTTTTGGGACAAAGTTACACCCTAGGGCCAAAGTAACCCACTTTTACGGTATTGCTATTTACTTGCGATACAGCCTTCATAATATGAAGTTCATATACTACTTATTTTTATTTGAAGTAAGAATAATGACATGTAATATATTAAGGACATAATTGTCATACATGAACTCCAGAAACTGTGACAAATTGCAGGTACAGTTGAAGATGAACAATAATCCTAGAACCATTTGTATAACAATTCTTCGGAATCACTCTGACTCAAACTTCAGATAAAGCCAAGATTCCAATGTCACATGGCTGATTCAGAGCATGTCCAAGAATCTTAATGCGTCATGGAAGATGTACGTTACAATTAACTGTATTAATCACGTCTGACAGAATCCTATTCATTTTCATAGATCTTCTTTTAGATTATTCAATATTTCCACTGAAATGATGCACTTTTAATGGTAATAATATGTAGAAAATATAACAATAACCATTTGAAAGCTTTCTAAATTGCATACAAAAACTAGTCTCAAGTAATTTTCTATATCATTCAGAGTAATCGGTGATTTATGTTTGGCATTGCCTGTTTCGTTCACGTGAACTTTTAGCACTTTCCTCCGAAGGAAAGTAGCTATTCAGGTTGGACTCATGACGGAATTTTTGAAAAATTTCTTCAAATCTTTATCGATCCTACCTAGTAGACACCGAAAATGACCCCCGTTAAAATTTATATATATATATATATATATATATATATATATATATATATATATATATGTGTGTCTGTTAACACGATAGCGGCCAGAGTTTTTGTTTTTTCGCCACGAAAATTGGTATATAGCATTCAATTAGCAAACGATTGAACGAGTTCGTTAACCACCAAAATCGGTCCACCGGAAGGGGGGTTTACCCCGAGCCCAAAACACTAATTTGACCATTTCAGCCGTAATATTTGTTATATTTCAACGAAACTTGGTATTCGTAGTAGTAATATAGAGAGAAAAGTGAGATATAAAAGTCCGACTCGCAGGGACTGCATCATCTTAGCGCGGTTCCGTTCTTATCCGAAGTGCGATTAGTAAAGGAATAGTAGCAGCTATCGGTAGGTTTTGATCTTTCGTTAAAAATATAAAATAAAATCTCAAAGAGAAGGAAGCTTAAAGCGCCACACATGGAAACTGACAGTTTTCTAAACGGATGGGACTCTCCCGTCATCGCGACGCTCACTCTAGGAAAACTCTATTACCAATATGATTCTTATTTTCTCAGCTTTAATGAAATACTCATTCCACCGTTAAATAAACTTAAAAAACAAAAGTGAGGTAAACAGTGACAAAAACCCGTTTAAAATAACAAAACTAACACTTTCGTAGTTTTAAGCACTTACTTCTCCGACTGACATTGCCCCATCGAAATTTGCTTCAGAATCTTTTTTTTAGAGAATTTAGTAAGCTTTTGAATGGTTAAATCGTACTTCCCACGATTTCTTAACTGTTTTGAAGATATTAAGGGGGGAAAATGGTGCTAATACCTACCGATAGCTGCTATATTCCTTCACTAATCGCACTTGAGATAAGAACGGAACCGCGCTAAGATGAAGCAGTTCCTGCGGGTCGGACTTTTTTTTGTCAGACAAATTAATGTATTATGTTTATATTATAATATAAATATTATGTTTATAAGAAGAGCAAATCACTTTAATTGCGGTGTAAAATATTGTTGCTAGCTAAATCTAAGTATTATATAAGCTCATAAGGAAAAAATGGTGCTGATGACTCAGATTTCGATACACCATAAAAGAAAAAAAAAATTAAGGACAATATACAAAGATTCCGAAGTATTTCATGTCTGTTAATAAAATATTTTATTCTAATCCCAATAACGCAACACTTATACACAAATAAACTTTTTTTAGGTACCTATTTAACACGTATAAAATAAGGTTATAATGAGCAATCCGCTGTGGCATACACCAAGTACTACCACCGTGTGGAGTGCAACTAGTATAGACCGGTACGTCTGTACCACTGTGGTATGTAAAGAGCGGCTGTTCTGATACTGGCAAAAATTAGAAATCCTACATTCCTAAAGTTGTTTGGAGGCTTATCTTTATGACTCTAGACAAGGACTTGAAGATGACGAGGGTACACAGGGAGACGAGGGTACCTGGGGACAGGGAAAACGCCCCCCCACCCTAAGTCCTCACCTTCGAATTCATATGATTTCGTTCAATGAATTTAAAAAAAAAAAATTAATAAATAGATAAAAACTTCTGAAAATAGGGAATACCAAAAACAATTCTAAAGAACGAAATCAACACCAGTACAGTCATCTAGATATTCATAGGGCATCTTCGAATTCCAAGATACCGTTGAAACAAAATATTGTTTCTATTTATACGTATCCTGTTTTATTGACTAATACATTTGACTACTATAAGCAATCACAAAAATAACGAGCAGTGAAAAACACTGTAGGAAACACACAAAAAGATTCGTTCAAATAAACGAAATTACCTATGTTTTAAGCACTTATTTCTCCAAATATGACCATCCCATCGCAAATGTCTTCAAAACATTTTTTGTAGAGAATTTAGTAACCTTTCGAATGGTAATCTTTTGCTTGCCAAGATTCCGAATCGTTTACGTGATATTAATGAAAATATACGAAGTTCCCAAAACTTTTCATGACTAAAAATGAAATATTTTATTTTAATCCTTCCTTTACTCCAAACGTAACCAAATATTCAACATATTAGCTTTGATAAAATTCAAACATGCAGAAAATGTTTCAACTGAATCCCATGATTCTAAGTACCAAAATCAAAGACAAAAAGAACAGTTCGAATAAGCGAAATCAATTACTTTAAAGTTTTAAGCACTTATTTCTCCGATTGACATCGCCTAATCAAAACTTTCATTAGAACCATTTTTGTAGAGCATTTAGTAAGCCTTCTAATGGTAATCTTACGTTTCGCAAGATTCTCAACCTTTTTCGAAATATTAAGGAAAGTATACAAAGTTACCAAAAATATTTTATTCTAACCCTTCCTAAACTCCAAACGTAACAAAAATTTCAACATATTAGTTTTGATGAAAGTTGAACATGCAGAAAATGTTTCAACTGAATCCCATGATTCTAAGTACCCAAACCAAAAATGGTATTCAAAAACTATTTTTCCAATTTTCTCGAAAACGGTTAAAGCTATCGCCTTGAAAATGGTTTCATTCGTTTTCCTAGCCCAAGAAGCCTATAAAACGAGTACTTACAAGCTTATGAACTCAAAAACGTAACCTTTCAAATTGGACGACGGATTTTTCTACCAAATTTCTCCGATTGACATCGCCTAATCAAAACATTCATCAGAACCTTTTTTGTAGAGCACTTAGTAAGCTTTCTAATGGTATTCTTCCGCTTACCAAGATTCTCAACCTTTTTCGAGATATTAAGGAAAGTATACAAAGTTACCAAAACGTTTTATGTCTGTTAATAAAATATTTTATTCTAACCCTTCCTTAACTCCAAACGTAACATAACTTTCTACATATTAGTTTTAATGAAAGTAGAACATGCAGATAATGTTTCAACTGAATCGCGTGATTCTAAGTACCCAAACCAAAAACGGTATTCAAAAACTATTTTTCCAATTTTCTCGAAAACGGTTAAAGCTATCGCCTTGAAAATGGTTTCATTCGTTTTCCTAGCCCAAGAAGCCTATAAAAAGAGTACTTACAAGCTTATGAACTCAAAAACGTAAGCGTTACGATTTTTTCTGCGCGAATTTCGCCCCAAACGCCATCTTCTAGTGGGCGGATTTTGCTGGTTAACGAACTTGACCTTTCAAATTGGACGACTGATTTTTGTACCAAATTTCATCAAAATCGGACCATCAGGGAAGCCAGAAATGAGCGAACAGACAAATATATATATATATATATATATATATAAATAAATATATACATATATATATATATACAAATTTGAACCACCGTTATTTTCGGTCTCTAGGGGTTCTGAAACGCGAAATTTTCTTGTCGGCAGTTCCGGATTGTTTCATTGTATCAACCTTATAAGCGGGGTTCCTCCCTATGGGGGAGGGAGGAACCGCGCTAAAAATGAACTAAATCAGTTCATAAGGAGCGGGGGTTTACTCCGGACCGACATTACCAATTCGCCACTCCCAGCCATGATTTTTGGTATATTTCGACGAAACTCGGTATTCATAGTGGTAATCTACAGGTAAATATGTGTTGTAAAAATAAACTAAATCGGTTCATTAGGAGGGGGGGTTTACTCCAGACCCACAATACCAATTCGCCACTACCAACCGTGATTTTTGGTATTTTTTGACGAAACTCTTTATTCGTAGTGGTAATCTACAGGTAAATATGTGTTGTAAAAATAAACTAAATCGGTTCTTTAGGAGGGGGGGTTTACTCCGGACCCAAATTACTAATATACTCATACTGGTCGTAATTTCTGCTTTATTGTAACGAAACGCGGTATACGTCGTGGGTAACTCATGAGAAAGAAGTGTTGTAAAAATGAGATGAATCGGGGGGTTTACTTTGTAATATATTTCAATAGAAAAGGCAGCCAGACAAAGGCGCCGCAAGGAGCGCTAGAGGGACTGTATCCGGTTCCTGCATTAGATCAAAATACGATAATATGAGGTTTTTTGTATTTATTACGTAGTGCAGTAGGTACTATGTGTAAACATAACTCTGGAAGCAAATTAATAATTTATCAGTTACTCATTACAAAATTAAAAGAGAACTATTCATGTTTTTATTTTATTTATCTAGGATATTTTAAGCAAATTGTTCTGGAAAGCAGTCTACACTACCCAAATTCTGAGGAAAGTGCTTAGTTATGCAGCTCCTGCGTGACGGACTTTTTTTTTTATCTGTTTGCTGCCGTTTTCTTATTTTCTTTTCTTTTAAATTGCATTTATCAGTGAAATGTGTATTTAAGTGAAACAAGATAAGAAAATGAGAAACGTATCAGTTATAGTGTTTTCCTAGAGCGATAGTTGAGAAAACGAGGGAGAATATTTCGCGTAGGACATTGCCAGTATCCTTTTCTGATGGGTAAAACCTTTTTTTTTATATTTCAATTGGCTTTTTTAAATTTTTCAAGACAAATCAAAACAAAACATTAACTAAGAAGGATGAAAAAATTCCAAAATTTCCACAGGCATGTTATTTTTTGCAGAACGTTTTCAAGGTTAAAGTTCTTATTCAGTCGAGCCTTGCTCCTGGACTCCGAGAAATGTGGCTTAGTCCCTGAAAACGTACTGCAAAAAATAATATACCTGTGGAAAATTTGGACTTTTTTCTTCCATGTGAACATCAATTTCCACTATCCAAACAAAACATTGACTATTTGAAGGGCTCAGTGCCAAAGGTGACTAACCCACAACTAGAAATATCTTAGAAAATTGGGGTTAAAGTTAAGAAGAGTCTGAAAAAAAAAATAGTCTTGGTGACAGAAATGATTTTAACTGGTTCAATGAATATCATTTTTGTCACAAACAACAAACAAAATTTTTTTTCAGAATCTTCTTACCTTTAAAGTCGATTTTCTAAGTTATTTCTAATTGTGGGTTAGTCACTTTTGGCACTGGGTCCTTCATTTGTATTCTAACCTTTCCAAATGACATAAGGGATAAGATGGGCATCGCGCTAAGATGACGCAGATCCTGGAAGTCGTTTTTTTTTTTACTATAAGTGTCTCATCCTTGTCCACCCTTTTGTTTACCGTTTAAAAAAATAAACAAATTGTTTATTCTTGCGGAAGAGGTGGTAAAACAATATATTTTACGGCCTACACTAGGCTTCCTGAATATTCAAATACCCCTAAGCAGGACATTAGAGAAACCATTTTAACAATTTATTAGGATTATAAACAAGTTGCTAGGGAAATGCAGATAAGAAGGCCCAATTTACCGGTCATACTTGCTGAAATTTATGCCAAACCCTGATTTAATGTAAGGATTAAGGATCCTTCCGCTGGATCATATGTTGTATTGGTCATATATCTTTTTCGAGTTGATCTCTTATACATATGACTTGAATATATCATACAATCTAATCCCCTAAGTAGATTCCTCTTCAAGTCTTTAGACTTAGTATATTAAGTTTGTTCAAATAAATAGATAGATAAGCACGTGTATATTCCCATATCTTATTGTAAATGTAGTTTTTCTGTTGGTAACTGTGTTATTGCAAGTGGCGATCATAACGTGACGTTAGTTGCATGTCGCCATAATATTGTGAAGCATACTCTAACGGAACTCTTAAAAAAAAAAAAAAACAAGATGACGAGGTTTTCTGCAAATAAGATGAACGCTCAGCAAGATGCGCTGATATTGTTGCCATTCAGCGAAACTCCAAAAAGGCTCTAATTTTTGAACCATCAATTTAAGATATAAAAGGCGTTTACAACTTAACGTTTAAATGGAAACTCATCAAGTGTTTGTTTAAGACAGAGTTTGTTTATACCAAATTTTGTCAAAATCTCACACACACATATATTTGTACTAGCTGTGTCTGCGACTTCGTCCGCGTGGAATAGTGACTTTGGGCAGCATTTTTGGATATATTTTTTTATAAATATTATAACCGTCAAAAAAATATGCTTTACAGTAATACTTCCCTAT
Organism: Gonocerus acuteangulatus; assembly: GCA_946811695.1. NCBI lineage: Eukaryota > Metazoa > Arthropoda > Insecta > Hemiptera > Coreidae > Gonocerus > Gonocerus acuteangulatus. The sequence goes on along the minus strand of OX328129.1, from coordinate 20,221,696 downwards.
ACACGATATTAGACGTAGCCATCGGGGATCAAAGCATACAGGCTGCTAGGATTGCTAACATATGACAGAGCCACATGAAGCTGACCGAAAAACAGCTAATACTTTTAGCCACCCACAACTTTTAGCGTCTGACCTTGGGCTTGGTTAATTGTAATCGCGGAACATAGGTTCATTAATACTTCAATGCTATAGGCACGCCAGGACTCGCGATTAGAACCAACAAACGTTGTCGTGATTCTTTACATTGGCATAACGTTTTTATCTATGAACCGATTGACATTAAACATACACTAAATGTTAAGTGAAGCTTACCACAATATATTACTGAAAACCGCATCTAAATCGGATAAGCCGTTTTTGAGATTAGCGTACACAAACGCACAGACAAAGAAACGAAAATTCTAACAATCATTGTTTTGGATGCTATTGCGTTGATAAAGGCCCCTAATAATACTTTTTCTCAAATATCTTCCATGCACAGACACCAATCCGTTAAATTTTTATTACATCGTCCCTATCATGTCAAACTATCGATTATGAAAACTCTCGTTTTCAGATTCGTGAATTTGCTCTTGGATTCTGGATTATACGGCTCGTCGCAACCCTAACTAACCCCTTTAGAATAGCCTTTAATGCTACAAATAAAGTATCGAATATGACCATTTTTCAAAGTATTACTTCGTCAATGTATAGACTAAATCGTTCATATTCGATAGTTCGACATGGTAGGGACGATATGTATTGATATAAAAATTGGAACCACCAGTATTTTCGCAACCTGAACCTACAGGGTTTGAAACATCCTGAGGAGCGCAACACGCTAAAAACTAAAATAAATAAGATCCAAAGAATTTTTCGGGTCTGTTTGCAAAGAGTACATCCAGCTACTTTAAAGTAACTGTCGTGATTTTGGTACTTACTAATTAGCTTACAGGTTCTTTGCAGGTATTACTTCTTTACAGTTTATCTAAGGTTAGAAACCATATTATATAAAAATAGTAATGAAAAGTTAATATAGTAATGAAAATTATTTAAAATCTCTGCAATCACTACTAAAAGTAACTTTTTTTTACTTCTATATTTATATAATATGGTTTTTAGGTAACCCTTAGAAAACTTGTATTAGTAATACTTTTAGTCTTGTAAAGCAGAATATATTTCTGCAAGCAATATTGATTAATAAAAAGGTTAATATTATAGAAATCAATGGTAACTGTGAAGTTTAGGGACCTCCTCACCGATCTTTTAGACCGGTGGTTCTATAACAAATTTATATTTTATATTTATTTCGCATTATGGGCATACGTGTTATGCGTTTCCGCTCGCTCAAGAAGATATCAAAACTCTAGTCAATCCAACTCTAATAGAATTCTATTAATTCATGCGAGTTGGATTGGTTTGAGAGTTGAAGGTTACTTTACTACCAGCAACAACTAACAGAAAAGCTAATGAGTTATGCGCATGCTCTGAATCACTGCTGTGATCACAACAGATACTGGGGTCTCCCGTAGTCTAGTGGCTAGCGCGCTGGATTTATAAGCGGGAGATGGTGGGTTCGATTCCCACCATTTTCTCATCTCAGGGCTCGCTGGGAAAATTCCTCGCTGCACCCTGGATGTCGGCGCTAATGACCTAGATGTAGATGCGCCGTAAAAAAAAATAAAATAAAAAAACTTAAAAAAAAAAAAACTACAGATACTTCACAAGTAACTGGAGAAGTAACTGGATGTGCGGAATCAGACCCAATCTTTTCCTTTCTTTTTGAAATGTCACATTAAGCAGACGTCCTTCATAAATATATAATACATATGCTGTAAGGAGGCGGAGTTTGATGATATGGTCCAGCCCTTAACCAGATATTTGAGCCGACCCGCCCACTAGGATTGGAGCATAAAATCAGTGACCTATCTTAATCCGGTTTTTGTTCCACACGCTCATTTTTATGTGTCTCCATCTATTGGTATCATGTTTCGATTTCCATCTGTCTTATTCCTCACTTTCTTCGCCTCTCGGGATTCCTAAGGTATCACTTATCATACGAATGGGGGATCTGAGTTTCATATTGGAATGACCTTTTGTTTGAATAAGTTTTTTTGCTTAGGAATTTTTAAATGAATTATAAAAATAAAATAGCTTCAAAGGTTTTAGTACCTTTCGATGGAATGTACATATTGATGTTTCTCCTATTAGATACCGAAAATTTCCCACGTTTCAATATACAAAAATTTGTTTAAGTATTACAAAGATACATTATATATATATATATATATATATATATATAAACGATGCCGTTAACCAGTCCGGGTCCATCTGGAATGGGGATTACTTTGAACCTAAGTACAAATAAGTATGAATTTGCCCGTACAAAATGCGGCAACAAAATTCCGTGCACTTCGTGCCCAATTTAAGAGAATAGACTTATCAAACACGTTTCTCATTTACTTGCCTCGTTTTTATTTCCAAAATATCCGCTTTAGTTTTTAGTAAAATTGGGGGCGAGGTTAGCTGGATGGTAGAGCACTGGACTCTTATGGTGGAGGATCTGAGTTCAAATCCCGAGCAAACACTAAAGATTTTTATATTCTAGTGACTCCGTTCATGGGTTGAATTCGGCCTCCCTGACCGTCCCTAGGCCAACCCAGCCTTTAATTAATTTAATAATGAAGTACCTTGGTGCTAATGACCAAACAGCCGACTTAGCAGTCGAAACAGCAAAGGGGAAAATCAGGCGGCCGGAGCATAGTACTGACCACACTATCTCCCTAGTGTGCCGTATGGTCATGTATCAGATACCTCTATAGTATCTGCCCCTCAGGGCCCTCCTGGTCTGTTGGACTGATTTTTTTTTGTTGCTGTAAAAAAGTCAAAAAAAGAAAAAAGAGGCTTAACATAGAATAAGTCAATCTTTTAAATTACATAATTTACGTAAGGCATGAATTGTGGAATATTTATAATTTAAGAAAAATAAATAAATGATATAATATAAAATAATAATAGCACTGACAGTGAGAAAAAAAAAATGTAAAAACATAGTTAACTTCTCATGACAAATAAAAGAACATATGCGGCAAAACATAATAGGGATAGGTAGATACAACTTGTTTATCCTCATAACCAAAAGCAACGAACCACCTTTTAAGGGTGACATTTTTTTTTTTTTATATATGAAACTAGGTATGTGACATCCAAAACAATTTTTTTCTCTCTAATAATTGACTCATCTGTTTACAAAATAAAAACTTTATTAGGAAAACTTTATATTTTTTTAGTGGTATCCATGCTCAGGAACGCACTATATTTTTCAAGTCAAAATTTGTTTTTCTTGTTTGTGGTAAGATTTTTTTTTGTGTGCCTTGTTTTTTCTTTTTTTTTTCTTCTCATTTTTATGCATTTATTTTGTATTCATTTCCTTTTACAGCCCCCATTTTTAAATATTTATTTAATTATTTATTTGTTTATATTAAACTATTTAATTATATAATCTCATCCCCCTCTGAATATGGTTTCATCATTGCTCCAATCTCTCATCCTGTTCTTGCTCCAGTATTTTACAATCCCTCCGTAATCACTATCTTATTTTTATTATTATCGTTCATGTGCATATGTACTTATGTTTTATTTTATTATTTTTTTTTTAAACTTGTATTTAATATTATCTAATAACCAGCTATTATAGTAAGAGACAGGATCAATCTCAATTATATTAATTAATTTTACATACAACTACCAGAGCCAATTCGGCCCATCCTACCCTTATGTATCCCCTAGTAACCCTGATATACTCCCCGGTCTTCGCCTATAAATTATTTTCATAATGCCCATACCATACTCTACCCCGGCTACATGTTGTGTCCCTTACATAGTCTGTCACATATACCTCATCCCCTACATATCGTGTCCGTTACATAGTCCCTTGCTAGTCTGATCCCTAGTTCCCAGGCTCCTTGCTGCGTCGCACAGTGGTCCAAATCCAGCCATCATGGTGTAAAAAATACTTTGAGTGGACGGATTGCCTTCAAACTCGGCATGATGTTTATTGAATGGTTGAGAAGATGTTTTATGAGGATTATGACAAAATAGGTAAGGGTGGGGGTAAGAGGGAGAGTGGGAGGTACTTCATAGGTTTTCGTTGAAGGATTTTGTTCAAATCTTGTATGATGTTCATTGAAGGGTTGAGAAGGTGTTTTATGAGGATTATGACTAAATAGGAGAAGGTTGTGGTGGGATTGAGTGGCCGACCCCTTTTCCCCGAGCTTGTTGAAGGTATTGCATCCACTTCGCCAGTAAGAAAAATAATTACTACTTCCAACCAAGATGAAAACTTAGATTCAAATTTAGATTTATCCCTGTTAGTCTTCCTACATCTGGCCATATAATTTGAATATAAAATTTTGAGTGTTTTTTTAACACGTTCATCTTCTGTAAGACCAAATGCTTGGACCGCCCTTCTATATAAAATTTCAAACGATTTCGAAGTAATTATGAGCTCTCTTCTACTTAGCATCTCTCTTAAAAAAAAAAAAAAAAAGAATAAATAAATAAAAAAAAATGAAAAAAGGCGTCTTTTAAATTATTTTTTCGGTAATGGCACTTCTATATTTGAAGATCAATAATCTATTATGGACTAAGTGACAAAAAAACAGTTAACAATTTTTATAACGTTCAAAGTGCCATTTTATACGTATAGAACCCCAGTTCCCAGACTTTCATACAAAAATAAAAATGTCACTCTAAAATAATTTTAAGTAATTATTCAGACTTTTTCTTGGAAATATTTCACAAGATGTAGCACATTATAGATGATTTGTGATCTTTTGAAAACGGTGCAAATCAGAGTTTCATTTATTACAGCATAATAAATGACCAAGTTAAAAAAAAAGGAATTTACCAAAATCTGTCCTTGACTTCTCAGTAAAAATCGGTTCGCAGACCTTCACTCAAGAACAACACAAGGAATACTGACCCAAATTACTGCCAGCAGATGACCTCTGGGTAGGGGTCATCTGCTGGCATATGAGGGTCAGTACTGCCTGCTTCCGCAGTAGGCAGCGCACCGAGCCTAGGTTTTCCCCATAAAATTCCCTCCCAATACCAAAGGGGCACCGAGGGGCAGACAAACCTTACATATTCTGTTAGAGGAATGTAAAGGTTACAAGCTGACACAAATAACTCCCTGATTCCTCGTGATGCTGATGTTTAAAACCTTTCTAAATTTCACATAGGCGTGTTAAAAAATACTTAACTTTAAAACACTGTTACCCAACTTCATATCAAGATATTTCGATCGTTTTGTCATATTTTTGTAGTCCATCTATGATACCTTTATTACAGAAAACATTATAAAAATAAAAAAATATTATGGCATATTAATTGATTAGTATCCTATGGTTGCAAATAATGTTTGAGCACACATGTATAGAACCGCCATCTTTGAACCGTCTCAGAGACTAAATGGACGGACACAAAATTAATATTTCTTTATTAATATAATTTATGGTTACTATAGAACCTTCTAGACATGTTTTAGCGTTTCTTAAAAAATGTTGGGTTTTTCGATTTTTTGCACCATGATGGCTGGATTTGGACCACTGTGCGTCGCTCCAAATGCCTCGCTGTTTTTGTTATTGTATATTGATATATTTAATAATATTTGTATTCGTTCTTCTGTTTTTGTTTCTTCTTTATGTATAGTTATATTCTTATGTTAAATTTGTTTTCTCAACCGTATGTATATTTTATTCTTATGGGACCAAGTTCCAGAATAAAGTATTTATTTTATGAAAGACAAGCGAGTATACTTCCTAAAAAAAAAAAAAAAAAAAAAAAAAAAAAAAAAAAAAAAAAAAAAAAAAAAACAACTTTAATAATGATTCCGAAAAAGATATACGATTTCTTCAAATGAGGAAAACTTTAGAAATATGAGATATTAATTTAGTTCTATGTCCCGAACGTAGGAAGGCTGGGCATGCAGAGGTGGGCTGCATGAAGAAGCCGATGTCATAGATCACAAGGACCGCCTTCGCCGAATTTAAAATTAACTATAATATATCAAAAGATATGAGCGGTCTTCTTAGGAATTCTATTAACAATGTCAAGACGGACGACGTGGAGGTTAAAATATGTTAGCCACGTTTCTTCATTATTCAGAAGTCCGTCACGCAGGAGCTTCATTACTAAGAACGCTATCCTTAGTAATGTCGCGTTTGTGAAGTAATGTCTCCCGTGGTCTAGTGGCTAGCGCCTTAGATTCATAAGCGGGAGATAGTGGGTTCGATTCCCACCGGCGGCAGGAATTTTCTCATCTCAGGGCTCGTTGAGAAAATTCCTCGCTGCACCCAGGATGTCGGCGCTAAAGGCACAGATTTGTCGATGCGCCGTTAAAAAAAAATAACCTATATAAATACTATATTAACAACTAAGACAAAAAGTCCTTAGAGATTTGCTCGTTTTTGCATCTTTTGGAGGAAATCGCAAAACAAGAAACGAAACAAGTTTTCATTATTATTTAACAAGTCCATTTATTATTGACAACGAATTTTAACCTGAACTAGTTAAACTGTTTGTTATAGAAGAGAAAAGAATAACCTGAAACTAGGCTTTATTGAACTTAGAATAATACTACATATTAGACTGAATGAATAGAATAAACAAAAGTAAACAATGAAATAGAAAACAGCTGTAAACAATGAAATATAAAACAGCTGTTACAAATATTATAACATTCATCCCTCCTAGGTAGTGAAGTCTTTCAAGTATGCGGGGAGACGCCGTTCACGGGTACTTCTTCTTAATGATTGTTGAACTGCTGGATTTGGTTGATGTTGAGGATTGAATTCAGTTGTGTTTGGCACGTCTGGTACACTCTCAGAGACACTTTTATTTTCTTTAAGAGCGTCTTTTTGTGGGGAAGGTTTTGGGTGACCTGTGACATCCATGTCACGAATTGATGTTTCAATTTGTTCATGGTTGCAGTGATTTTCGGGAATACTTTCTGTCTCGCCTATTGGTGCAAGGTGTCTAGTAGACACAGTAGTCTCCCTTCCGTCAGGCAATCTAACATATGAATATTCTGGGTTCCCTTCCAATAAATATACTTCATCGACATGAGGGTCATATTTTGAGCGAATATGTCTTCTCATAAGGACTGGACCAGGGGTCATGAGCCACGTTGGCATCCCGACTCCCACACTGGACCGGCGAGAGAAATTAAACATACGTTCATGGGGTGTTGTATTTGATGATGTGCAGAGGAGTGAACGAATTGAATGTAATGCCTGATTACAAAACTCCTCCCATCTAGAAATATCACTATTTTGATTTCTTGCTGCCAGCTCAATAGTTTTCCAAACTATCCCAACATAGCGTTCACATTGTCCATTTCCTTGAGGATTGTATGCAGTCGTTCGACTCGTAGCAACACCAATGTCAGTTAAAAATGATTTGAGTTCTTGAGAAAGAAAACTTGAGCCTCTGTCAGTGTGCAAGTAAGCGGGTGTGCCAAAAATTGAGAAAAGTTCCTTAAGCTTCGAGATTACTGTATTGGATGACATATCATGACATGGAAAAGCAAAAGGAAAACGTGAATACTCATCGACAATTATTAGGAGGTAACGATTTCTTGTAGATGACGGCAAAGGGCCTTTAAAATCCATCACGATCCTTTCGAACGGTTGTGTAGCTTTGATAAGAGTTCCTTCGAATTTGCGGAATCTTGATTTTACTTCAGAACAAATACGACATCCTGATATGACTTTTCGTATTTCTTCCAATGAGTAAGGGAGATTTTTACAACGAACCCAATGATATAGTCTTGTTTCTCCTGGATGGCACAAAACTTCATGCAGATTTCTCAACTTTGGGAAAGAAGTTTCTATGGAAGAACAAATTCGTGATAATGTATCCGCAGTTTTGTTCTCATTGCCTGGTCTGTATATTATTTCATATTTATAATTTGAAAGTTCCAGTCTCCACCTCATTATTTTTTCATTCTTTATTTTTCCTTGTTTATTACTGTCAAACATGAATGACACTGAACGTTGATCGGTAATAAGACGAAAATTCCTACCGAGAAGATATTGTCTCCACTTCCGTAATGCTTCTACTATCGCATAAGCTTCTTTCTCAATAGACGAATGAAGCTGTTCGGCCTTGGTGAGAGATCTTGAGAAAAAGGCAACCGGTTTCTTGTCTTGAGATAGTGTGGCTCCAATGGCATAATCAGATGCGTCCGTTTCAACAGTTAGTGGAGTGTTGTTGTCGATTGAAGATACCACAGCATTTTGAATGTCTAGCTTAATGGACTCAAATGTTTTCACAGCTTCTAAACTGAGAGGTATAGGACTTCTGACTAATACTTGGATTTTCTCAGCAAACTTTGGTATGAATGGGGCAAAATGGGAGAACATACCTATAGCTCGACGGAGAGAAGATGAGGTACCTGGGATTGGCAATTCACGGAGAGGTTGCAACCGTTCAGGATCTGGACTAATTGTTTTGTGGCGAATGATAAATCCCAAAAGCTTTATTGTGCTTAATGAGAATGCACTTTTCTGTAGATTTATTGTTAAATTGTACTTAGCAACAGCCTTTAGAAATTTTTCTAAATTTTGATCATGTTCTTGTTGACCACGACCACAGATTGTCACATCGTCCAAATATACCTCAATTCCTTGAAGATTTTCTGCGGCAACTATGTTCATTATGGCTCTTTGAAAAGCCGGAACTCCATTCCTAACACCAAACGGAATACGAGTGAATTGATATAGTCGTCCACAGGCTTCAAAGGCTGTATAAGGTCTGTCCTCAGGTGTGATAGGAATTTGGTGATACGCACTGCGGAGGTCAATCGAACTGAAAACTCTATATGAAGCAACTCTATTAATAATGTCATCTATCCTTGGGAGTGGGAATGCATCTAATTCAGTGAACCTGTTGATTGTCTGGGAGTAGTCGACAACCATCCTACGCCGGTGATTAGGGGATTCCACAACCAATACTTGAGCTCGCCATGGTGAAATGCTCTCTTCAATGATGCCATCTTCTAGCAATTTCTTTATTTCATTTTCAATGAATTTCGTATCCGGGGCAGAATGTCTACGCGATCTTATTGATATTGGCTTGCAGTTAGGAGATAAATTAGTAAACAGTTGAGCAGGTTCTACATTAGCAACTGCAACACTACAAATATTCAAGGGAGCTTCAGTTCCTCCAAATGTTACCTGAATTGAAGAATGTCTATTTAGGATGTCATGACCTATTATGATGTCCGTACAAAGATCTCTAAGGATGCTAACTGTTACACCATTGTATTCATTATCCTGTAACTGAAGGTTTATCCTACATTGACCCTTAATTTGGGATTTCAAGGAGGTTGATGCCATAGCAACATCTTCTACTTTACATGGAATCACAGGAATTTTAAGTTTTGAGACAGTGGAATGACTAATGAAAGTACCAGTGCTACCTGTGTCTATCAAACCATGAGCATTTGAGCCATTAATCTTGACAGTAACAACAGCTTTTCTTAGATTTGAAGGTAGAGATGCTAAACAATTAGTGGAATTTGTTGGACGCCGGGGTGATACTGAATATTTATCCTTATTTCTACATACCTTCTGGTAGTGACCCTTGATCCCACAGCTTCTACAGATAGCCTCCCTGGCTGGGCAGATAGATCTACTGTGTTTCTGGAAACCGCAAAAGTAGCACTTTGGACTGACTGATGAGATTGATTGAGGAGCTGGTCGAGAGTCTTCTTCGCTGTGGCTTGGATCCGATTCCTTCTTCATTGAGACTGTATTGATGGTCGATGGAGTCAAATATTCCTGGGATTGATGTTCCGCGAGCTCCAACGATCTTGCTTGAGTAACTGTTTCTTCTAGGGTTAAAGTGTGATTTTCCAATAATCTCTGACGAATATGGGATGACCGCAACCCATCTATAAATGCATCTCTAACAGATTCATCTCTGTTAATTTCAGCACTAACAGCTTTAAAATTACAATCTTTAGCCAAACGTTTAAGAGATTCGACGTACCTGTCAATAGTTTCCCCAGGTTCCTGGCGTCGAGTCTTGAGCTTATGTCGAACAAATATTTCATTGATTGGTTTAATATATAAACTTTTTAAAATTGCAACAGCATCATTATATGTTCCACATTCACTCACATATTCATAGACTGAAGGAGAAATAAAGTTAGTTAACACTTTGAGTCTATCACATTCACGAACATCAGCACTAGTAATAAAGTTCTGGAATGTACGAAACCAATGTTTCCATTCTTGTGGAGCTCCATCTTCATTAGGATTGATACTGAATCTTTCAGGGCGTAGAATACGATCCATTCCAAAACAAAAACTAAGTTCAATAAATTGTTATAGAAGAGAAAAGAATAACCTGAAACTAGGCTTTATTGAACTTAGAATAATACTACATATTAGACTGAATGAATAGAATAAACAAAAGTAAACAATGAAATAGAAAACAGCTGTAAACAATGAAATATAAAACAGCTGTTACAAATATTATAACACTGTTGTTGCTGCTAACCTATAGATAACGGGTTATCTCTACGTTATCTGTTTCTTGACACTGGTCCGGAGCGCCTCAATGTCAAGAAACATTATACTTTGATTACTTATCAATTGACGAATAACTTATAGTATGACGGGAACCGTGCTATAATAAACTGCACACAAATATGTAGTAGCGTTAATTATGATGATACATTATTTTAAGCAATAAAATAACTACTTATCTGCTGTGACGAAGCACGGGTATTCAGCTAGTTTGTTCATAAATGAACCTTTGTTCGCACTTTTTGAATTTTTTCTTACTGTTGTGATTATTCTTGTTTGTAATGTCTGACATTTTATCTTAACCGACTCCCAACCATTCCAGGGCTTCATTTTCCCGCTTTTTATCGAGAAAAATTCTTGCTGCAGGCGAGATTTGAACCCCGGTCTCCCCCATCAGAATCCTAAGCGTTATTCACTTGTTCACTTGGAGACCACCCATGACTTCATGTTTCAAAAATTGTGCTGTACGCAAAATTTAATAGATATAATCCTTGGGAATGGTAAACAATTCTTTGATAGGATCAACAAAACCCTATCTTATGTAAGATTCGACGTGTGTGGCGCACGTATAAAAGTATTTTTGGCCTTTTAGCGTTGCGGATAAAGGACGAACTACAAACAGCGGATTCTTCATGACTCAGATAAGGCTCATAAACTATTTTCAGTTATAAACAGGGACGGGCTCTTAAAGAGGAAAAGAGTTCCCATAACTTTATCCCTCTTTCGGAGTCAATATTGGTTGAGATATCCGCTCGTTTTAGGTTATATTTCCGGTCCTTTGGAAATTCTGTCAAACAAATAATAAATATCAATAAGAACCGGCATTTTACTCCACATCTGCCATGTTGGAAAGATAATGCATACAAAGAAAACGGGTTTTAGTATTTTGGACATTCTGAAGGAATGCAGCTATTCATATTTCATTCATTTTGTCGCGGTAATTCATTCATTTTTTTTTAATATTTATTTATAAGCATCCGCAACTATAGTGCGCAACTATTCGCTCAGAACAATCATACATATATATACAATTAAATTATTTCATATCAGGGTCTTGGAATCACGAATTCCGGACCTTGGGAAATCGAAGTTGCTATCCAGAAGCGCTTCAGGATAGCAAGGGCGAATTTTTACTCTATGGAATGCTGATTCAACAATCTAATTGAAAAATTATGCAATTTAAATTCAATGTTTTAATTATAATTTTAACGAGTGATTTATGGATAACAAAATGCTTGGAGGGACGTTTCAGACCCGGGATTCGCCCTTGAAATAGGACATCGAATTTTTCATAGACGATACTGCTTAATGCACATTAACTTGAAACTGTGAGAGAACTAAAGGCGAACCAGAGAAACAAGGCGAAACTTCATGATACCAACATCTTTCTGAATCAGAAAACAAAATGAAAAAAAAAAAAAAAATGGATTTACTGATTCGCCCTTACTCTTCTAAGGTTCTGATATGTACATCGAAATACGTTATTACATATGTACATCTGTAAATCTGAAAACAAGTTAAGACAGGTTAAAAACACAACAAGAGCCTGGTTAAACGAAAACCTCACAAGACGGGAACAAGTAGTATTAACCAGGCTTAGAATTGGTCACTGCTTACCCATGGATATCTAATGCAAAAGACAGACAGACCAAGATGTAGGCATTGTAATGAGGATCTTACAGTAAAACACATACTTATAGACTGTAGACTGAGAAACAACTTGAAAATACCACATAACTTAATTGACATATTATCACCAGGTAGCCATTACATCTACACAATACTCAAACATTTAAAGACTAACAACATTTACTCTCGAATTTAAACAACCTCAATTTAAATATAATAAAATCCCGATTTAAATCTTAAATTCAACAACATCCTTTAAATTAACATTTGTCCTGAACAAAAGTAAAATTTGTATTTATTTTTAGGCACTTATTTTTTAACTTTGTTATATTATCTTCTTGCTTATTGTTTTATCTCATTTTTGTTTATTTTTTCATATTGTTGATTATATATTTTATTATTTTTATTTTATTTTTTTTTATTTTTTTTTTCGTTATTTATTTATTTTTTATTATTATTATTTTTATTTTTTTTTCCAGACTGTGACTGATTTTTAATATTATATTTATTTATTTAAATTTTAACGTCCATTTATTATTAACTACGAATTTTAGGACGGGTTATCTATAGGTTACCACCCTTTTCTAGCCAGGATAGGGGTGATGCCTTTTCTTTTTTCGAAAGAAAAGCCACCGCCCCTAGCGGGAATCGAACCCACGACTTTTGGCAGGGAGTATTAAGAGATCACGCCTTAACCCTCACGGCTACCGGGTCTCCGTAGACCTATGAAAAGAGACCATCGCCTAAGTTACGTGTCTGAAACAAATAAATAAACATATGTACATCCAAGTATACAAACATGCATATACACTGTATTTATATAGATAATTAATTTTTCATCCAAATATTCGAGAGTACTAAATCTAATTAGTTATTTAATTATACAAATTGTCAAATATGCTAAGAAAATATATTAAGTCACATGTTAACAGATTTAAACATTGTTAGTTTTGTATTGTAAAATTTTGTAATAAGATGTTGGTTTGTGTTTGATTTGTATTGATTCGCGTGTCAGTCAGTGAGATGGTACTACAGTATGAATGCGTAGTTTTAATATTTTTTTAGTCATCAATGGTATATATAACAAATTCCCTGTGGATTATTTTTATATATTTATATAAATATACACTCTCGTACATTTTTTTTATTTATTAAGGTTTATCATGATGATTAGATAGTTAGCCGTCGAGGTGATAAGTAAAGATGGAATGGTTGGGATTCGGCTAAATAAACCTCAATATGATTTTGTTTTAAAAAATCTATATTTCGGACGTTTCCACTCTACAATGGTTACTTAATTGCCAACCTTGGTCTTCCTCTGCCGCTCGGCATTTCTATTGCTGACGAAGGCTACCAATGAGTAGCCGAAACGTCCGAAATATAGATTTTTTAAAACAAAATCATATTTAGGTTTATTTAGCCGAATCCCAACCATTCCATCTTTACTTATCACCTCGACGGCTAACTATCTAATCATCATGATGAATTCACTGGGACCCTGCCAACGTGCTCCAAAGGAGGCAAAATACATTATCAACCGCATCTCCAAGTTCTCCAAGAACCTTGTCAAGAAGAAAGAGGGCTTGATTTTTCTGCTAAAATCTGGCGAAGGCTACCAATGAGTAGCCGAAACGTCCGAAATATAGATTTTTTAAAACAAAATCATATTGAGGTTTTTTTTAGCCGAATCCCAACCATTCCATCTTTAATTAAGGTTTATGTTATAATCTGTTCATTAAGTTGGACTTATTGAGGGGGTACAGTATGTTATCCATATATTTACTTCCATCGACAAGTAATTCAGTCATATTCATTCATAAACCCGCTTATAAGGTTGACCTGATGACTTATAGATCACGAAAATAACCATGTACCAATTGAGCGTTACAATCTTTTCACCCCAAGAACCGTGGTGGACGGATTCTTCTATTCTCCGTACTCGATCTTTAAAATTAGACGAACGATTTTTGTACCAAATTTCATCAAAATCGGGCTATTTGGGATGCAATTTGACATAAAAATCTTTCGTCTTATTTGAAAGGTCAATTTGGGTGAACAGCAGAATCCGACCACCATGGAAACATGGATTTTGGAGTGAGATTCTCGCGAAAAAATACGCTTACGTTTTCTCGTTCATTTGCTTACAGGTATTATTTTATAAGTTCTCTAACATAAATTCATCTATTCCTTTACCAACAGCACTAGGGATATGAACGGAACCGCGCCAAGATGACGCATTTCATGCTTCTTGTCCTATGCTGTTTCTACGAAAAAAATTAATAAATTTCAATAAGAACTGCTACTTTACATTTTGTATTTAATCTGTGGGAACTGTTATTTTAGACATTCAAAGAAACCGAAAGTTTGCATGAGGAAATTTTACAAGCTTCGCTTTGATCTAGAAAACCCTTAATTTCACTGGAGAGTTACTTTATTGCGGTGAGGACATTTTTGTTGTAAATTAATGTTTTTGTTTCAATCGTAAATTGATTTGACTTTTGCAAATCCATTAAAAATTGTTGTACATTTATATTAGCTGTTAAACTATTAAAACGATTTATGACTTGGATAAATTTATATATTTTTTCTAAAGATCAAATTTTTTATCAACAGCCTTAATAAAAAGAAGAAAATACTAGACAGTAGAAATTTGTCAATCGTCTAGTCTACTTTGTTTCGCTCTGGATTTCTGATTTTGTCACCGTTGCATAGCACTCCGACAGTAATATTTATTTGTCTTTTTTTAGATGTTTTACACTTCAGTAGCTATACAAATTAGTAATACTATGACCTATTATATATAATTTTTTTTTTAAATTTTAAGAATATTTAGATTCAAAATTTTATTTTTGATTTTGTAAAAAATTATGTTCTCATAACCTAACATGTGTTGCATGTAATTTGAAAGGGCATATAAACAGCTAAACATTGACACCTTCTCCATGTTTGTAACATAAACAGGAAAGGCGTTTACCATTTAAATGTTTTGCCGCAGCGAAATTTTGACCGCTTTTTGAAAACTTTACATGGCCGTATTTTGAAAACCGTTTTAGATAAAAAATTTGAAATTTGGTATTTTTATTCCTCCCAACCCCTACTGTGGGTGTACCAATTTTCATTAATATCTGAAAGGGCGAGGTAAAAAGGTGTGTTGATTTGACATGGAAGCGCCCATATGCAAGTTTTGATAGATCTATCTAAATAGTTTTCTTCACCTCTGTTTCCCCAATTACTAATAATTATTCTTCAACTGACCCTTTTCTCAATCTTCTTATTTTCGTGGTAGGCGGAAGGTCAAATAATAAAAACTTCACCATACAGTATCACCAACTTTATTCCGTCCCTACATGTTTCACACCTTTTTTGGTGCCTCTTCAGGGGAAAAGTTACATATATAAAACTTACAGCCTCAATCTGAGGACGTTAACCTTCCACAAGTACAGCCACGTCTAGAAGGTTAGCCTCCTCAGATTGAGGCTGTAAGTTTTATATATGTAACTTTTCCCCTGAAGAGGCACCAAAAAAGGTGTGAAACATGTAGGGACGGAATAAAGTTGGTGATACTGTATGGTGAAGTTTTTATTATTTGACCTTCCGCCTACCACGAAAATAAGACAATTACTAATAGTTTTTTTTTAATCATTGCATTGGACAGTACATTTTATTAAAACATGATATGTAAAAGAATCATGAAATTGTAATGGTGTTCTTTCTTAGAGCGAAGTTGAGAAGGGTGGAGGGAGTGATTTCAGGATACCGTCAGTAAAATCTTGTTTCCCCGGGAGATATTATTTAAAATTTATATTATAAATGTCCAGATTATTCACGAATGATCTAAGCAAAACATTAACTGTTTCTGTTTTAAGCTTTTCGAATAGGATAAAAACGAAATGGTGCAAACATGATGTTGTTATCGCGCGTGGGACTTTTTTTCTACGAAGATACCTTAATAGCTTAACAGATCTAAACATATTGTCAGTGACAGCATTCCAATTAAACCGAAATTAAATAAATTTATAAGAACTATATAAATTGATAAGAACTTAATCAAATCTAGCTGGACTAATTTTTGAAACGTGTTTATTAAAACAAATAAAAAATATATGAGTTATTGCTTTGCGTGTATCCCGTCACTAAAAGCCTAAATAATGGGGCAAACCAAATTAATTGAATCGTTTATAAAAAATAAAAAAAACTTCGGAAAAATTATTACCGCCTAAAGAACGAGATTAAATAATCTCAGAAGGCGCCACCGGGAGAAGAAATAAATCTTTAAAAAAATGAAACCATCTTCCCCACGCTTTCCGTGGCCTTGGGAATAGGTGACGCTCCGCTCCATGATGTAATACTGTGACAAATTAAATAAATAACTACAGATGAGCGTTGAATTACCTTTCTGGAAACAAGCCACGATATTTCTGGACCTTGTTCCAGAGTTAAACGGATTAAATGTAAAAATAGAACTACTTGGAATTTCTAATACTTCTGGCGGCAGGTTGTTTTTTTCAGCTGGAAATCCGCTGAATTATAAAAAAACTAGTTTAGAAGTAATTAAGAAATGTCATTGAGCTTTAATATCCCCGTTCGGAATGCTGGCTCTGTGACTCATTTGCAATATTTAACATTCGAAGGAATCCAACTTGAAAAAAAAGTATAGATTTTCTACTTATTGCGTGGAATATAAACAATCTTATTAGTGCATTAAGTCAATCGAGGGGGGGAAATAGTCCAATCCAGTTAATCAAGCTTAAATACATTTTATTTTTAGCGTGATTCCTCCCTCCCTCTATCGGAACCGCTATTATATCAACGCTGTGACTCACTAATGAGGCGTCGATTTCTACGTTTTGGACTCTATAGTTTTCGAAATTACCAGTGGTTCAAATTTGTATACATATCGCACTAGTATTTCTAAAGTGACACATCTCAAAAATCGGTTATATTCACACTGCCATAGTTATGGCTATGAAGGACATGTTAAATATCTCTTTATCAACCATCAAAACTCTATGTACCTACCTTCAGCCCCTACATGGGCAAGAGTGACACATTTTCAGTTGTTTTATTTTGAGTTGTGACACTTTAGGTCACATAAGGTCAAGTTTCCAAGCAGAATCCGATTACTGGACCACCGTTTTCTTGGCAAAGCTCTAGAAAAAAAAAAATCTTAGTGGTTACTAAGGTTTTGTTCTTTCGGGTTCGACTTTTTTACCTAATTTTACGCCGGGAATTATATAAACCAATACCGCATTTAGAACCGTTTTCGATAAATGTGGGAGAAACTAGACATTTCTTGGGATTTTTTGAAAACTGAAATAATCGAAAGCGTATTAAATGTCTTACAAAAAGGGCGATTCCACAATTTTTCAAAGAGCGATGTATTTTGGAGAAATGAGTGCTTAAAATTCAATTAAAAAGAGTGTTGGTTTCATTTTTTTTGAAAGATTTTTGTCAATTTTTTTGTATTTAATTTTTTTGTAAAAAGAATATTTTGGTTATTAATATATCAGATGGAAAGTCAACAAATAAAATACGTGAAATAATAAGAATGATTTTTTTTTTTTTTTTTTTTTTTTTTTTTTTTTTTTTTTTTTTTTTTTTTTTTTTTTTTTTTAGTTTATTACATATATATTCAATTATTGTAGTGTCTAGAAAAATATATTAAAAGTAGTTATATATAAATGCTAATGTTTTGGAGGCCCGATGGCCGTGAGGGTTAATGCTTGAGCACTTAACACTCGGAGCCTAGGGTGATGGGTTCGAATCCCACTATGGGTGGTGGCTTTTCTTTAGAAAAAACGAAAAGACATCAGTCCCATCATGGCTAGAAAAGGGTGGTAACCTATAGATAGCCCGTCCTAAAATTCCTAGTTAATAATAAATGGACGTTAAAAATTTAAATAAATAATAATGTTTTGGAAAAGGAAGCATTTGGTGAAATACTGATTATGTAAGGAATTAATTATTATACATATGTCAGCTTTGCTTTATATGTACAATGTATGTTATATTTTATATCATACAGAGTATAAAACAAATTGGATTAGTATGCCAAAAGACTTATTATTTTGTCTTATTTGTTTAAAATATTTACTTTTTAAAAATATAAGTTCATTTGAGGCTAATGATATTTCTGTAGCTTTTCCCAATCCAAAATAAATCGACTGTTCTCGAAAACCTAAGATTCAAGGTAGGCGTGCACTAAAATATTCCATTGGTCCCTAGACATCCCAAGCATTTTATGTGTTCATGCAAAGGACAACATCAGATAGGCCGACCAAGATACTGACCACACTATCTCCCTAGTGTGCCGTAAGTTCAAAAATGTGATACCTCCACAGTATCTGCCTTTCTAGGTCCTCGTCGCCTATTGCAGAACTGAAACACGCTAAGAACCTCTTTAGAAGGACACATTGACGAACAGAATTCCCTCCTGACTTTTATTACTCCTGGAATCAATCATCCCTTTGTTAATTGATTCTAAAGCAGGCTTGAAGCGAGCATGAACACACTCCTAGGCTCTCGGAAGAAAGTCATCCATCATGTTGGAGGAGTCTTCAAGGAGCGCCAGCCACTCGCCATTGTTCAGAATGAGCTATATCACCCATGTAGGTGGGGGCTGACTCTTGGAATGTAGTTCTGACATTCTCAAACACGGACAGGGTAATATGGTTTAATTGAAAAGTTAAGCGGTCACTCACGAATCCCGATTTCTTTATAGCGTGAAACAATTTTTTATGACGTTAATAAAACAACACGAGCGGCGGATCGCTTCACACAATTTGACTACAATGTTCTCTTGACGATTAAAAAGTCCGACTCGCAGAAATAGCGAAATTCGAGCGTTTTTCCATAACGTTATTATACCGAGTGTCTTCAAACGCAACCAAAATTTAAATACCTTAGTTGAGATTAATATCAAACGTCTGGAACCATTTTGAACTGAACCAATCATTTTTGAATATCCAAAGCGAAAATTAGGTATATCAGTTTTATTTATCAAAAATATTTCATTCGTTTTCCTACGAAACCTATAAAAGCGTTCGTGTATATTAACGCAAAAACATAAGCGCTAAGATTTGTTTTGCGAGCAAATATCACCGCAAAAACCTCGTTCAGATGGACGGATTCTCCTGGTTAATGAACTTTCAAATTATACAAATGATTTTTTAAACAAATTACATTAAAACTGGGCTGTTTTGGGGGCAGCTACACATCGAACAATATATATGTATATATTTTTTTGGGATTACTTTGTTGGAAGAATTATTCTCGTTCACATAATATTCTGGAAGGTCCCGTAAGTCAAGGTAAAGGATAAGTATTAATATGTTACAGGTTATTGTAACTAAGAAATTTAAGTGATTGATGAAGCAGAATTGGATTTTTGCGGAATGTCATGTAAAAAAACGCCCATAAAAAATATAAACTACAAAAGTACAAAGATTTTATGAAATGACTAAATTATAAGTGTTCTGTTTTTGTACAATTGCCAATGTTGCTGGACACACTATAATAAATAATTTGTATGGATACAAATCCACACGAGACATGAAGGTAATGAAATATTTTCTTTTCCAGTGGTTCTGGTCGGGGGGCCAGTCAGCGGATGATCGAAGCGGGTTCGAACGAGAGCAGCTCTGACGCTGGAGGCAACTCGACATACGCCGGAGGTCTCCTCTTCCCGCCCTACGTCAGGACTGTCTACATCCTCCTCTGCGTCCTCATCCTGGGGATTGGTATAGTAGGCAACGTCATGGTACCGCTCGTCATTGTCAAGACCAAGGATATGCGCAACTCTACCAATATATTCCTCATGAACCTCAGCTTCGCCGATCTTATGGTACTTCTCGTCTGCACGCCCACGGTACTTGTTGAGATGCACTCGGAGCCGCTCATATGGATACTTGGAGAGATGATGTGTGAGTCTAGTATTAATTTGTACTTATTATTTAATTATTTTCATAATTTTTTCCTACCTAGCAACTCCAGGTCACAACCCTTGCGATCTAAACAGAAGCGAAGCTGTTGCAAGATTCCGCCTGGAAACTGGGCACGACTACCTGCAGGTCCACCTCCACCAGCTTGGTTAAGCAGACACAGATATTTACCCTCTATGTTCAAACAGAACAGACACCTCCTCATCTGTCCGGAACTCATCCATCTTCCTGACCTCTCGAAGCGATACTGGAAGGCTCGGCTTCCAATGGTTTATCCACCACCGAAGGGCGTTGAAATAAATAAATAAATATTTGTTGTCCAAACCATTCTTTATATACTGCTTTAGAGTAACATATAACCACCAAAGTTCTATTTTTATTAATGCAATAACGATTATGACAAGAAAATGTCATATAGCTGAGTGCCTACAAATTTTGCGTCACCGGTGACGCAAGAATGTGACTGAAATGACGTTATCTTTCACTTCATCGTAAACTGATCGTGGCAGGAAATTATGGCGGGAATAGATGTTTGATCATTGCTGAGTATTATCGATGTAAAAGAATAATGAAAATTAATAGTTATATGCAATAAACGTACAATTTTGTGCAAGAAATGAATAACAATTTTTGTTATTATTATTATTTATATTATCGTTTTAAACCGCTTTTATCAAAATCATTAGTAGTTACGATATAATTACATTAATCTGTACACGCTGACTTCTTTCATTTAAAGTTTTTTTTTTTTTTTTTTTTTGTTTTTTTTTTTTTTTTTTTTTTTTTTTTAATTTAAACTATTTCCTACCTATCATATTTTTTTTCATTTATTCTAAATGACTCATAGTTTTACATATCAATCATTCAATTGAAGTGTCGACAACAAAAATCTTTTTTACACAAATTACTCATTACTTATTTATTTTTTCTTTTGATCTTGGTAGTTAAAGCTACGAGCTCATATTATTATAATTTAAAACTATTTTAATACCCGAAATATGGCTTTTCAATGTGAACTTGTGAGTTTTGAAAAATTAAAAAAAAAAAAAAATGTACAAGGGGTCTCCCGCGGTCTAGTGGCTAGCGCGCTGGATTCATAAGCGGGAGATTGTGGGTTCGATCCCCACCGGCGCCAGAAATTTTCTCATCTCAGGGCTCGCTGAGAAAATTTCTGGCGCCGGTGGGGATCGAACCCATCATCTCCCGCTTATGAATCTAGAGCGCTAGCCACTAAACCACGGGAGACCCCTTGTGCACCAAATGTTTCAAAATTCCTGGCTGCACCCTCGACGTCGGCGCTAAGGGCCAAGATTTATGTCGATGCGCGATAAAAAAAAAAAAAAAAAAAAAAAAAAAAAAAAAAAAAAAAAAAAAAAAAAAAAAAAAAAAAAAAAATTGGTGCACAAATTTTATACAACCTGTCCTTATTACCACAGCTCACTTTGTTTAGTGTACAACCGAATGTAATTGTATTTTCGTTTAATTTATGTTCCTTTACTCACATTAAGTAGGTAATAAAAAAAATGACACTATTAGTTTACAAGCTATTTTCTCAAGTGTAATTTGCAAAAAATATTTTTTAAGTTTAACACATTTTATAAGAAAGAGCATCTTCTTAATAACAAAGAGCGAGATAGTCAGAATTCCATCACAATAGTTGAGTAAAAACTACTTTTTAAATACCAACTCAATTTTTTATTTGCTATTGTTTAGGCTATATTTTATACTATGAATCTATACATATAAAAACAAAATGGAACAGATACATATAACTGTAGAGAGAAAACAAAATTTATTCATGTCATTTTGTCCAAATGTTGTTGAATATAAGTTTAAAACTATAAATAACAATAATAAATTGAAAAAAAAGAAACAGGTAAATATTTAATGTGTAAACGAGCTAATTACTATAAAATAACAAATCTAAAAAGTTAATTTTACATTAGTTAAATAATAAAAATATTAATTAAAAACGGCAAACAAGTTTAATGTTAAAGCTACGCACACCCCAAGGAAGCAACACGCATGATGAAGCCCAATAGGATTTGGGCGAAATATAACGGCCGAACAACGAGCACCGCTGGAGAAAGAAGCCGGGAGACGATGAAGAAGTTTAATGTTATCAAATCATTATTATTAAGTTGACGAAAATAATCAGATTTAAAGTTAAAAATAAGAATTACTGTAAAATATAATGAAAATGAAACGTCTGGATTTTTTAGCACTTTCCTCCGAAGGAAAGTAGCTATTGAGGTTGGACTCATGACGGAATTTTTGAAAAATTTCTTCAAATCTTTATCGATCCTACCTAGTAGACACCGAAAATGACCCCCGTTAAAATTTATATATATATATATATATATATATATATATATATATATATATATATATATATATATATATATATATATGTCTGTTAACACGATAGCGGCCAGAGTTTTTGTTTTTTCGTCACGAAACTTGGTATATAGCATTCAATTAGCAAACGATTGAACGAGTTCGTTAACCACCAAAGTCGGTCAACCGAAAGGGGGGGGGGTTTACCCCGAACCCAAAACACTTATTTGACTATGTCAGCCGTAATATTTGTTATATTTCAACGAAACTTGGTATTCGTAGTGGTAATATAGAGAGAAAAGTGAGATATAAAAATGAACGAAATCGGTTCATTAGGAGGGGGGGTTTACTCCGGTCCCACAATACCTATTCGCCACTACCAGCCGTGATTTTTGGTATATTTCGACGAAACTCGATATTCGTAGTGCTAATCCACAGGTAAATATGTGTTGTAAAAATAAACTAAATTGGTTCATTAGAAGGGGGGGTTTACTCCGGACCCAAATTCCTAATATACTCATACCGGTCGTAATTTCTGCTGTATTGTAACGAAACGCGGTATACGTCGTGGGTAACTCATGAGAAAGAAGTGTTGTAAAAATGAGCTGAATCGGTCAATCGGAAAGCGGGGGTTTAATTTGTAATATATTTGAATAGAAAAGCCGGCAGACGTAGGTTCACAAAGCCGCCGCAAGGAGCGCTTTCTACCACTAGAGTGACTGTATCCTGTTCCTGCGTTAGATCAAAATACGATAATATGAGGATTTTTGTATTTATTACGTAGTGTAGTAGGTACCATGTGTAAACATAACTCTGGATGCAAATTAATAATTGATTAGTTACTCATTACAAAATGAGAACTATTCACGTTTTTATTTTATTTATGTAGGATATTTTAAGCAAATTGTTCTGGAAAGCAGTCTACACTACCCAAATTCTGAGGAAAGTGCATAGTTATGCAGCTCCTGCGTGACGGACTTTTTTCCCAATAATTCTGGACTATTTCATGTTTTAGAACTTTAATTAATACATATGTTTTCGCATTTTATTGGCGTAATACTTAATATTTGACTGAAATTAAATTGAACGGCCAATTTTGATTGAATCAAAATAAGAATATGCTCCAGAGAGGTATTATTCTATTCGCCTAGATTATAATCTAGTAAATTGGTTTTTGAGACAATTTGCTACAAAATTTATTCAATTACATTTTTCATCCCTATTTCCCCTGAGAATAGAGGTAGGAAGTTATGACGTAATTTGGGAAAACCTTGTTCTATTATTTTTCTTGCGTTTTATTATCTTTATATTCAAATCCTGGAGAAAATAGAATTTCTAGTGGGGAGAGTAAAATATTATAGTTATTATTTATATCGTAACTCGTAAATCATTTGTGTAAAAAAGGTTTTTGTTGTCGACACTTCAATTGAATGATCGATATGTAAAACTATGAGTCATTTAGAATAAATGAAAAGTCCGTTACGCAGGAGCTGCATAACTAAGCACTTTCCTCAGAAGTTTTGTAGTGTAGACTACATTACTGAATAATTTGCTGTAAATAACCTATATAAATAAAATAAAAACTTGAATAGTTCTGTTCATTCACATTTCTTATGAGAACTGTTCAATTATTAATTTTGTAAATAGAATCCTTCCAGAGTTTTGTGTATGCGTGGAACTATGCTACGTAATAAATATACAAAAACTTCACATTTTCATCTATTGATCTTGTTGAATAATAAAAGCGCCCCCTGTAAAAAGAGAACTTCGTACAATAATAAAGCAGGAAGGAGATAGAGCGCCCCTAGTGGTGGCTTTGCCAATCTACGTCTTGGTGGTAAATTACATTCAAACATAGTACACAGTAAACACCCCCTTCCGAAATACCGATTAAGTTCATTTTTATACTTCTTTCTCGTTACGTACCCACGACTTACGCCGTGGCTCGTTACAATACAGCAGAAATTTCGACGGGTATGAGCAAAATTAGTAATTTGGTTCTGGAGTGTATCCCCCCCCCCTCCTTATGAACTGATTTACTTTATTTTTACAACACATTTTTCTCTCTAGATGGTCACAACGAAAACCTAGTATCATTGAAATATAACTATAAATGAAGGCTGGCAGTGGCAAATTGGTAATTTGTGTCCGGAGTAAACCCCCCTCTCTCCTAATGAAACGATTGAGTTTGTTTTTTCTACATTTTTCTATTAAGTTGATCACAGCGAATGCCAAGTTTCGTTGCAATACAACAAAAATTACGGCCAGTATGTGCAAACAATTACTTTGGGTCCAGAGTAAACCCCCCTCCAGATTGACAGATTTTGCTGGTTAACGAACTCGTTCAATCCTTTACTAGGGGAATAGTATATGCCAAGTTTCGCGAATAAAAAACAATAACTCTGGTGTGTATCGTGTTAACATACGCATATATATATATATATATATATATATATATATATATATATATATATATATATATATATATATATTATAGTGTTGTAAACAAAAGCGAGAAAACAGGTGGAATTTTTCCTGCGAATACAGGCCTTTTTCCTCTAACAACGCAGGATCCATCAAATTGAACATGCAAGAGTCCAAATTGCTTTCAACCTTTTTGGCTTTTTGGCTAAATATTGATAAAAATTGTACCCCATCAATCTTGCCTGACCTCAAAGCTTCCCCTGATCCTAGACATAATCAGTTTTTGTAGTTTTTCATGTAATGTTTTGTTCATTAAACGGCTTTGCCCGAACGGAAGGGAAAATTTCCTACCCACAAGATGACACAAGCGCAATTAAACTATTCGGTCGATCTGAGCGTCTCATATATAGAAGCCACCTTTCCTTGGAAGACCAAGGAAGGAGTCATAGTTGTGCAAGTTTTAGCGACCGATTTTTTTGTGACCTACGGCTAATGAAACGTCAACTTTTTTGCCGGCACTTCCGGATTTCATAATAGGGTCCCGTCATAATAAGTTTCCTCCGTGTAGGTTAAAAAGAAACGTGTTAATGAGCATGATACCGTCGTCATAAGAAGTCGCTAAATTGCCTAACCTGCATTCAGCTGAACAACCTTCCGTCAGCTTGTACGTAAGCGATAAAGTCAACAGCCTACCCACGTTTTAAACTCCACCAACATATTTGGGAGTGCATTTTTGATCCACTTCCTCTAACGTTTTGGGGTTATTAAGTCAGGGCTAAAGCAAATTCCATGCGAAAACTGCATTTCATCGAAAAAGCTAAAAATAAATTGTTGTGACACCGACTGGTAGTCTTTTTGCCGCCACTTCCAGATTTCATAATAGGGTCCCGCCATAATAAGTTTCCTCCATGTAGGTTAAAAAGAAACGTGTTAATGAGGAAGATACCGTCGTCATAAGAAGTGAGCGTTTAACTCAATAACTTAGAGCAAAATATAAATGTACCATATTGGCCGTAATTTTTGTACGTCTACAACAAAGCCAGTTCCAAATAATGCCATTTGAAAATAATGAGAAAGATGTATTCTAAAAAAACAGCAAAGTCTTTCGAACCTCTGTCAATAAAAAACACTCGGCCATCTGTTTATTTGCTCGACACTCAGAGCCCTATGCAAACCAGCTGTCGATGAGTGTTCAGGCTTATTAGGCAGGAATCAAGAATGACACGTCACTCTCTCCCTTGTACAATGCTTCATCTCATTGACTTCCATTTGTGAGTCCACGTCAAGAGCTGCTTGACTAGCCCACCTCGCGTTCTGTAGTTGCACCACCTAGGAATAACTTGTCAGACTTGTTCAGGAATGTGAACATGCAGAGGCGTACGTCTATGCATAAGACATACGTTGAAATGAGAGCATGAGTCATTATAATATATGATGAGTTACAAAGCGTTATTTATTAATGAATACATTTTTGAAATATTTCTTCAGATATTCACGGATCCAATATTTTTCTACAAGAAATTAAAAAACACTTTCCTTGTATAGGCAAAAGTTAAAATGACCACAATCGTAAATTTAAAAAAAAAAAACTCTATATTCAGATGGCACTTTGGTAGCCTTAAAATAAGCACAGGCTAAAGACTTGTAGTTATGACGTGGCCCTCGTAGCGAGAGGTTCGGCTATCACTGACAAGGAAATATCCCCAGGTGTGCGGAGCCGATTTTGATGAAACTTTGAAAGTTTATCAAACACGTTAAAATAATCTATACGCATTTTTTTATATCGGCCCAATCGCACATTTAAGGGGCAGAACCACCCTTCCAAAGTACACTTCAAATATTGTAACAAGGCGAGTGTTGGGGTCACCGGTTTGGTCAATTGTTGTTCTGGTGATTCTACATGGAAATATAGTCAACATGTGTCCGAGCGTTCCGTCCAATGCGCCTTTGGGGCCGAGAAATAAAGTAAAATATGTTGAAAGTGCATTATTTTATATATCTAGATAATGATATCTACATGATTCCTTCACCAATTCATTTATTTTATAGACTAGATTAAAGGAAAAATACAATCGTTGAACAATAATTTATATTTCGTCAAATAAATTCAAAAATATGCTTACGTTTGAAGTAAACTAGCATTATACATTTTTTTACACGAAAAATAATACCAGATTTTAAATCAGCACCCAAAAAAAAATCCTAATGTGGTAAATATCATTGAAAACAAAAAATAATGATTTTTCCCAGTCTGGAAGAGACTAAAAATTTGTAAGCAAAAAAGTAACATGACGTTTTGAAATTCAATATCTCCCCTTGAGATAATCCGATTTTTAGGTCATTGAAATCTTTTAAAAGAAGAAAGACTCCTTTTTCTAACCATATAAATGACAGTGATGTTATACATATTAGTCTCTTTTGTCTCATGAGATACACTCCACAAAGACTAATTCTTAAGCGACATAGCTATGGCATAGTGGGACGCTAAAACTGTAACGCTTCGGCTACGTCCGGACGAAGGCACACGAGGGTTCCGTTGCTACGTCGCCTAATCCACGTGGTTACCGTAATATCGAAACCGTACAGTTTTCATAGATTACGACGAAAAAACATTTGAGATTAAATCAGTGGTGTTAGTTACAGTGTAATATTTAGCATTACTCAATAAATAAGGGGCTTAAAAAAAGCATAGACGCCTAGGCAGCAAGCGTTGCTAGGACGATGACAGGTCAGCTGTTACCGTACTGTATCTATTTCATAGTATTACTAGAATTACTAGGGATAAAGAGTGATTTTGTCGCTTATAGAGTTTACGCTACACCTGGTAATGGTCCATCCGAGATAATAATATCTCCAACCCTTGCACACCCTTTTGACCCATCAGCACTCCCAGTCAGAAAACTTTTTGGTAATGCTCGCAAAAATAATGGGTGTTTCCAAATGACATCTTGAAACATAAATTTCCATTTATTATTTAAAGACAACGAATTTTAGCCTGAACTGGAAACCTAGGGATAGCGGGTTATCTCTAGGTTATCTGTTTCTTGACACTGGTCCGTAGAGTCCCAGTCTCAAGAAACATTATACTTCGATTACTTATCAATTGATGAATAGCATATAGGATGACGGGAACCGTGCTATAATAAACTGCACAAAATTATGTAGTAGCGTTAATTTTGATAATACATTATTTAACGCAATAAAATAACTACTTATCTGCCGTATAAAATACATATAAAGTCATGTATAAGGTACCAACCACTTTTTACCGACATGTTTGGCGTGATTCTTAACATTGGCTAACTATATGTTATGAATTATCATAGAGGTCTGTCACTGTCATATGTATAGGAACTCCACATCCTTACCAGAAGCGCTTTTTTTTTTTTTTTTTTGGTCCATCCAGGACGGTGTTTTATATACGCCGAGGATCATAGGGTCTCATCCTTCTTATCTTTGCCGACTCGGACGCTCTCAATTAATAACTGCCTTTCCAGTCCATTTTGCGGGGGGAATTTAGCCAAAGCTGTACCCTCTGCCATCTGCCGCTCATAAAACATCCAGGTTCCATATCGTAAATCCCGGAGACTTGAATCACCAGGAATAAGTCAACTGTCACCGACATGACTCCGCCGGTACTTTAATGCAATATGTCTGTAGTTAAGTAGTTATTTAGGTAAGTTTTAAAGTGCTCTCTGAAGAGCAGTATGTTTTAGCTTTATGGGGCATAATATGTCTCGGTCCTCATAAAACTCTGTCTGTTCATGGTTATTGCTTTTTCTCAGACACTCTACTGTCATCAAGAATATATATATTTATAATTATTATTACTTTCCGTTCCTAATATTTTATTAACTACTATATAATTCTAAGAACGGTATATGCCGCCCCTACCATAACATACAACATTTACGTTTTCAGGGTGGGGTTTGAACTGAGGATCTTTGCTCGGGTGCGTTGCTTTTATATATATATAAATATATATATATATATATATATATATATATATATATAATGATATCTACATGATTCTTTCACCAATTCATTTGTTGTATAGACTAGATTAAAGGAAAAATACAATCGTTAAACAATAATTTATATTTCGTCAAATAAATTAAAAAATATGCTTACGTTTGAAGTAAACTAGCATTATACATATTTTTCACGAAAAATAATACCAGATTTTAAATCAGCACCCAAAAAAAAAATCCTAATGTGGTAAATATCATTGATCATTGATCTCCCCTTGAGATAGACGCCTAGGCAGCAAGCGTTGCTAGGAGGATGACAGGTCAGCTGTTACCGTACTGTATCTATTTCATAGTATTATTTTTATTTGCGGTTCATTTCAACTACCTATAGGTATATTAGGTATATATATATATATATATATATATATATATATATATATTTTTTTTTTCTTGATGTTTTCCGGTAGTGGGGTTGCTTAATTCCAGAGGGTGAAACAAAATTCAGTCTTCCCACAAATTTTCTTTATTTTGCACTAGGCCTTTCAACACAAATGTGCCATCATCAGGTGCTAACAACAAATAAAAACATGCATTAATATTGTTTGACTCCTTAATAACAATTAATATTGTTTGACTGTTGTTGAACAGTTATTAGTCTAATTAATAGTTAGAATTTATAAAGCAAACGGTGAAAGTATAGATTAGAACATAATGTTATAATTAATAGTTAGAATATATGAAGCAAACGGTAATAGTAAAAATTGGAACATAATGTTATAGATTACAGTTTTTTAGTAAATTATTACAAATTCATAAACTAAGGTGTCTAAATGAAGTTTTTAAAATAATGTAACTTTATATTGTATTATTGCTATAGCTAAAATACCATATATGTGCATATATATCCACATATACACACACACACATATATATATACATATATACATTTATACATATATATATATATATATATATATATATATATACACATACACACACACACATATATATATATGCATATACACACATACATACACAAACGCACAAGGATACATATACAATTATATACATACGACTACACACACACAGACACACACATACTCACATATACATACAAACATCCATATGCACAAAAGGGACATCATATTTTTGCTAACTATATAATATATGTATAATTACAATTGTGAACTTATATCTACCTCCGTGCAGTGATAGTTGTTACCAGGGCTGTGTTCGGGCTAGGACTGGTGAGGGTTGGACTAGTCATAAACGACGGGAGAGGTTCACTTGACAAAAAGGGGCACACTACTTCCCGTTGGATGTTTAAATTATCCTTTTTGCTGGTTTCTAATTTAATAAAATTAGAAACCAGCAAAAAGGATAATTTAAACATCCAACGGGAAGTAGTGTGCCCCTTTTTGTCAAGTGAACCTCTCCCGTCGTTTATGACTAGTCCCACCCTCACCAGTCCTAGCCCGAACACAGCCCTGGTAACAACTATCACTGCACGGAGGTAGATATAAGTTCACAATTGTAATTATACATATATTATATAGTTAGCAAAAATATGATGTCCCTTTTGTGCATATGGATGTTTGTATGTATATGTGAGTATGTGTGTGTCTGTGTGTGTGTAGTCGTATGTATATAATTGTATATGTATCCTTGTGCGTTTGTGTATGTATGTGTGTATATGCATATATATATGTGTGTGTGTGTGTATGTGTGTATATATATATATATATATATATATATATATATATATATATGTATATATGTATATATATATGTGTGTGTGTGTGTATGTGTGTGTATATGTGGATATATATGCACATATATGGTATTTTAGCTATAGTAATAATACAATATAAAGTTACATTATTTTAAAAACTTCATTTAGACACCTTAGTTTATGAATTTGTAATAATTTACTAAAAAACTGTAATCTATAACATTATGTTCCAATTTTTACTATTACCGTTTGCTTCATATATTCTAACTATTAATTATAACATTATGTTCTAATCTATACTTTCACCGTTTGCTTTATAAATTCTAACTATTAATTAGACTAATTAGACTAATAACTGTTCAACAACAGTCAAACAATATTAATTGTTATTAAGGAGTCAAACAATATTAATGCATGTTTTTATTTGTTGTTAGCACCTGATGATGGCACATTTGTGTTGAAAGGCCTAGTGCAAAATAAAGAAAATTTGTGGGAAGACTGAATTTTGTTTCACCCTCTGGAATATATATATATATATATATATATATATATATATATATATATATATAAACAGATGTTACCGGCAAAGTATAGAATCCAGGCACTATATAGAATGCCTAGTTTAAGCAAAGTATAGAAAGTATTAGTTTTTACAACATATTACACACATTTCCTAGGCATTGTATAAAATGCCTAGGTATTCTATAGAATGCCTTTTCCTTATTTGGCATTGTATAAAGTTAAAAAGGTTTTGAGTTTACTCAATAGATTAAGTGAGATTGTTATTTACATATTTAGAGCTACTTGTTAGCACTTTCCTCCGAAGGAAAGTATTAGCACTTTCCTCCGAAGGAAAGTAGCTATTGACGTTGGACTCATGACGGAATTTTTGAAAAATTTCTTCAAATCTTTATCGATCCTACCTAGTAGACACCGAAAATGACCCCCGTTAAAATTTATATATATATATATATGTATATATATATATATGCATATATATATATATATGTGTCTGTTAACACGATAGCGGCCAGAGTTTTTGTTTTTTCGTCACGAAACTTGGTATATAGCATTCAATTAGCAAACGATTGAACGAGTTCGTTAACCACCAAAGTCGGTTCACCGGAAGGGGGGGTTTACCCCGAACCCAAAACACTTATTTGACTATGTCAGCCGTAATATTTGTTATATTTCAACGAAACTTGGTATTCGTAGTGGTAATGTAGAGAGAAAAGTGAGATATAAAAATGAACTAAATCGGTTCATTAGAAGGGGGGGTTTACTCCGGACCCACAATACCAATTCGCCACTACCAGCCGTGATTTTTGGTATATTTCGACGAAACTCGGTATTCGTAGTGGTAATCCACTGGTAAATATGTGTTGTAAAAATAAACTAAATCGGTTCATTAGAAGGGGGGGTTTACTCCGGACCCAAATTCCTAATATACTCATACCGGTCGTAATTTCTGCTGTATTGTAACGAAACGCGGTATACGTCGTGGGTAACTCATGAGAAAGAAGTGTTGTAAAAATGAGCTGAATCGGTCAATTGGAAAGCGGGGGTTTAATTTGTAATATATTTGAATAGAAAAGCCCGCCAAACGTAGGTTCACAAAGCCGCCGCAAGGAGCGCTTTCTACCACTTGAGTGACTGTATCCTGTTCCTGCGTTAGATCAAAATACGATAATATGAGGATTTTTGTATTTATTACGTAGTGTAGTAGGTACCATGTGTAAACATAACTCTGGATGCAAATTAATAATTGATCAGTTACTCATTACAAAATGAGAACTATTCACGTTTTTATTTTATTTATGTAGGATATTTTAAGCAAATTGTTCTGGAAAGCAGTCTACACTACCCAAATTCTGAGGAAAGTGCTTAGTTGTGCAGCTCCTGCGTGACGGACTTTTTATGTCTGCATTTAGGTAGTAAGTGTTTTATGTCGTGTGTTACAGTATTATAATAATGTTGTGTATGTATTGTTCCGAAATTTCCTAATCATCCATGGTGAAACAGACATTTTTCAAAGAGCACAAAGCGAAACAGGAAATCGTATCTTCCAAAATCATGCTACCTGAAAACCCTACAAATGTTGTTATTTTAATCTAATAGCCACTTAAATCCATGTTCTTCTCCCTGTTTATATTGCCAAAAAACGAAAAAGGTCCAGAATAAACGGTAGATCAAACTAAGTAAATTTTATGGCAGCCCTCTCCTCATTTTAAGGTTCGTATAGTTCCCTCTAGACCTCCCTCACGACCTCTCGAATTCATAGTTCAATATTTATGGCAGCTCTCTCCTCATTTTAAGGTTCGTATAGTTCCCTCTAGACTTCCCTCACGACCTCTCGAATTCATAGTTCAATATTTAATTGTGAATCCGATGACAGTAGAACAAACCACTACAATTTATTAAATCTCAGTTTTCCACGCATTCCTGAAGACTTTGCTTAAAATCTATATATATAAAAATCACGTGTCTGTCTGTTTGTTTGTTCCTTATACAAATCCACACCGTTTGACCGATTTTGACCAAACTTGGAATAATGGTAGGTCTTGATACGAGAAATCTCCTAGGCTAGGTCAAAAAAATCTACCAGCTGTCTGACTGTATGTTTGTCCCTTATACTAATCCACACCGTTCGTCCGATTTTGACTAAACTCGGTACACATGTGGATCTTAATCTGAGGAGTGTCGGAGGCTAAGTCAAAAACGTCTACCAGCTGTCTGTCTGCATGTTTGTCCCTTATACAAATCCACACCGTTCGTCCGATTTTGACTAAACTCGGTACACATGTGGATCTTAATCTGGGGAGTGTCGTAGGCTAAGTCAAAAACGTCTACCAGCTGTCTGTCTGTATGTTTGTCCCTTATACAAATCCACACCGTTCGTCCGATTTTGACCAAACTTGGAATAATGGTAGGTCTTGATACGGCGATTGCCATAGGCTAGGTCAAAACGGCTACCATCTGTCTGTCTGTATGTTTGTTCTTTATACAAACCCACACCGTTTGTCAGATTTTTATCAAACTGGGCACACAGGTTGGTCTTGATCGGGGGAGTGTCATAGGCCAGGTCAAAAACGTCTACCTGCTGCTGTCTGTATGTGTTTTTTTTTTTTTTTTTTTTTTTTTAAATAAAAATCCACACTGTTAGACCGATTTTTACCAAACTTGGCATACATGTATGTCTTGATACGGGGAGGGGGGTGTTATAGGTTAGGTCAAAGTCGTCTAGGACTCCCAGTTGGGCGGTCACGGGCTCGAAACAGTTACAGATTCGTGTTATTTGATTCTAATAATACTCATTTGGTTTCTAATTTATTTAGGCTTTTCTATATGCAGAAAGTAGGTGTAGCATGGAACGCCGGGTAACAGCTAGTAACCTATATAAATAAAATATGAATAGTTCTTCATGAAGATTAGATAGTTAGCCTTCGAGGTGATAAGTAAAGATGGAATGGTTGGGGTTCGGCTAAGAAAACCTCAATACGAGTTTTTCGTTTTTCTATTCCCTGATTGCTTATGAATAGTTCTGCTCTTTTACTATGTCGCAAAAGTATTTCAAAAGTACAACTACAAATAAAACACATAATAGCATAGCATCAGGCATTAGGAAGAGTGCCACACAAGTGTCCTCTGGTTTACAAGCTTATTTGAGCTTATTTGTGTCAATGTGTGTAAACCACACAAGATAAGATTTTTCCGGTTGACGAACTCGTCCAATATTTAAAATGGGAATGCAATCTACCGAGTTTGGTTAAAATAAAAACAATAAAAATTGTGCCCAATTGAGATAATATAAGTAGAGATGAATTTCAGCGATTAATTTTCGGTGCCTAGTTGGTGTAGTCTGTAAATATTGAAGGAAATATTTCCCGCTATTTGCAAATTCTCATTTCAAGGAGCAACACCATGCGTGAAACACTATAAAAACTGATTATGTCTCGTTTAGGACTAGGGAAGGCTTTGAGAGATGAGACATGGAAGATAGCATATTTATTAGTACTTAGGTAAAGCTAAGGCTGAAAACGTTTTAAACTTCCTAGTGATAAGGTTATAACTAGAGCCCGGAAGTTAGGCAAAATGCCTTTTTTATCTGACTGGATATATTGAAGAATCAGATAGAAATAAATATGTTTCCGTGCATTTAGGAAGTGTAGAGACAATTTTTATTTTGCCTATTTTAGCTATTTTAAGATTTAAAGCCTTTTTTGCCTTTTTTGCTCGTTATACAATTTTTTGCTGCTATTTAAACATTTTAAAAAGTACATAACGAATTTCGAATTTCAGTTTGTCGAATACAAAAAAGGTTTCAGAAATTTAATTACATATTGCCGTCACAAATATCTATTCGAAAGCTTGTTTTCCCAACCCATGGATTTAACCTCTGTATATAACAGAACCTTCCTTAGTAGAAGGAATGCACAAGCTTAATGAATACCAGGAACGAGAGAGGATGAGAAAAGTACGTCTCCTTCTTCACACCCCTTTTGCTGTGACAATGGTGTAATTACCTGGTGTTCCGGATTTATAAATGATAAGATAATGCAGAAGAAGTTTTTCCATATTGAAAAACATTTTTTCTTAGAAGGTCTATGAGAGTTGATACTTTGAAAAAGCATCTTGTTGCTTGTAAGAAGGGAAAGTAAGATAAGTACACTAATTCTGTGATAAATTGATAATAAAGAAATGAATGAGTATTTAAAATTCATATTTTCATTAATAATGAGTGAGATTCCTCTTTGCCTTCACTCCTAATAAATGCCTATTTTAATT
This sequence comes from Gonocerus acuteangulatus, assembly GCA_946811695.1. Taxonomy (NCBI): domain Eukaryota; kingdom Metazoa; phylum Arthropoda; class Insecta; order Hemiptera; family Coreidae; genus Gonocerus; species Gonocerus acuteangulatus. The sequence goes on along the minus strand of OX328129.1, from coordinate 20,186,301 downwards.
ACAATACTGCCTATTTTCAGTATTTCACGTGCCTTTTTGCCTGCCTATTTTAACCAAAAATATATGCCTATCTTCCAGGCTCTAGTTATAACAGAGAAAATGTATACCCCCCAATTGTATGTACCAGGAATATAGGCCACGCCCTTTTCCCTCCAGCTGAACCATCTATTTGAACAAGCAACGGTATAGTTTAAATTGTTTTTAGCCTTAGCCTTGTGTATGTATTTACAATCATTAAACAGTATGTCCATCCCTGAACTCTCAAAGCCTCCCCTGAACCTAAACACAGGTTTCATCTACTTTTCCGTTGGATATTTTAAAAAAAAAACAATTCAGCTAGTTCTTCATTGTCCATTATATTGGAATTTAGGATATCTTTGATGTTCCCTCCTCCCCAAAATATGTTCAATTGGATTTATACTCTTTTTGGACTTCTATTCTTTTAACCATTGTACAGTAGTGTGCTTATTTGTGGATTATGTTGATCGTCTAACTATGTTAGTCCAAGAACCGGTAACCGGGAAGTGTTTTATGCACCTTGAAATTTTGCTATAATGTACCTCTTGGGTAGATAAAAAGGTAAATATGTGTTGGCTAGACTTACTGTGGAACACCAGGTACTGCGCATAGGGGACAGGTGCAACAAAATATTGCCCAAAAATAGAGTTTTATTCAGGAGCCAACTATCTTTAATACAGTATACAGTACCTGGTGTTCCAAGGTGTCTGGCCACATATATGCCTTCTTATCTTCCCAAGAGGTACATTATAGCAAAATTTCAAGGTGCATAAAACACTTTATGAAAATTGCGTTACCAGCTTTCTGACTACGTCTGCACAATGCTATTTTCCATTATTCAATACCACTACAGATTTGGGTGGAAGATTTGGGCTTTGCTAAAATGTTTCGTAAAGTTCTAAAAAACCACTCCCGCACGTGTAGGTGTGGCATTCTGTTTTGACAGTAGCGGATATTCGATGGCTCATCTTGGCTCAACATGAAAAGATCTTGAGCCTAAATGACTCAATACTTGGCTCATTACCTCAAGAAATTAGGCATAAACTCTTTTCCACCGGAGGGATGACAGCTATATCCGTCAACCTATTTCTCTAATTTTTTTTTTTCATTTCAACTGATTTCCGCCTATTTAATTCTGCTTCCTGGAAAAATATAATAATTTATTCAAAACATCGTTCCGGATATTGTGAGCACATGTAGGACGTCATTGTAGTCGATTTTTTTCATCCTTTGTACACAAACGAGAGCAGATTCTAAAAAAATTAAATATCATTCTTCATCTACTCAATAATATGCCATATATATATATATATATATATATATATATATATATATAAATCAGGTTTGAATGAGATACTTATGAGTAGAGAACGGATGTTATTGTATTTACATATTTTTTTTCTGATTCTTAAATCGACATTTTTGAAGGAATTCTGCACGTTTTAAGTGATTTTAAAGCATTTAAACAGGTTTTTATTTTACATCTTTTGTCAAAAATCCATATTTTCACATATTTTGCAATAAACACATATTTTTGCTATTTTTTTTTTTTTTTTTTTTTTGATATTTTATTTTGTAATTGAAAAACTAAAAAGGAAACGAGAAAGAATGCTTTATCCATTGAGTCTAGATCACTGTGTCTTTTCTAATTGCAAGAAGCAAAGATGGCTGGGAGCCATGCTTCCCCGGTGCTAATGGTCTGGGAGCAGATGCGTTTTAAAAAAATATATTACAACTTATTGTTTATCAATTGGATTATTTCTTTAATCTACTCTATAAATCAGTGAATAAGCGAAGGAATCATGCCGATATCATTACAACTTATTGTTTATCAATTGGATTATTTCTTTAATCTACTCTATAAATCAGTGAATAAGCGAAGGAATCATGCCGATATCATTACAACTTATTGTTTATCAATTGGATTATTTCTTTAATCTACTCTATAAATCAGTGAATAAGCGAAGGAATCATGCCGATATCATTACAACTTATTGTTTATCAATTGGATTATTTCTTTAATCTACTCTATAAATCAGTGAATAAGCGAAGGAATCATGCCGATATCATTACAACTTATTGTTTATCAATTGGATTATTTCTTTAATCTACTCTATAAATCAGTGAATAAGCGAAGGAATCATGCCGATATCATTACAACTTATTGTTTATCAATTGGATTATTTCTTTAATCTACTCTATAAATCAGTGAATAAGCGAAGGAATCATGCCGATATCATTACAACTTATTGTTTATCAATTGGATTATTTCTTTAATCTACTCTATAAATCAGTGAATAAGCGAAGGAATCATGCCGATATCATTACAACTTATTGTTTATCAATTGGATTATTTCTTTAATCTACTCTATAAATCAGTGAATAAGCGAAGGAATCATGCCGATATCATTACAACTTATTGTTTATCAATTGGATTATTTCTTTAATCTACTCTATAAATCAGTGAATAAGCGAAGGAATCATGCCGATATCATTACAACTTATTGTTTATCAATTGGATTATTTCTTTAATCTACTCTATAAATCAGTGAATAAGCGAAGGAATCATGCCGATATCATTACAACTTATTGTTTATCAATTGGATTATTTCTTTAATCTACTCTATAAATCAGTGAATAAGCGAAGGAATCATGCCGATATCATTACAACTTATTGTTTATCAATTGGATTATTTCTTTAATCTACTCTATAAATCAGTGAATAAGCGAAGGAATCATGCCGATATCATTACAACTTATTGTTTATCAATTGGATTATTTCTTTAATCTACTCTATAAATCAGTGAATAAGCGAAGGAATCATGCCGATATCATTACAACTTATTGTTTATCAATTGGATTATTTCTTTAATCTACTCTATAAATCAGTGAATAAGCGAAGGAATCATGCCGATATCATTACAACTTATTGTTTATCAATTGGATTATTTCTTTAATCTACTCTATAAATCAGTGAATAAGCGAAGGAATCATGCCGATATCATTACAACTTATTGTTTATCAATTGGATTATTTCTTTAATCTACTCTATAAATCAGTGAATAAGCGAAGGAATCATGCCGATATCATTACAACTTATTGTTTATCAATTGGATTATTTCTTTAATCTACTCTATAAATCAGTGAATAAGCGAAGGAATCATGCCGATATCATTACAACTTATTGTTTATCAATTGGATTATTTCTTTAATCTACTCTATAAATCAGTGAATAAGCGAAGGAATCATGCCGATATCATTACAACTTATTGTTTATCAATTGGATTATTTCTTTAATCTACTCTATAAATCAGTGAATAAGCGAAGGAATCATGCCGATATCATTACAACTTATTGTTTATCAATTGGATTATTTCTTTAATCTACTCTATAAATCAGTGAATAAGCGAAGGAATCATGCCGATATCATTACAACTTATTGTTTATCAATTGGATTATTTCTTTAATCTACTCTATAAATCAGTGAATAAGCGAAGGAATCATGCCGATATCATTACAACTTATTGTTTATCAATTGGATTATTTCTTTAATCTACTCTATAAATCAGTGAATAAGCGAAGGAATCATGCCGATATCATTACAACTTATTGTTTATCAATTGGATTATTTCTTTAATCTACTCTATAAATCAGTGAATAAGCGAAGGAATCATGCCGATATCATTACAACTTATTGTTTATCAATTGGATTATTTCTTTAATCTACTCTATAAATCAGTGAATAAGCGAAGGAATCATGCCGATATCATTTTCGAACCTCGATATATAAAATAATGAATTTTCAACCTTTTTTATTTTATTTATTAGCTCATAAGGCGCATTTGACGAAACGCTCGGTCAACTATTATTTAAGGGGAGTATACACTAGTGGCCATTTTACCAATCAGGCCCATTTTTGTCTGGTGATTTCGCATCGAATAATAGTTGACCGAGCGTTTCGTCAAATGCGCCTTATATTTGACGAAACGCTCGGTCAACTATTATTCGATGCGAAATCACCAGACAAAAATGGGCCTGATTGGTAAAATGGCCACTAGTGTATACTCCCCTTATGAGATCAGTTGGACTTCATTTCACGTTGGACTATTTAAAAATGCATTTTGTTGCTAACAATTATCCAAAATAATGTTAATCTATAGAAATTTTCAACTTCTTTTTCCCCCTTTTAAAATGAGTTCCTAATTTTTATTTGTTTTTTTTTTCAATATGTTATTGAGTTTTAGTCATTTTGTTTTATATATTTAAATCATCTTTTGTTCTTTCCTTTTATAAAAACAGAGTTCTTACTAGTTACCTATGCTTTTCTTTTGAATATTTTATAGTGTTTTTGGTATTTTTTAACAAAATATTTTCAATTTTTCATTACATATTTCATTATATATAGTTACCTAAATATATATGTACATATTTTGAATTTTATTTTACATGAATATTCCCTATTTATGAGCATTGGATGTGCGTTAGCCTTAAAGCAAATTTAATGCTAACTTTAAAACTGTAATGAAATGTTGAAAACCAATGTGTTCAAGCAAAGAAAACTTGAGTTGCACTAAAACAAAAAAACACTGTTTCTTTTTAAAGAACCTTTATATATTTATGTCTGGAACGGAGTGAGATAGAAATGTGTGGTTGGTGGTGTTGAACTAAATTTTTAGTCCAGTTTCACCTCCTGGATTAGTTTCATGAACTTGTGATACACCCTGCATAGACATATCATCATTTTTCATTTTAAGTTCTCTCTTTCAGTTTACCATCATCACTAATAAAAAAGTTAATCATATATTTATGGTGTAATTATCTGGAAGAAATTAAAATAAACATGATTAATTTCTTCCTTAAGAAAAATCCAACATTTTAAACAAAACTTAACTGTAGCTGCTTTATGTTGGATATTATGTAGGTCTATAAGTTGAAGTGGTTAGGTGCAACAATATTAAGTAGCATACAGTTCTTGAAGTCATATTTTAGTAGCATTTGCATCATAGACTGATAGTCCCACATAATATCTAACATATAGTAGCTACAGTTAAATTTTGTTAAAAATGTTGGTTGGCACTATTTTGCCAAGAACCCTTCAAATGATTTTACTTTCTCCGTGAGTAATCCTAAAGAAAGCCTCGTAGCCTAATTTTGTATGTGACGTCCAGAAAACAAATAAGAAAGAGATATGGTCATTGTTATCTCTTCTGGTCGGTAGAATTCCCAAGATATTAAAGCGGCACAAGTAAAATTGGCCTTAAAGGAATGATTTAATCTTTAAAAAGAAGAATCTATTTTCTCATGTTTTTCTCAGCTAGCGGAAATAAACATTGCCATCATGATATTATTTTCATTTTATGCCCATTTTCAATGGCTTTTTACTTGGCTATTCATAGTAATTCTGGATAATCATAGCATTATAAATGAGAATTTACTAAAAATTTATTATTATATTCACAGATGATTCACACAAGTAAAAATCAAGGAATTTGAACAATAATTATTTCTTCTCTTGCTGTTGGCATTACAAAAGGATGGCAACCTGTAGATAGTCCGGCGTTAATAGCCCAATTGTTGATACGCCGTTAAACACCCAACAAAAAAAAAATTATTTCTTATTAATGTCATATTTAAATAAAGAATATTAAGTTCTTTAATGAGATTAAAATTGAAATAAATAAATATAAATCGACATTAAACTATTTTATTGATATTTAAATTTATTTTTAATTTTTGCACACCCCTATAGAATCAAAGTCGTATCTATTTCATGATAATCTCATGAACAAATATTAACGATGCCAGAATGAAACCAGAGTAGACTTGCAAAAAAATCCTTTTTTTAATAAAAAAAAAAGTCTTTAATTTATTTCCCTTGTAAAACATTTAAAAAAGTGGTTTGACCGCATATTGAGCGAAAAAAATAAGAATATATTAAAGAATTACCACATTTCCAATGCCCAGAAGCTGTACACAACTTCATTATCATAAGAATCACATCGGACAATGTCTCTAAACCAAACTTGTCCAATCTCCTTTTATCTCCAAAGAAGTTCCTACTTCCGCATTCCTTGACCACAACAGATAAGGATTCGTCTGAGCAAAGCTTTTGGATTTGGACCAAATATTTCTGCCTAAGAACATTCCCCAAATAACAGGGAGTTTTTATTCAAAATGCCTGCCAAATTACTACAAAATACTCCTGGCATCGAATCAAGAATCTCTTGTGGGGTAAATCATTAATATAAAAACTTTATTATAATGCCTATAACGCATTAATATTTATATATATAAAAATCACGTGTCTGTTTGTTTCTTTGTTTGTTCCTTATACAAATCTACACCGTTTGACCGATTTTGTCCAAACTTGGAATAATGGTAGGTCTTGATAAAAGAAGTCTCGTAGGCTAAGTCGAAAATTTCTACGAGCTGTCTGTCAGTATGTTTGTCCCTTATACAAATCCACACCGTTCGTCCGATTTTGACCAAACTTGGCACACAGGTTGGTCGTGATACGGGGAGTGTCATAGACTAGCTCAAAATCGTCTACCTGCTGCCTATCAGTATGTTTCTTCCTTATGCAAATCCACACTGTTTGACCGATTTTGACCAAACGTGGCACACAGGTAGGTCTTGACACGGGTAGAGTCATAGGCTAGGTTAAAATCGTCCATGACTCACAGTTCGGAGATCACGAGTTCGTAACAATGAACTCAAATTGTTACAGATTTTAATATTAATTATTTGGTTTCTAATTTATTTTTGCTTTTCTAGATGCAGAATGTAGGTGTAGCGTAGCAAGCCGGGTAACAGCTAGTTTATAATAAGAATTAACGTTTACTCGCATTGGGAAAAAGTAAACAATAAACGTAGGACTTTAATCATTAAATGTATGCCATTTTGTATCATATCTGTTTATGCATAAAATGTCCGCCACGCTAGAGCTGCAAACACTACAATAAAGTAATTAGTTTACACTCTAATGCTGAATAATCTATTAAAAGAAACGGACATGAAATAACCATAAATAATACATAAGGTCAATAATGTTGATTAGGATACTAAAAAAGTCCGACTCGCAGGAACTGCGTCATCTTAGCGCGGTTCCGTTCATAACCTTAGTACCATTAGTAAAAGTTATTGGTCAGGTTTGATATTATGTTAAAAATATAAAATAAAATCTTAATGAGAAGGTTCAACGTTCGGTCAAGTAAAACACGATTACCAACAAGTTTCTTATTTTACTAAAATACTAATTTTACTAATAAATTCAATTTAAAACCAAAAACAACCAATTAAAAAGTAAGTAAGAAACAGAGACAAAAGAACAAAGCAAACGCTCTAGTAAAACACTATAACCAAAACGTTTCTCATTTTCTAGTTTTGTTTTACTATAGTACCAATTTCACAGATAAATACAATTTAAAAACCAACCACAAACAATTAAAAAATGAGTTAAACAACGACAAGAACCCGTTCAAAAGAACAAAACAAACATGTTTGAAGTTTTAAGCACTTATTTCTCCGATTGACATCGCCCAATCGAAAGTTGCCCCAGAACGTCATTTTGCAGAAAATTTAGTAAGCTTTCGAAGGATCACTTTCAACTTAACAAGATTTCCCAACTGTTTTCAACATATTTACAAAAATATACAAAGATCCTAAAACTTTTCATGTATATTAATAAATTCTTTTTTCAAATACTTCCTCGGAGTGTAACCAAATTTTAAACATCCTAGTTTAGATGAATTTCGAAAACCTAGAAAATATTTCAATTGAATCCCTCAATTCGAATTTCTTCAATTTGTATGAACATTCGGGGAGGTCGCTAATAGCCATATAGTTGATGCGCCATTAAAAACGGGGGAAAACAAACATTCTGGGGGATATTTTAAATTGGTGAAAACTTTTAAGCAACTCTGAAGCCGTCCTTATTGACCGATTTTCAAACAGTCGAATATTTTTGAAAGCCTAAATACATTAGGTTTTATTTAAAAAAATATTTCAAATCCGTAAAGCATCAAGTTCGGATTTTGCAACAATTTGAAAAATGTTTATTATTTCCGTACTAATTTCTATTATTGTGGAAATGAAGGATATTTTATTTAATCATATTCTATTATATATATATATATATATATATATATATATATATATATATATATATATATATATTTAATTATTTAACGTGGGTCATTATTGATGGTTAGTATTATACATGACGATTTGAAGACATTTTGAAAAAAAAGAAATATTTCGATCGTGTGCAACCTCAAAGCCTAAATTTTTTTATAGAGTTCTAAAAAAAAATAATAATAAAAATACTAACCTTTATTTGTCACACCACGAACATAAAGACAACTTCTCGGGTCTTGAGATAACAACCTTATTACGTAACAAAATCGTACGTATCTGCTTACAAAGGAATACCACAACTAGCGTAAAAATCTTAATTAGAACCATAAATCGACTCCTTATCTCAATATTGTTTTTTCCATATTTTTTTTAACCGTTTCACAGCTCTATCCGGATACAGGTGGTGTTTTTACGCCCGACTAGAAACACTCTGAATACGAATTACTATCGCGAGGTGAGCCATAATAAAAAGTCTGTCGTAAAACGGAGCAATCATGAAATGCCTCGCTGCTGATTTATTACGGCATATCAACCCCCGTAATCTTGCGGATACAGGTCGGCCGTATTAAGGTGACGGATCATCGGAAACACATCAAGTCGGAAAGGATCTTAGTGGCTATCAATATACCCTTGAATTATCAATGTCTACTGATATGCATATCAATTTGTTTACATAGAATTTTCTACAAGATCTCAAGATTTGTTATTGTCACTAAGTATTCAGGAATTTATTTGTCATTCCAATCATAAAAGTCCGTCACGCAGGAGCTGCATAACTAAGAACTTTCCTCAGAATTTGGGTAGTGTAGACTGCTTTCCAGAACAATTTGCTTAAAATATCCTACATAAATAAAATAAAAACGTGAATAGTTCTCATTTTGTAATGAGTAACTGATCAATTATTAATTTGCATCCAGAGTTATGTTTACACATGGTACCTACTACACTACGTAATAAATACAAAAATCCTCATATTATCGTATTTTGATCTAACGCAGGAACAGGATACAGTCACTCTAGTGGTAGAAAGCGCTCCTTGCGGCGACTTTGTGAACCTACGTCTGCCGGCTTTTCTATTCAAATATATTACAAATTAAACCCCCGCTTTCCGATTGACCGATTCAGCTCATTTTTACAACACTTCTTTCTCATGAGTTACCCACGACGTATACAGCGTTTCGTTACAATACAGCAGAAATTACGACCGGTATGAGTATATTAGGAATTTGGGTCCGGAGTAAACCCCCCCTTCTAATGAACCGATTTAGTTTCTTTTTACAACACATATTTACCTGTAGATTACCACTACGAATACCGAGGTTCGTCGAAATATACCAAAAATCACGGCTGGTAGTGGCGAATTGGTATTGTGGGTCCGGAGTAAACCCCCCCTTCTAATGAACCGATTTAGTTCATTTTTATATCTCACTTTTCTCTCTATATTAACACTACGAATACCAAGTTTAGTTGAAATATAACAAATATTACGGCTGACATAGTCAAATAAGTGTTTTGGGTTCGGGGTAAACCCCCCCTTCCGGTGGACCGACTTTGGTGGTTAACGAACTCGTTCAATCGTTTGCTAATTGAATGCTATATACCAAGTTTCGTGACGAAAAAACAAAAACTCTGGCCGCTATCGTGTTAACAGACACACATATATATATATGCATATATATATATATATATATATATATATATATATATATATATATATATATATATATAAATTTTAACGGGGGTCATTTTAGGTGTCTACTAGGTAGGATCGATAAAGATTTGAAGAAATTTTTCAAAAATTCCGTCATGAGTCTAACCTCAATAGCTACTTTCCTTCGGAGGAAAGTGCTAAAATGCTAAATATATATATACAGGGTATATCGAAATTTTATGACAATACTTGAGAGGGTGACACTAGACAAAAAGTGTAGTCCACACCATCAACTACACATTTCTATCTCACTCCGTTCTAAAGGTTTATTAGGAAAAAACATGTTTTTTGTAGTACAACTCCTCTGATACATGTTTTTTTTTTCAATGATTCACTACATTTTCGAAATTAGCATTAAATTTTCTTTAAGAGTAATGAACATTTAATGTTCACAATTTTCTCGTTTTCAAGGTATTTAATATTTTATGCTTTTTTTTTATATATATAAAAAAAGCAACTGTTGCTTATGTTTTAGGTGTTTTTTTTTTAAATTTATTTCTAGCATTTGAGTCTAAAATGGTTATTGTTTTTGTATTTAAGATATTCATAATAAACTTTTAATTAAATGAAACTAACAAATTTTTACGGGGCAACGGATGGTACGACCCATTAACTAAACTTTACATTACATTTTTCCTGAAACGTGTGAGATCAACTTTCTCTAAAAAAAATATTAGTTGCTATTCCTGCAAATTATATTTAAAACATCTCTGTTTATTAAGCTACACAAAAAAGTTGTGTGATATTAATATGTTTATAATTCTTAGAAATGATTAGTGCCCCTGCTGAAGGTTTAATGCAAAGACAGGACAGACCCGTATGCACATTGTTTATGGGTTATCCTTGATGCCCGAGTTGAACTGTACAGTCCATGGAAGTAAAATGATAAAACTAATAGATTAACTGTACAGTCCAATGAGCCAGGGACTGTGCAGGTCAGGCCTGACGTGTGTGGACCAGAGGATATTTGCTTCACATTCAGTGGGTCTGTGCAGTTCAGTCCATACCTTGAGGCCAAACTGTGCAGTCTCCGCCTTTAAAATGAACGTGTATGGCCACCTTAACGTTACAAAATATGAAACAATTTACTTATCCATCGAGACTTAATACATTATTTGCTGAAGGCATCCTTCAAATCTAAAATATACTATATTCTTTAAAGAACAGTAAAACGCACAAACATATAGAATTAATGTCTAAATGTTATTGCCCTTAATCCAAATATTTATCGAGAAATTTGAAGCTAATAGCTTAATTTTAATATTTAACACGAGGTGCCTTCTTCGCGGAACCATTAATCTCAGTAAAGAATAAACAATTTTGCCGATATTCTCCAATATTTTCTATTAAGGAGCTTAATTTTATTGAATATAATAATGTTGGATAAGGGTTGAAGAGAAAGGTCTGGTATAGGTTGCTAAGTAGAATGGTGGGCCTAAGTAAAGTCAGCGGGGGTTCTCAATTCTCTCCTTGAGGATTCTAACACTCCTCAGAATCTACGCCCGATAAAATCAACTCACTGGATTGAGGAAAACTTATTTTTCTTGAGGAATATTGTCATAAACTGTAAAATATATTGGATCGCAAATTATTTCATTGCTATAATATCGTCGATAGAAATGCAAAACCACAACTTTCAAGAGTGAAAATACTTTTATTTATTACTTTGCTTTTGGACAGTCAAATAATCGGCAGATTCTACCTTTTGACAGTGGATAGATTCCCCTTTCACTGTGTGAACTTAGATTCGAGAGTTTGGCCTTCATCAGTCTAACAGATATCAGTAAAGATTTAAATTGAAAAATTCGTTTTTTCACATTCGATACTTTGCATTTGTATCAACAATATATACAATATGAAAATGGTATTTCATAATTTAATTGCTGTATTTGTATTTGTTGCTCCCAACTAGGAAAAAGTTATTAAGCACTATTGTTCACTGTTATAAAGGTTAGGAAAGCTAGCGTAAAAAACGATATTTGTAAACATGCGCAAGCGCAGAGTCGTAAAAGTCCGTACTAAAGAACTCTCATCTGAAATGTTGATAAAATATTTATTGAAAAATAATTGTAAATTTTAAGGGCCCCCTCACAAGTCGTAACATGTCGCATTATGGGCATACCTGCTACGCGTTTCAACTCGCTTCGATCACTCTAGACTCGAATAAAATTCTATTAATTTTAGCGAATTAGATTGACTAGAGTTTACATATCTTCCTGAGCGAGCGGAAATGCGCAGCACGTATTGCCATATGCCAGCTTATTGTCGAGTAAAAATTTTAATAGCTCTTCTTTATTGTGAATAATTGCTATAAACTCGTGCAACTTCGTTATTATTACTAAGCAAACTTATCCGACTTCTTCTGAATTTTACATCTTAGTGCGCTAATTGTAAAGGCAATAGCTAATTATTAAGGGATTTCTTTCATAAAATGCTTTTCAACTGCAAAACGAAAGTTTAGCGAAAATTTTAAGTTCTCATTTTTTATTTTTGTATTTATTTATCTTCTACAATTTTATTTATTCTTATTTTGTTTTATTTCGTTTTTTGTTTCTTTAAATATTTATTTATTTAATTTTTTATTTTTTTATTGGACTAGGGCAGATTTTGAAAGTCACAAAACTGTTTAAAGAGACCATCGCCAAAGTTGCAGTACTCTAAAAAAAAACAAAAACAAATAAATAAACAAGAAAATGTATTTCAGTGTTCATCTTGTCAAAAACATTACTATTTACATATTTCTAACTCATTTATAAGAACCATATCCTAGGTACACCTTTAATTAAATACTTAGCACTTAACTCCATTCCATAATTGTCAGGAACACTACTGTCATGTATACGTTTTTTTAATAATATAAAACTAATTTTACAGTAAATATATTATATTGTATTTATTCTGTTCAATAATCGCCTACGTTGCGAGCAATTAAAATTATAAAGTTATTATTTCCCACTTACTATTGTACTTATTATTTCCTTTTATGATTTATCAAGTCGAAACGTAGACAAACGTTTATTGATTATCTCAAAGTACTGCATAATTGCAGAACTAAGGGGCCATACAAGAGCCTTAACAGTCCAATCCTTGAGGAAATCCCCAACCTGTGTGACGGTGTCCTTAAAGCCGCGCTGGGAAGGATAGATCCAGAAAAAAATTCAATTCTTTCCCGCCTTAGGGCCAAGCCGGCCGGAATCACCTAGTCTCTCCTCTCCGTGTGTGGTCGATTGTTCGGTGGAGGAAATTCTCAATGAAATCCCAGAGGTTTTTTCCTTGAGGATTTCCTGTACGTTTATGACAGGCTTTAATTATGTTTTGAGTTAATAAAAGAATTTGTTTTATGAAACATCACCCATAGCATCCCTGCTGAATTTAAAGCTCTGTTCTATATATAGTTGCTTTTATATATATATATATATATATATATATATATATATATATATATATATATATATATTCTCCTTTTCTTTAATAATTCCTTAAAAGGAAGAGGAACAGAATGTGTTAAAAGAGGAGAGAGAATTAGGCTTGGTGCCTGCTAATTTGAACTCAATCCAACTTTTAATTAATTCGGAATTCTTTAGAAGTTTTATGCATTCTATTTCTACTTTTGTTTAAAGAAGAATAACAAAGTAAGTAGCAGTGGTGGTCATTTTCGTTTTGAATCAATAGGAAAGCCATTTGCGTGCCTCCCCCCCCCCCCCGAATTCCTTTCAAAAAAATCTGATGGACAGAGCTACGATTATATCTTTGATTGATGGCTGGGCCTATAAATAATGCCGAATAAAAAAACGCGTCACATATGAACCGGTTTGGCCATCTTGAATTCATGGTTTTCCATTTCTGGATCCATCGACATTTCAATATATATCCATTCATAATCGTTTTTATTCTTTTATATATCCTTGAACATAACAAACGATTCAAATAACAGGAAAGATGGCAATAAAGTGGAAGCCAACAGGAAACAGAAATACTCAACAAGACACAAGTCTTAGGCCGCTCGTCCACTGGAACCGAAAAGCTGCGAAATTAATTCGTCCGAATTCGGACGAATACGCATGAACAATCCCAACACGAGGCTCCATCATGGACCGCGTCCATTGGGCTCGTATCGTTCGTCCGAACTGGTCCGAAGTGCGAACCGATCCCATTCTGCTGGGATTAATAGTTGCGAAAAGGTGCGAATAGTCATGGTTGAAAATGGACTATGAGTGATCCAATGGACGAGAGGCATTCGCACGAATTCGGACGAACGCTGTTCGTCCGAATTCGTTGCTTCGCAGTTCGCAGCTTTTTGGTTCCAGTGGACGAGCGGCCTAACAGTCAGGAAATGTTCCATGATTAATTTGAGAAGAGTGCTTATTTAATGTTCAGCTCCTTTGAAACACCCGCCGTCCGTGAAGAACTAGGAACTTATTTTCTGACAGCAATATGTGATTCTGTATTAAGGAGCCCACTAGGCGTATTAACCAATCATATTTGCAAGCACTAAGGTACCTGTGAGTGTTAAGGCGTGTGTAATCCGTGCCTAAAAGGGTTGAATTTCAACTAGGGTTGGTAGATATTAAGCACCTTCCTAGCTAGAAAAGTCTAAAAGTAACCATTGGAATCCCCATCCCAAATATCTGAGTTATGTACATAATGTAATTGAATACAAGTACTGAGTGTTTATTATTCATTTGATCTGTTTGTTTTATTCTTTAAACTCATTTTATTTAAAATGTCTCATCTTAAAAAATATTAACTATACTTCAGAATTTATTTCAATTAAGAAAAGAACTTTAGGTATTTATCTATTTTAGATTGAAACACGCTTTAACCTTTGACTTACTACTCGAAAACGTTACCCTTGAGTGGAACGAAAATCTGACCCCGAAGTTCTTATCAAAAACTGACTATTTGAATCTCACTATTTATTCTGAATTTCCGCTAATAGGAAGATGAGAGAAACTTCATAGTCCGAGAGCCAGCAACGCACTTTTCATGGAGTGTTTTATGCATCCTGAAATTTTGCTATAATATACCTCTTGGGTAGAAAAGAAGGTATATATGTGTTTCCTGGACATACCTTGGAACACCAGGTACTGCGCATAGGGGAAAGGTGCAAAACAATATTGCCCGAAAATAGAGTTTTATTTAGAAGGCAACTATCTTTTATGTAAAATTAAGACAATTTTACAATGAATAATAAATAAGGCAGACAGTTTTAAGGGTATAACAAGTAAAAAAAAAAAAAATTAATTGTTTTTATTCTAATATAAAATAAGAGTTTTATTTTCGCTGCCATTAAAACCGGAACAGATGTACAAGATCATGTGAGCAAGAACCAATGAGAGCACAGAAAACAACCAACACTGCGCAGTCGTGTCATACGCTCTTACGGTTACGCGCAGTGTATTCCAGTCTATCATAAGCAACATTTATTTTCATGTTTCCTGATAATTAAACCCCACAAAAGTGTCTGCCCTTTTGCAATTATTTTCAAATATGTTTATTGAAGACGCTGTTTAAATCGCAGCGTGAATAAAGCACTTCATTAATTATTAAAAATAAAAACTAGGTACTTAGATTTTTTTTATTATTATAATTTTTACCCCCTTAAAAGTGCATGCCTTATTTATTATAAATTTGAAAATTGCCCTAATGTGCCATTTATTTCATTAATAATAGTTGCTTCTGAATAAAACTCTACTTTTAGGCAATATTGTTTTGTACCTTTCCCCTATGCGCATTACCTGGTGCACCAAGGTATGTCCAGGAAACACATATATACCTTCTTGCCTACCCAAGAGGTATATTATAGCAAAATTTCAGGGTGCATAAAACACTTCATGAAAAGTGCGTTGCTGGCTCTCGGTCTATCAGCTAAAATAATAATCTAAAAATGAGCGGCTGTTCCATGTTTTTAGAATGCGGTTATGAGTCCCGAAGGGCTCAGTTATTTATTTAATTATACTTTATACTTACGTTCTATACTTTATATTTATTATATTTATTTTTTTATTCATTTGGAGAGCACCACATCAAGGGTGATCTTCTTAACACAATGACAAAAAAAAAAAATGAAAAAAATAATAATAAGAAAATTAATAAAGTAATAGTTTATAAATCAATTATTCAAGGTCTGAAAATGAAATAATTATAATCGATCTAATAATAATAATGTTATTAAAAATAAAAAAATAAACACATAATTGTAAATAAAAAAAGAATAAAAAAAAATGAATAATCAATAAAAATAAATAAATGAATAAAAATATTTTAAAAAAATATCGGTAAATAAATATATAAATGAATGAGTCGGTCGACAATTATTTTTAACAACAGAAATTTTGTCAGGATTTAAAATCATGGGTTATTTGTAATATTACTATTTTTCATTGTATGTATTCGCAGTCTGTACGTAAGTAAGTATGGTAGCAATATAGTTACTCTACTTAACATTTCTTTTTCATCGTCTATAGATAGTTTTTGAATTGGATATTATATAATCTTATTTCTTTCTTTCTTTTTTTCTTTTTAATATCATTTCTTTTAACGCCTAAAGTTGATATTGTGCAAATAGCCAAAATTGTTGTACACAAATAAAATAGAACAGAACAATAATATCTCTCAATTCTTTTTTTTTTTTTTTTTGATCATTTACATAAATCATTCTCATTGTTCTCTGTGAAAATATTTCAAACCTCGGGATAAATAAACCCGATTCCGATTGCATGATGAGAACGTTTGTACGAACCAATCCAATATTAGTGAGCACCTCAGTTCATTTTATTTTCCCAAATTTCTATCTATGAAAAAGTCCAATCATTTTTATACAAATAGAGTTTCTATGCCTATCGTTGAATATAAACTCCACAGTATTTTCCCTGATTAAAAATATAAAAGCACTGAAATTGCTAAGGTTTTGAAAGAGCAACTCGTTTTTGCTTCGTTTGATATCAATCCGGGTCTTTAAAAAGAAAAAAAAACTCCCCCTGAGGCGAAATTAAATTGGTATAAAGTGAATTTCAATTTTTTGCTTGCTAATCCAATACACAATTTTAATTTAATTAAAAATTGAGCAAGGATGATTTCTTTGGCTATAATTACGTTGTCGGACTAAAACAGAATATTTGAAATATATTTTGTTTGCGGACCAAAAGAGAGTGCTTGTTGAAGGTTTCTTCGCTTGGAAGAATTCTTGTTAATAAATTAAAATTGATTCCGCCTTCATCTTGGCCGGTTGTTTTTACCTTGGAATATTGTCGCTGCCCAAACGGTCACGAGGGAGATGAACGAAAATGCGACTGCAAAGCAATTCGGGCCCGTGTGAAGTCTGTCGATGAAAAGGTTATAAGCAGGAAGTGGGTCCAAAGTAAACGGGATATAAGCGGGATGGGCAAACGGTGTCCCGGAAGAAAGCAAATAATGTCCCGGATGCGGGCGAATACTGTCCCAGAAGTGAACCGGTAACGTACTGTAAGTCAGAACGTTGTGACCTCGAATGCTTGAGGTCAATTAAGAAACACATTTCGCTTATTACTACATTAATATCAATTACTTTAAAGGTTGGGACTTGGGACATAAATTTTCATATGTAATATTGTGTAGGCAATAATTGTATCATTGCAAAAAAAAAAAAAATAATAATACACCTGAGAATTTATGAGAACAATTATTTGCAGCAGGAGCGCCATATAATATATATATATATATATATATATATATATATATATATATATATATACAGGGTGTCCCGTAAATGTCTAGTCATATTGTGAGGGGTGATAGAGGACCCTTAGTGGAACAAAAAATGTTCTATGACGATTTCCCGAATTCTCGCCCATAAGGGAGAAAACGTCGTTTTATTGTTTTTTCGAGACAAACGTACTTTTTAGAAGAATAATCGTTGTAGCTCCGTCCCAAGTGGTACTACTAAAAAGGGTGTGAAACCAATCGAAAGCTGAGTAAATTTACTATAAGACTAGTTGAGAGTAATATTAAGTAAATATTTACTTAATATTTATGTAAACATTTATAAAAATAAATATTTCCCTTCAGCTTTTTGAATAAACTGAAGAAAAAAATATAATTTTCTTTTCACAGATCCATGTTTTTTTTTTAAACTTTTGTACTTAAACCGTTCAAATACTTCAATAACACAGGGTTGTGATACATGAATGGAAAGCTGGTTAAATGAGAAAGATTTTCTGAAACCCGGAAATCTCAGATCCTGCCCATTGAGGAGTAACGCTGGAAAGAAATATCAATAAAATGTCAGGAAATTTAGAATTGCCTTCTTTTTGTAAGATATACATACTTACATTCATTCATTTTTACGTTTACTCCCAACTAGTCTTATAGTAAATTTACTCAGCTTTCGATTGGTTTCACTCCCTTTCTAGTAGTACCACCTGGGACGGAGCTACAACGATTATGTTTCTAACAACTACGTTTGTCTCGATAAAACAATAAAACGACGTTTTCTCCCTTATGGGCGAGAATTCGGGAAATCGTCATAGAACATTTTTTGTTCCCCTATAGATTATATATATATATATATATATATATATATATATATATATATATATATATATATATTATCTTGCTGTTTGTTTTTTCAATTGACCAGTCATGGTGTAGCTATCGTAAAGTGTTATAATTGGGATGAGGAAAACATGTTAGTGAATCCATAAATCAATGTTTTATTAGATGAGTATATAGTAAAGGTTAAGTGCAACAGGTGGTGTTTATCCTCCATTAAAGAATTATCCAGCCAGCCGTAATTATACGCTTTCAGCGGTTCATTCAAGAATCCTGTCCAGCATGAATGGACAGAAGCCTGCCTATATTTAGCTATAGAGCGGTGTGGGAGCTCAAGATTAGTGGCTACCATCAATTAGTTTCTTTCCTTCTTCCTTCATCGACTACTCAAATTGACTCTTCATTCATCGGAAAATCATTGTATTTTATTTTGTTTTGTTGCGTCGAAGCGGGAGGGAAACCCGCAATCTGGAACAAGAATTATCGATATTTCATAACCCTTAAGTCATAGTGAAACTAAACTATATGTATATATAGTATATATGAGTGGCTCAATATCAAAGACGGACACCTGTCATTTTCTAAATGTTGAGAAAATCACTTTTTATGTTTGCAAGTTTTAGTGAATATTTTTTTGAAATTATTTATTTCATAATTAGGCTTATATGTTTGAAATTGATATTGTTCTGTTTCTGATATCAATGCCACTCAAACAATTAGTGAAAATTACCTTTGAACCCATTGGGTGATTGGTAGGTGTTCGTTTATGAAAAAAACCTCCACAGCAGGAGTCCGTTTTTGAAACAAAGCATCTACTTTGAAACCAGAAATTACATGTTTACAGAAACTAATTTCATCATTGAAAAGAGCAGACAAAAACCTATAGAAATCCATTGCTAACTCAATTTCGATTTTTTTACAGATGTCCGTCTTTGATATTAAGCCACTCATATATGTATATGTATGTATATATACATACAGAAGACTATATGTATATATATATATATATTAAATAATTCTTGTATTGACTCAAAATATCTAAATTCTTTTTGATCTTAGGAGGCATGGGGTTGTTAAAGCAGTCTTCCTGTCTTCATTTAATAGGCCCGACATCTTTCGTGAATATTTTCGCACCTCTTCAGGGGCACTTCTTGCTAGGAAGTACTCTCGTTAACATGTACCCGCCCGGAAATCTGGTTAAAAACTAGTTTTAAGCCTTCCTTATCTTCCCAATCCCGCACAGACAACCCTCCCAGGCGGCTAAAGGGACAGTGGCCCCGAGATAATTTACTCATCTCATCATATAGGGATCATAAAAATATTTACTTGCACAGCTCTAGAAATACCGTGGTTTCAATTTTTTTATTGATTTTATTGTATTTTACTTTTCTCTTTATTGTCAATTTTTTCATAGCATATCTGTATCAACAGACTTGATAATTGTACTTTTAAATTTGTAATTTCAGATAAATAAATAAAAAAAAAAAGTTTGGAGTAAAGGAAGGATTAGGACAAAAATATATTAACAGACGAGAATAATTTCACGATTTTCGTAGATATCTCGAAGCACGTTGGGAAATCGCGGTAAGTACGAGGAATCTATTCAAAAGAATAATAAATGTCTTAAAAAAACGGATCTTAGGCAATTTTTGATAGAGCAATTTTCTTTGAAGGAATCGGTGCTGAAACTTCGAAAGTGGGAGATTCGTACTTTAGGATGTTTTTTTTTTTGTCTCTGTCTCAGTTTTAAAACGATTAGTTTTTTTTTTAATAGAAGCATAGCAAGCACACCTTCTATCATAGACCTAGCAGCCAGTCACCAGATGCGGGCCACTAAGGTAGGACTGGCACGGGGGACTCTACTCGACCTTGGCTGGGTCCGCCTTCCGCTGGCCGTCGGGCTCTTGTTTCCGCTTTCGATGCTACCAACAGACCGACCAGGAGGCACAAATGACCCAATAGTGGTTGACTGGCCTTTAAACTTCAAGGAAAAAAAAATAATAGAAGCATAATTATATTGCTTGTTACTAAATAATAAACTGATTCTACTAAAATGGTGCTTGTTTTTTTTTTTTTTTTTTTTTTTTTTTTTTTTTTTTTTTTTTTTTTTTTTTTTTTTTTTTTTTTTTTTTTTTTTGGTGCGTCTACTGCTATGGTCATTGGCACCATTCTTTATTGTTGATTTGTAAACCAACAGAGAAACAGTTCTTAACCTAACTAAACTATTCTAACTTCGGTGAGCTCCTTTTTAAAATATATTGGAACCACCCTTAATTCTAAACTTAAATCTAGTTAGTGAGCTATTTACATATTTACAGTAACTCATTCACACTTGGAACATTCACACAATAAATACATACACACAAACCACACATACTCCTATATCGATTATTTACATATACTCACAAAACGTACATGTCACCAAGGTTTATATTTTGTACAAATTGGATAGTGGATTCTCCTAACAGGGGACTCAACTATATCTCACTATAGAATCTGGTATCTATTAAATATTCTTTCAGTATCTTCACAGATGCTTCATTTTTACTTAACAGTTGCTTTAGGTTATCAGGTAGGTTTTGCCGCCTCCGGGCTTCCTGGAGCGCGGTGCACTCCAACAAGATGTGTTTAACATCTAGGAGGCTGCCACAGCGTTCACATTGTGGTCTTCGTCGGCCGACGAGGTGGTATCCATGCGTCAGTCGTGTGTGACCGATTCTTAGACGTGATAATACCACCTCGTCCTGCCTTTTCATATTGGTAGGGCTCTTGAACATAACGGAACTTTCAATGTTCTTTAAGAATAAGTCACCATTATTGTACTCCTCTTGCCATTTATTCCACACGAGTTTAATCATTTGTTTTTTAAAATCTTTAACGTGCATTGGCAGGTCAAGACCATCCGGGTGTGACGCTGCCTGCCTGGCCAAGAGGTCTGCTTGTTCATTTCCTTCTAAGTTAGTATGTCCAGGTATCCATAAAAAGTTGACAGTTGCTCCTCTAGAAAGTATAGTGTTTAAAACGTTGAAAATATCCAATATAAGAGGATTTGTTGAAAATTTGTCTTTAAGAGCAATTAAGGAACTATATGAATCAGTGCATATTAATATCCGTAAACTGCAAGTTCCGTAATGCTCAAGAGCTTTTTTAATTCCTGTTAACTCTGCATGAAAGACACTTGTTTCTGGATTTAAAGGGATAGAAAGTTGTCTTTCACTATCAATGTACACGCCACATCCAGTACCGGAGTCTGTTTTAGAGCCATCTGTGAAGATAATGAGATGTTGTTTATATTTTTGGATTGTTTCAAGAAATGCTGTTTCATATATTAAATTGGAAGTGCTTTCTTTGGGGTACTTTCCTAATGAGAGATCGATATGAAACTCTGGTAGAACCCATGGGCATACGACCGAAAGTTGTAATTCCATGAGGTTCTCCCAGGTTCCACCGTAGAAGCGGATAGTTTCATCGGCCCTCACTGTCAATGGTCTAGTTCTCGAACGTTTATTCTTATACATGTCAGATGTGCTGTGATCTCTTACAATGTTTGCCATGAAATGTTTTGGCTGGCATCTCAGGGACGCTACATATGTTAGAGTCAGTAGCTTTCTTCTGTGGTCAGGGGGTAGATGTCCTGCCTCTGCGTATATGGCATCTAACGGGCTTGTGCGAAAGGCGCCAATCGCAGCTCGCAGCCCCGCATTGTACTGTCTATCCAACTGGCGGAGCCACGACCTGCGAGCGGACCCGTATATTGCACATCCATAATCTACTCGGGATCTGAGTAGCACGTCAAATATTTGCAGGAGGACTGATGTTTCGGCACCCCACTTTATTCTGGACAGCGATTTAAGGATTTTAAGGGACGCCTCACACCTCTGAATTGTATAGTTGATGTGAGACCTCCACCTTAACTTTGCGTCCATGATGAGCCCTAGAAATTTATGCTCATCTCTTGATATGACTTCGGAACCACACATCTCCAGCCTCGGGGGATTATGTGGTCTTCGGAGCCTGCAGAAATGGACAGAAACTGTCTTTTCATGGGAAAACATAAAGCCACGTGATCTGGCAGCATCGGTTACAGTGTTGATAGCCTGCTGTAGACTTCGGGCTTCTACATCCTCTGCCGGGTGAGTGACAAATAAGGCTAAATCGTCAGCAAAAAGTGAACGACGAACGTCTTCCTCTATACCGTCAGCTATGCCATTTATTGCGACAAGAAACAGTGTTACGCTAAGGACGGATCCCTGAGGGATTCCGTTCTCTTGTACGCGTAGAGATGATAGGGCATCACTGATCCGAACTCTAAAAGTTCTTTCTTCTAAGAAGCTTTTAAGAAACAGAGGTAATCGACCTCTTAGTCCCCATTCATGTAGTCGCTTGAGTATGTCATATCTCCATGCCCTGTCATATGCCTGTTTCATGTCGAAAAAAATGGCCGTAGCATGTTCTCGGGAGAAGAATGCATTTTGTATAAATTGTTCTAAGTACCCTAGTTGATCTTGGGTTGAGTGTTTTCGTCGAAATCCGGCCTGATATTTACTAATAAGCCCTCTATTTTCCAAAACATGCATCAATCTGTAGTTTACCATTGACTCCAGGAGCTTTCCCATACAACATAGAAGAGATATTGGTCTATAGCTGCCTGGAGCCTGTGGATTTTTACCTACCTTTAAAATTGGTATAATGATTGATTCTTTCCATTGAGTCGGATATATTGTTATGTGCCAAAGTTGGTTATACAAATCTAGCAACCTCCTTTTTCCTGTGTCCGGTAAATTCAGTAACATTTCATATGGCACTCCATCCCAGCCCGGCGATGATCTCCGATTGACTGCATGGAGTGCCCTATTAAGCTCTTCAATTCCAAAATTAACATTATATTCATATGAGGTACTCTCCTCTGATCCGAAGTCTAGAGGAATACTCTCTTCGGCTGCTTTTATGGCCAGGAATTCAGCCGAGCATTCCATGGAGCTGAATACTGAGCTGAAGTACTCGCCGAAGACATTGGCAACTTCTTGAGGCTTATCAACATGTATGCTATTGTGAAAGAGGATAGGTATTTGAGGTTTCATGCACCTTCCACTGATAGCCTTTATTTTCCTCCATACTTCGGACGTGGAGGTTGTCCTAGTCATGGTACTTACATAGCTGTTCCAGGATTCTCTTTTCTTTTTTATTTTTAACCTTCTTTCAATAGCTCTAGCCTTCTTAAAGGCGATCAGATTTGCATCGGTAGGATAACGCTTAAACCGATTAAACGCTCTCTTTTTGATTTTATTAGCATCCTTGCATTCCTCGTCCCACCAGGGAACCGGGGTTCTCCTTGTGCGACCAGAAGTACAAGGGATAGACTCGCTAGCTGCGTTCGTCAATGCTTTTGTAAACTTCACCAATGATGCTTCAGGCGTGTCTGCCAGTTCAGGTGTAACAAATAAATTCTGGAATTTGTTCCAATTGGCTAGTTTAATGTTCCACTTAATTGGGCCTTTATACTCATCGTACCTACCAGGGCAGTTTAGAAGTATTGGAAAATGATCTGATCTATGGAGGTCACTTAGAACTCCCCATTCAGAGGACGACATTAATGTTGGGCTGATAATTGTTAAGTCTATGGCATCAAAGTTTCCTGAAGATTCGATAAAATGTGTAGCCGCTCCATCGTTCAGGACCAAGAGTCCCATCTCGTCAAGCACATCATAAAGAAGATGCCCCTGAGATGTGGTCTTCCTTGAGCCCCAAGAGACATGGTGCGTATTAAAATCGCCATGAACTATTATTGGCGGAGGTAATTGTCGTACAAGATCTTTTATTTCCGTTATGGAGTAACCTCTACCGTCTGGAAGGTACAATGAGCAGATACTGGCTGTTACTGGGGTTCTCAGACGCACAGCGACGGCTTGGAGTGGCGTGGTTAAATGAATAGATGTTGCTCCAAGATTATTCTTGGTGTATATGGCTCCACCACCGTGGCTCCGACCACCTGGTAGAACTCTTGCCTCCTTGTGTTCACACATATATCCAGCCAGTGATCTGGGGGCTCCCTCCGGAAACTTCGTTTCCTGAAGAGCCACCACCAATGGACTGTATGCGTGCAACAGATATCGAAGCTCGTCGCTGTGTTCTGAAAATCCTCTAATATTCCACTGGAGGAATTTATTATAATCTGTCATTGTGGTGTAAATTATAATTTATCCTTATTCCGACTCAATGGGCTGTTTTCAGATTGGCGCTTCTTACCTTTTGGGCGACCTTTCCGTCGTCGTTCCTTCACACGTTCAAGGGGGCCTACGTCCTCCGCCGTATCTTCAAGACCATCGGTCTCAGACACCGACGAAGGAGGTATTGGTATGCGTACTATGTTTGTAGTAGTGGGGGATTTCATTTTCCCCTTTTCTAAATTGTCCTCCGCCGAAGCGGACGGTAAAGAAAGAGAGATAGGTGTTGGGGTGGAAGGGGAAATGGGAAGAGGTGGGGAAATAGGGGGGGGGGGGAGGGGGTTTCGAGGAAGTAGAAGGAAGGGGAATAGGAGTATCGTAATTGGTAGGGATATTCTTTTTTTCTGGCCTGGTTTTAGTCTTATTATTTGCTGCATCAGAGTATGTGCCTCTCGAAGCGTAAGAGGCGCTATTTACAAGTACTCTTGCTTGCCTGAATGTTAGATCTTTGATTTCAGTCCTCATTTTCTGGATTTCTTTTTCTATCTTGTACTCCATGCAGTCTCTGGAGCGAGCAGTATGTGGGCCATCACAGTTAGGACATTGGGGAGGTGCGGGGCACGGGTCCGGACTGTGAGTTGGATGCCCACAAACACAGACCTCGCGCTCCGATTTGCATCTCATAGCCGAATGTCCGAACTTCTGGCATTTAAAACATCGTAAGGGTGGTGGAACGTAAGGCCTTACTCTCAGTTTATAAAATGCCGCCTGAATACTGGAAGGTAGTTCCGGCCTGTCGAACGTTAACATAACGCTACCTGTGAATTCCAAGGTTTCGCCTGCACCATTCGCAGATCTCTTCTTACGAAAAAATCTGCGGACGGCCATGACGCCTTGATCCTTCAATCCCTCCAGTATTTCGTCGTCTGTCGAATGCTCAAGGTCAAAGCATGTTATTACGCCTCTTGATGTGTTCAGTGTTTTATGCAGTTCCATTTTAACACTAAACGCACCAAGAGTTTTCGCATTTAACAGTTTTTCACTTTGTTCCATCGTCGCTGACTCAATTAGCAAAGACCCATTTGCCATTTTACTTATTGCTGCGACTTTTCCATATTCTTGAGCAATAAGTTTGTTAATGAGGAACGGAGAAACCTTCACAAAGGATTGATCCTCAGTCCTGCTCATCACTACAAACTTAGGAAATGTTTTGCAAATATTGGGTGTTTCATATAAGGGCCTTTTCTTACCTCTTTTTACTTTCTTTTTCTCGGGAGACCTTGGCACTGTATAAGGTGCCAAAGTATACCGAGAATCAGTTGCCTTATTTTCAATGTTCAATTTCTGGCACTTGACACTGTTGAGGTGTCCAGAGCCAGGAAGTTGAGTATTGGTCCCTAAAGCGACCTCGAAGGTTGCTTGGGTTGAAGAATCATGAGACTTAAGGAGGTCCAAATCCATGCGTGTGTCGCTCAGTGGGTCCTGCTCACCCACTGAGTTGGCCATTAGGGGCAATCCGGCTATTTCCTGTTTCGTTGTTGTAGGATATAAGGGTTTAGGTGACTCAGACCCCTAATCTTTGTCACCGAGTCTGCTGGTGGGGCTGCCACCTAGGCCGGCAGACCGGCACAGTTCCTCCCGAAGGAGAGGATCCACTCAGCAGGGGAGGTGTCCCTGCCTCATCACGAATCCCCGCCTCTGCTTTTCGCCGTTTATGTACTATACAAGAACGTTGCCCAGGGGGTACCACGGGGAGGAAAAGCAGTAGGCGTTGACGGGAATCAGGTGTACTAGGAGATGCTAAGCAGTGGAATAGGGCACTATAGCTTAGCAGAGCTCCCAAAAGAAGTCGGACGGCTTCCATATCTGCCCGTCCGCTCCAGCAACCCTTTAGCCCGCCCATTTACCCCCCAAGTGCTTGTTGTTTGTAGTAAAAGTTACCCTTAGTATAGGATACTTCGTTTCCTGTGCATTGTGGGCCGTAAATCATGCTGCTTGTTGCAGTAGGTATTTAAAGTTTTCAAGACACAACAAAATGAAATATTCATTTTTTTTTTTTTAAACGTGAACTTAAACGTAAGATGACGCAGTTATTGCCACCCTTACCATTTTGTGAATAAAGCGGTTTTGTGGAATTCAATAAATAAAATATTATAATCAATGGCCCACTTGCTATAATTTTTAGGTTTTAATGAATGCGCTTTAAGAATTCATTTAGCCGAGTTAGTTAGGCGAGACATTAGCGCGGGTTATATACGGTCCATATATAAGGAATTTCAATATGCGTCCCGAGTAATTCTAAATTCCACTACAGAGCTTCGTTCCACTAAACAGCAAACAGAGTCCCTAATACTCAGGCATATTTACAAGGGGATGTCAAAATAAAGCATTCCGCCATCTCATTCATGGTCATTCTTTTCATTCAGGACAGCCTTTATCAACTCGTTGGTCTTGCTCATATCATTCCGTAGCGTAGAATATTCCAGACAACCCGGTATCTGTGTAATATGTGGTAGGACTCAAGCTTTTTATCCATCAGCCAAGGCTAAAATAACTTCTTCTAGTGCTCCCAATGCGGAGGGAATCACGTTTTTGACGGGATCCGTTCGATCGGGAAGTATTGGTGAGGAAAAGAACGCGTCAATATGCATAAAGGGCATGCAAGCTTTCTACCAAAAAAAACAAAACAAAGAGTACGCTTAATTTTTTTTTGGTTCGCTTGGCGTTTGTGATAGATTTTATCATTTTTGTCAGTAACCTGGCTATTGTAGAGTAGGAACGGTCTAAGATCACTGAAATAATCCCTTCAGTATTAATAGGGGAAGAGGATATAAGGCTCTTGATAGCTATTGTTCTTGAGGTTGGTAGGGTTAGGACACTTCGCAGTACAAGAGGGGGGTTTTAAGAAGCCATAATGAGTCCAAAACGTGGGTAATATCAATAATTAAGTGCTATGAAATAAACCCCTACATTTTTATTTTTATTTTTAACCATTATTAATCATTTGTACATTTTTTTTTCATAATAAGTATTTTTTAATTAATAACAGTTTGATTAGATAACCAAACAAATTTAATTCTAACTATTAAAAATTACGGATTTACTGGAGTTTTCGGACAGAACAGACAATAATCAGAAAACCCGTTTATTATTTTTTTTTTTCTAAGCGTATATATTTATTAATTCTTCTGAATGTGGACCCAATATATATTTTTCACTTGTTCTTTTTTCTTTTTATGGCTGGGGCTGGATAAAGCAGAACACCATTCTTTCTTCTTCTGGCTTGCGTAATACTTATGCCTGTCTCAAGCCAGTTTACATGACAAGAGGACTTCCTGACAAGGAAAGCCCCAGAAGAGGTGCAAACAAAGGCACGAAACATGTCGGGCAAAATAGAGAAAATAAAGTAGTTGAACATGAACGAATGGTGTTCTGCATTAACGACCCCCTGCCATAAAAAGAAAAAAGAACAAGTGAAATATATATATATATATACATATATATATATATATATATATATATATATATATATATATATATATGTATATATATATGTATATTTATTATATATATATATATATATATATATATATATATATATATATATATATGTATGTATGTATATTTATACTACACTGCTACTATTACTATAACGTTTTATTTTTTTTTTTGTTAGATTTTTCCAAATTTTACTTATTTATTTATCTTTTTTTTATATATGTAATTTTTCTTTATGTATTTTTATATGTACCGGATTTTTTAGGAAAACTATTATTTTGCTGTCGTTATCCAACGCAATGCTGATATTAACAAGGGTTATTATTTTGTCTAATTCCTTCCTGTAGGGTGACATTGGACTAAAATGTGTTTTATAGACAAAGTGTCATGACATCTTGGACATTTTGATGGATCTTCTTTCGACATAAGATCTCCATTCGAAAATTTTGTGTGTCCGATTCTCATGCGGGCTATGACTATCTATCCTGAGTGTTATAGAAGCTAGATACTACACAACTAAGAACTAGATACTACACAACTAAGAAGCTAGATACTACACTCACTAAGATTTCACCTTTTTTTTTTTTTAGTATTAAAATTAATAATACAAATGTATACATTTACCGATAGAACAAACTTAACAATCCAGAATACCGAATACACCTGTTCAGGAGCAAACAGCAGCGCCTCTGATGGTGTTAATAATATACGAAATATGTATATATTACCTTATACCTAGCTACCTAGGTTTATACCTTGGTGTGTATTGAATATGCGGTTCAATTCAATTAGAACATAATGCAGAGTAAATCCCGACTTTTTTTTTTTTTAGTATTTATTTATTTGAAATCTGTACAGGTTAACAGTACAATGATCAAGTATGTTGATCCAGATATTATGTACAAGTTGACAAAATTGGCTAAAGTAAAATAAAATAAAAAATACAAAATTTGGAAAAAGCCAACCATTGTTGGCACTTCCAGAGGTGTCTCAGTAAATATTTTATTGATCATGAAAAGATCAGTCATGTAAATTGTCTCGGGGCCACTGTCTCTTAAGCCGCCTGGGTGGATTGTCTGGATGGTATTGGGAAGATAAGGATTGCCCTTCAGGATTAGGATGGTAAGACAATTTGGAGTGGACCGTTTGGAAACGGGTTTTAGCGAGGTCAAGGACAAATGGGATGTTGAGGTCATTGTGTAGGGTTTTGTTGGATACATAGAAAGGAGCATTTACAATTTTACGGATGAATTTTGACTGGAATGCCTGTATTCAGTTGATGTTGGATGGTTTTGCAGATCCCCAGACACGACTTCTTAAACA
This sequence comes from Gonocerus acuteangulatus, assembly GCA_946811695.1. NCBI lineage: Eukaryota > Metazoa > Arthropoda > Insecta > Hemiptera > Coreidae > Gonocerus > Gonocerus acuteangulatus. The sequence continues at coordinate 20,156,922 of OX328129.1, read as the reverse complement.
CAAAACAAAATCTTCAGAGATCTCCTGAAAAAACTTCGCCACGCAAAGAAGATTAGACAGTTAAAGTTAAGAAAAAATAAATGTTTCTTTTTTTAGATAATATCAGTATTTTCTAGAAAAAAAAATGGACGTCAATGCTATCTTCTGATTTTAATTTATACTAAAGGAAATAAGTTTCAGTGACAAAGTTGTGTGGAGATTTTTAGTATTTTTTATACTCTGTTAAAATTTTATTGTATTTTATGATACTACTTTTTCATTTCTGTTAATACTGGAACTTTCAATTCTTCTCCTTGTTTAAATTAGAGCAAATCGCCTTTGTTGCGGTGCTCTAGAAACAAACAAATAAAAAAAAAACAATAAAAACTTACTCATGGCCATTAAAACTGAGCATTGTTCTTTCTATACAAGGGTTAATAGAAGTTAAAATTTATTCATGCCTAATCAAATATTAATTAACCATTAAATTTATAATTGCACTGCACATCTGGAATATCTTAATTGCCATGATAAATTCAATAAACTGGTTTCTAATTTTAATTGAAGCGGAAGAATTTCAATTAACGAGACGGTTTTAAAACTACTTAAACTCGCATAACAGATGTTCGCCGTTATTAATGTGAAATAGCTTTTACACATCCTTCGCCTTTATTCAATGATTTCCTGCTCTGAAACAGATGATATAATTTATTTTTGTAAGATAATTACTTTTATGTAATTTAGCTATTACCGTATATTATACAGTGGCACTGTGTTATTATTATACGGCGTATAATATTAACACAGGCACACACTAAAAAAATTTGTCAGTTCCGAAGACAACCTACATATATTCTTATGTATTTCGACACGCTGAATCCTTACCCGGGGTCCGTTTGATCCCAGCACGTCAGGTCAAAGGGCATTTGAAGGTCAAATTTCGCACGAAGTCGTTTAAGAAAAAATAACTAAAGCGACCATGGTTTTGAGGGTCGATGAATTCTAATCCAATCGGTTTAAAAGACAAGGTCATTGCAAAGTCAAATTTGTTTGTTTGCGAAAAGTGAATTTCTGAGTGCAGATCCTGAAAGAACGGACAAAATTGTATTTTATGTTTTTTATCTATGACCTTGTAGAAATTGTATTTTATGTTTTTTATGTATCACCTTGTAGAAATTGTATTTTATGTTCTTTATCGATGAACCTGTAGAAATTGTATTTTATGTTTTTATAAAATTACCTTGAGAACAATAATAGGAAAAAGAAATAGAACACATATTTGTACGTAAAATTTTCCGTTCCTGCAGAATATGCAGCCGAAAATTTATTATTTGCAAAATAAACATATGTCCTTCAAATGACTTTGATTTTGCGCCGATGCACACTGGGCAAAACGACTACTTTACGGCGACAAAAGACGAAAATGTGACGTCGGCGTAGAAAGTCAATTTACGTGTCAAAACGTGCTCAAGTCTTCTATTCATTGAAAACAGAACAATTTTTTTTAGCTAGTTTAACCCAAACCTGTTTAAAACAATAAGGAAGGCAACCATTGCTAGTCACTTGCTCTTCCTCTGCTTAGTCTTGTTCCAACAACGGTCTTTGTAAGGTGTGTTTTAAAAATTGTGTGTAAATTTTATAAATTCTTTTCACAATGGATTTATTACCTAGTGGTATGTTCTTTATAAATACATAATATATATCTAATAACAGAAATGCATATCAAAGAAAAAAAAATATTAATGAAATTATTACTAGATTCTTCAAGTTGTTAGTCTATTTTTGTTATTTTTTTTCGAATTATAGCCTATGTATTATTTTTTATGAATATATGTATTATGTTTATGTAAATAATAGATGCAAAAAGGTACTACTTAAATGTTCCATAGATTTACCAAATTTTTTCCCAATTTTTATCTACTATGTGAAAACATTTGTGTGTCTACAACATTTGTTCGTTGGATATACTTAAAACTATGGGTCAACGATTTTTTTAAATATGTTTCCATAACTCAGTGGCCTCAAAAATATTGAAAAACACAAAAAAATAATTTTGTCGCCCTAAAAGTGGATTTATTCCCGATGTGGTGAAACGGACTCGGATCCTAATTCCTAGTTTCTATTCTTAAACTATAGAAGCTCTAGTTATTTCATTCCAAACGACTCCATTGGGAATTAGTCCTTCAAATTCCCTTCAACCTTACGAGCTGGGGTCAAACAGACTCCGGATTTGGATTCCGTGTCACAATACATAAGAATATATGTATGGTATATTTGGAACACAAAACTTTCTTTATTTTGTATGCCTTTGTAATTGATGGATTTTTATAATTCTCTTTAAACACTCGTAATAAGTCCTGCTTGTTAAAAAGAAGTCAAAATAAATTTAATACTTATCTTCGACCCCCATGAATGCTAGATGTGAAATTATGTTAATTGTCATGTTTGGGTAATGGTCACCGAAATTTGACAAATTCATAGCATTATCTATAGATCATTTAACTACTGCCTCGAGTGGGAAAGCCCCTGGAGGCCTTGAAGAAGTTCCGGTTCGATAGATTTGAGAATAATAATCTCATTTCTATGTACCGAGCAGGATTTTGATGAAGTTATTTCGCTCAAAATGCGAAGTTTTCGAGAGGGTTTTGATTGCATAACTGGCGATCCATAAGCAGGAAGCTTCTGTTCCTCATGAAATCATTCGTAAGATAAACCTTCTAAGTTCAAATAAATAAAAGTATTATTGCCCTTACTCGTGCAGTAAAATGGGATTCCTCAGGGATCTGTACTTAGTGCAGTCTTGTTTCATATTTCTTTAGTGATTAGTGGAAGAGCAGACGCAGTAACTCAGATGTCAGTCTTTGCCAGTGGTTATATCCCAGCAAAACACTGAATCATCAAACTGATGTCACAAGTGAACAGTGACATCACCCTAGATAAGAAGATGGTATATTAACCCCAACCCAGGAAGAAGAGGACATTCTCTGGCCGCCAGTCGCCTCTCATCCATCGTCTTGGTGCGCAGTGTCGGTCCAGTAGTCGGACTTTTTGTAATTTTATGAATGTAATTTATTGTAATTATTAACAATACAGTTGTTTTGGTGAACTGGTGCATTAAAGATTATTTGCCGAAGTTACCCTTGTGCACATGCAACCGAAAATACTCATCTTCGTGAGCTGAAAGAGGCAATTAACAGAGTTAGTGAGGCATCCCGTTGATGGATTTTTACATACTTTCGAGAATAAAACTTGAGAATGCACTTGGGCAAATGGGCTGAATGCAGCGCACTACCTTGTTCTTTTGTTTGTGGCAGATCTATACAGACTTCAGAGATCCCAAAACTATCTAAGGCCCTCATTTTAAGGTTACCAGAGTCAAACCTCATTCAGAGATGAACATAAATTCCTTGGCGTTTTGATAGACAAACAATTTAGGCGGAAACACCGTATATGTCATACTACACAAAAATATGAATCTTCTTTTCGTAAAACGTTCAACAAACTTATCAAGATACCTAGTACCGAAAAATCAATATTATTATAAAAATCAGTTCGATTTTTAAGATGCTCTGACCAGATCCACTATAGATTACGTTGGCGAAATGTATGGGTACCCTCATAGAACAGACAGGCTCTATAATTTAATGCTGTGATTAGAGCATCCCGCGAGGGCACATCGGACTCTCGTATATTCGTAGACAAGACATTTACTACCAGAACACCGAAGAAATCTAATGATGTTGACGAATTAAGTCTCGTTATAGGCCAAATAAGATAAATTTTCATGCTTTACCGTTATATACGGAACTGTATCAGACATGTATAAATGTGTCGTTATCAATCAAATATCGGGATCATTAGTAGTGAGAGCAAAATAATCTATCTATTTGGATTGGACTTCTAGTAAACACTTCATGACAACTAGATCTTCTGTTGTAAGCCAGGAAAATATAGAACTTAAATGAACTTAGTTCAATAAGAATGACACAACTAGATCTTCAAGTATCAAAAATTTCTTTGAGGAAATGATGCATGTATTTTTCGAGCTAGTTGCTCAAACACTTAACAATTTAGAAGAGACCAATCGAAGCTCGTTAAAAAAAAATTATTTTCAAATCAGTATCGCGTTCACACGGCATGGAGGTTTCACTAGAAAAATCGCATGTTTTGTCCCTTTTCGAAAATTTGTCTTTGCATAGACGCTCTTGGATATAATTTCTGATTAGTCAAGGAAGACGTTATTATTACCCCTAAAGGAAACTCGAAAAATGTGGACATATTTTTTGTCAACATTAACAGCCATGATGTGATACTATAAAAAGAAGAATGTACATAAATAGCGTAGGCCTCTGAGAGGAATGCAATAACCATAAATTTCTGAAATGATAAGAAGGAATTGTAAGTAGGTAAGGAAGCAGCCTGGCAAGTCCTCGGACAGTAAGTATGCTGCTTTACTGGTGGTATCTCCTATTTAGAAGGGGTATAGTTCATTTTTATTAGGTCTGCACTTGCATAGGTCACATCTCAGGGTGGCGAGCACTGATACTGGTGAAACACAAATTCCTTTCCCTCGGCCAAGTAGGTTCATCGATTCGATTTTTCTAAATCTATAATTTATCAGTTTTTATTAGTTTAAACTTTAACGTCCATTTATAATTGATACAGAATTAGAGGACGGGTTATCCATAGGTCACCACTAGAGATGGGTGATCTGAATTGATCTTTTAAAATATAGATCTTTTTAACACGATATATCTATTTTTTGAATCGATCTCTAAAGGCCGATCTTTTAATGAATCGATCATCAATGACCGATCTTTTAAAGAATCGATCTATCTAGAATACTGTAAAATAAAGTCCTTTTTTATTTCCAATATTTAAATACTCTTGTTCAAAATATCACCTCTTGTTACTCAATCTCATTTCTGAAGAATTCTCATTTATTTTACTCAAGAAGAAATTTCCAGAACAGTGTCCCGTTTCCCAATTTGAACCCATAAGTCACGAAAATAACCGCGGTTTTTTGTATACATACATATTTACACATGCGCCCTGGACTATTTGTTTAAAAAGTTATCATTGTATGAGTCCTTTTCTTTAAGCGATAATACTACCTTATAACTTTTTTTTAAAAAATTTTCTATGGGCTAAAAGCCTTCCAAAACTAATCAAAAATGATATCCAAGAGTGTTTATGTGAAGAAAAATTGTTTAAATGGGGAAAAAATACGATTTTCCGAGTGAAATCCCGGTGCCGCGTGAACGCGATGCTGATTCGAAGATAATATATTGAGTGAGCTTCGATTGGTCTCTTTTTAATTGTTAAGTTCTTTTTGGTCCTCCTTCAATTTTAAAATTAAAACTCATTATGTTTTATCTTCCTTAAAAGAAAGTACGGAAAAAAGTTAAATAGGAAAAAAATGAACATTTCAGAACATTAAACTTTAAAGTCGTTTTAAAAAAACTATGTTTTTCAAATCTTGCGCTACTCTGGAGTCTTCAATTTTTGCCCGATCAACTTCAAATTTTAACTGCAGCTTCCTAATGATATTTGCTGGTAAAATACTGTGGAAATGTTCGATTAATTGAATCATAACGATGTTATGACCTATTTTCGACGGGAATTATTAATAGAAAATGAATAATTGTTCACCATTTTCGAACAAATATTTCTGAAAAATCCTAAGTACTTTACCAAATTTAACCTTATTTTTTCGAAAAAATTTTAGTTTTTCGTTCTAAATTAAAAGTTGCCACCTGCAGACTATCGCTCCATTTTTTTGTCTCGAATTATTGAAAATAATTTTTTGGGGGTTAATTTAGCGTCCTATATAGGTAAAACGTTTGATATAAAAAATTGAATAATATTTATTTATAAAATCAAGAAAATGCCTTTGACTTTGAACGCACAATGTACTATTTCCCCTAAATATGAAATGGTGGTTGCATTTTAATTACAGTCCAGTATAGGAAAATAGATTTTGCTGTTTATCTTTAGTTAGAAGCTCGTGCATGTCTTGTGGGATGTTGATAACTTTCTTCATAAGAAAAAAAAAAAAGATAAGAAATTATTCTATAACATGTTAGAACGTATAAGGAATAGCGTTGTATTTAATGGGATATTTCATGAAACGTGCAGAGTCATGAAAAACATTAATTACAAATGAACATTTGAAATATGATATATATTAATAAATACACATCTGTAGAGTCACAACATTCCCTTCTGCTAATGGTTTCTGGACTGGTTCTGTCTTCACGCCGCTGATATGTAGTTTAGGATCATGCGATGGTATTCTGACATCAGGATAGTAATGGTCTTCGTGCTGGGTGTCATTCCATGTGGTGTTCGGGGGGGGGGACTCTTTTCTTCTAGAAACACGCTATTTTTTTGTGTTTTGTATTTCATTCCCCCTCCCTACTTTGTAGGCGAAAACCTGCTTGTGATATCGACGAGATGTGGAATTGCGGAAGTGTTAACGAGAAATATCGACGTTTTATAAGAATCACGAAAAAATCGTCATGATATTCACACACACACATATGTGCATATACAGGGTGTAAATATCTAGTCATATTGTGGGAGGTAATAGAGGACCTTTAGAGGAACAAAAAATGTTATTTGACGATTTTCCGAATTCTCACGCATACGGGAGAAAACGTCGTTTTATTGTTTTTTCGAGACAAGTGTTTTTTAGAAGAATAATCGTTGTAGCTCCGGCCCAGGTGGTTCTACTAGAAAGGGAGTGAAACCAATCGAAAGCAGAGTAAATTTACTACAAGACTAGTTGGGAGTAAACGTCAAAATGAATGAATTCTAAGTATGTTTATCTTACCCTAAGAAAGCTATTAATCAATCAATGGTTAGGATCTGAGATTTCCAGGTTTCAGAAAAACTTTCTAATTTAACCAGCTTTCCATTCATGTATCACAACTCTGTGTTATTAAAGTTTGTGAACGATTGAGGAACAAAAGTTTTAAAAAAAAAAAACATGGATCTGTGAAAAGAAATTTATATTTTATTCTTCAGCTTATTCAAAAAGCTTAAAGGAAATATTTATTTTTAAAAATATTTACGTAAATATTAGGTAAATATTTACTTAAAACAATTACTACCACGAACCCTAAAACAGTAGATAAAAAAAAAATACACATTTATTGTAAATGTGTTAATTACAGTAACTAAAACTAGGTCAAGGAGGTGGCCATTAATAAATTCCAACCATACATTAACCTGAAAAATTATTATTTTTACCTATATAACGCATTTGAACACATTTTTACAGGATATATATATATATATATATATATATATATATATATATATATATATATATATATATATATATATATGTCAATTCTCTATCTTCTACGAAAAATATTCTGCCTAAAAGGAAAAGTCAAAGTTGCTACCCAACAGATTGCGCCCTACGGAATCCTGTACTTTTTGATTTTTGAATTTCTTGCGTTAATAGGTTTCCAAAACTTCAACTCTTCTTCAATTTCAAATTCAACCATAAAGTAGAGAACTAGAATTTTAGCTTGTAGAGTTAAAAAAGTGGAGTGTAATATGGCCAAAGAGAAATGTGATAGTGATAAAATAACTACAGAAGTATTCATGACTTGTGCCCAGCTGGCGTTGGGAACTATCTTTATGCTACCCTGGAATACTCATTAACATAATTACCCACGGAGTACGACCTCTAGAATGTAGGGTGTGTGTCAGCTTGTTCCGAAGGATTTAAACATTTATAGTCAATTTATAGATTCTGTAATTCAGCAATTAAGACAATTTTAAAATGAATAATAAATAAGGCAGACACTTTTAAGGGTGATAACATGTAAAAAAAAAAGTCCGATTCGCAGGAACTGCGTCATCTTAGCGCGGTTCCGTTTTTATCTCTAGTGTTTATGAAGGCATAGAATAGAAACAGTTATTACTTTGTTTAGATCAATAGCGAAACACCTATCCAAATGAAATCTCAAACAAACCAGTCTTGAAAGGTCTTGATTTACAATCTTACCTGTATGGGTCAGCTATCCCATAAGTTGGGCAGAAAGGCCTCCGCTCAGAGGCATTTCGAAATCCTTGGGATCTCTCTCTTTGAACGCTACATTTTTAACAATAAATTGATCTTCTTATTTTACTTAATCTGTTTTATTGTCAAATACATTATCTGACTATAAGCAATTTAAAAATAACAAGGAATAAAACAGACAAAAAGAACAGTTCGAATAAGCGAAATCAATTACTTTAAAGTTTTAAGCACTTATTTCTCCGATTGACATCGCCTAATCAAAACTTTCATCAGAACCATTATTGTAGAGCATTTAGTGAGCTTTCTAATGGCCATATTCCGTTTCCCAAGATTCTCAACCTTTTTCGAGATATTAAGGAAAGTATAAAAAGTTATCAAAACTTTTTATGTCTGTTAATAAAATATTTTTTTCTAACCCTTCCTAAACTCCAAACGTAACAAAAATTTCAATATATTAGTTTTAATGAAAGTAGAACATGCAGAAAATGTTTCAACTGAATCCCATAATTCTAAGTACCAAAATCAAAGACAAAAAGAACAGTTCGAATAAGCGAAATCAATTACTTTAAAGTTTTAAGCACTTATTTCTCCGATTGACATCGCCTAATCAAAACTTTCATCAGAACCATTATTGTAGAGCATTTAGTGAGCTTTCTAATGGCCATCTTCCGTTTCCCAAGATTCTCAACCTTTTTCGAGATATTAAGGAAAGTATACAAAGTTACCAAAACTTTTTATGTCTGTTAATAAAATATTTTTTTCTAACCCTTCCTAAACTCCAAACGTAACAAAAATTTCAATATATTAGTTTTAATGAAAGTAGAAAATGCAGAAAATGTTTCAACTGAATCCCATAATTCTAAGTACCAAAATCAAAGACAAAAAGAACAGTTCGAATAAGCGAAATCAATTACTTTAAAGTTTTAAGCACTTATTTCTCCGATTGACATCGCCTAATCAAAACTTTCATTAGAACCATTTTTGTAGAGCATTTAGTGAGCTTTCTAATGGTCATGTTCCGTTTCCCAAGATTCTCAACCTTTTTCGAGATATTAAGGAAAGTATACAAAGTTACCAAAACTTTTTATGTCTGTTAATAAAATATTTTTTTCTAACCCTTCCTAAACTCCAAACGTAACAAAAATTTCAACATATTAGTTTTAATGAAAGTAGAACATGCAGAAAATGTTTCAACTGAATCCTATGATTCTAAGTAACCAAACCAAAAACGGTATTCAAAAACTATTTTTCCAATTTTCTCGAAAACGGTTAAAGCTATCGCCTTGAAAATGGTTTCATTCGTTTTCCTAGCCCAAGAAGCCTATAAAACAAGTGCTTACAACCTTTTAAATTGGACGACGGATTTTTGTACCAAATTTCATCACAATCGGACCATTAGGGAAGCCAGAAATGAGCGAACAGACAAATATATATATATATATATATATATATATATATATATATATATATATATATATACAAATTTGAACCACCGTTATTTTCGGTCTCTAGGGGTTCTGAAACGCGAAATTTTCTAGTCGGCACTTCCGGATTGTTTCATTGTATCAACCTTATAAGCTGGGTTCCTCCCTATGGGGGAGGGAGGAACCGCGCTAAAAACTGTTTTTATTCTAATATTACATGAGAGTTTTATACACGCTGCCATTTAAAATGGTGTAGCTCTACAAGATCATGTGAGCAAGAACCAATGAGAGCGCAGAGAACAACCACAACTGCGCGTTGCTCTCATTCACTCTTACGGTCACGCACATATTGCAGTCTATCGTAGGCATTTATTTATTTTCATGTTTCCTGATTATTTTTTTTTTATTTATTTTTTTTTTTTATTTTTTTTTTTTGTGTGTTAACGCTTTATAGCGATGTACTCCTTACATTTTATATATATATATATATATATATATATATATATATATATATATATATATTTCATTATTTTCTACATGTTAACATTGTGTATATATCATTACATTATATTATATTACATTATTGTCTATACATTTATATCGTTTATACATTATTACATTATATTAAATTACATAATTTTCTATACTTACATCATATATATATATTACTACAGTATATTACGTTATTGTCTATATATGTACATTCTATATAACCAAGGCCTAATACAATTATTATTACAATTATACAATAAATACTATATACATATACAGTGATGTTAATTAGTACATATATATAATCCTAGGAATTTCAATTTTATGTATAAATCTAATTATACAGCCAGCTGGTTTAATTCAAGGTTAGTTGTGCATCATCAAAGCAATGCCGTTTCCTATTAATAAACCCGACCAAAGTTGTTGCCCTTTTGTAATTATATTCAATTATGTTTTTTGAAGACGCTGTGTAAATTGCAGTGTGAATAAAGCATTTCATTGAATATTAAAAAAAACAACTTGGTACTTCGGGTTTTTTCTACATTTTAACCCACTTAAAAGTGTCTTCCTTATTTATTATTCTTTGTAAAATTGCCTTAATTTGCAATTTATTTACATTAATGATAGTTGGCTTCTGAATAAAACACTATTTTTGGGAAATATTGTTTTGCACCTTTCCCCTATGCGCAGTACCTGGTGTTCCACGGTAAGTCTGGCCAACACATATTTACCTTCTTATCTACCCAAGAGTTCCATTTCGAGGTGCATAAAACACTTTATGAAAAATGCTTTGCCAGCTCTACGACTATTAAAATATGAGCCATTTGAAACACCATCATTCTTTTTGAATTGTCCTGCATATTATAAATTATTCCATTATCTGTTCAACAAATAAGTCAGCTAGGTACACAACCCGCTGTCTCTTGTAAGAACATTCCAACGAATGCTGTAAAAATGAAGAGCCTTTTAAATCGCAACATTTACTGCGGGAATTATGCATCAAACGATAGTTCTGTCATTCCATTTCTTTACCGCTACGCCGGCCTCTATCGCGCATTTGCATCTCTAAGGTCAACTTTTCCATATTTAATGCGCACTTAGATGCATGTAAACATAAACAAGTCCATTAAAATGAGTCTTAATGCACCAAAAAGCCAAGAGGGTGCGACGTATTCAAGCACTTGTAAACGTCACTTCACGCAACATTAGTTTTTCACATATGAGCAGTTTATCTTGCGAGGAATCGACAAGCTTGAGAAATGATCTCATGATTTCTGTATGACTCCTTTTCTTTTTTTTATATGATATTTATCCGTAGCAAAAACGACATGCCGCCAGATCATTAACTATCTATCTCTTGGTCATATTTTCCTGCCTCAGAAGATCCCGATAGCATCGCCCTCTAGATCGACACAGTCATCAGCATTATCGTCAACTTGTGAATCCTATGACGTGAGATGGCAAATACATTGACGTCTCTTCTCTTTATGAGTCCTTCCCGGCGGTAAAGAGATTAGAGCATCTCTTAGACTTAAGCAAATAAGCCAACAGGACATGAGTCCTATCTTTAATATCTAAATTAACTTCTTTGAGGAATGTAATCCACCGAACTCATCGTCGTATTCCGGATTATGACACATTATAGAGCTCCGTTGAAGAATGTTTTTTTTTTCTTGCAGTTAATCAGATGTTTTGTAGCATTCGGCCAAATGAAGGTCAAGCTGTATTAGTGGTATTAACCACATTTATTACAATTTTATTGTATACAAGCTGTTCCCGTGCGTGCCATGCTACACCCGATTTCTGCATCTAGAAAATAAAAATAAATCAGAAACCAAAAAAGTAATATTAAAATATAATAACGCACATATGTAACTGTTCGGGTTCACAGTTTCGAACCCGTGACCTACAAACTGTGAGTCCTAGACGGTTTACACCTAGCCTATGACCCTCCCCGGATCAAGACCTACCTGTTTGCCAAGTTTGGTCAAAATAGCTCAAAGGGCCTGCATTTGTATAAGAAACAAACACACACACACACACACACACATATATATATATATATATATATATATCTGTATATATATATATATATATATATATATATATATATATATATAGAGAGAGAGAGAGAGAGAGAGAGAGAGAGAGAGAGAGAGAGAGAGAGAGAGAGAGATTTGAATTACTTAAGTTCAATTAAATATTTACCCTAATTTAAAGAATTGAACCTGATGTTTATCAGTTGCTTCAATGTTTGTGGTTTCTTATTATTATTATTAGTTTCCGTTCCTACGTCTAGTCGCAATTTTTTTGTATTGTTTTGCATTGTTTTTTTGCTTCTGTTTAAATTGTTTAGGCATATCGGTAAATATAGAAGTTTTGCCGCGTACACGACCCTAACGTGATTACTTCTGTCAAGGAGTCAACGGTTGATGATGTTATTTGGAGGATTCGATTGTATAATAAGACCAATATTTTCATCATGAACTAACGTTTCGTCAAAAACACTACAAAAAAAAAAACATTACATTTTTATTTTATATGTATTTTTTTAGTTAAAGCGAATATACGATCGCTTGTCTCCTTGGCTCAATCTCCCCTGGGATTCATGATGCAACCGATCCCGTATGACTTTATTGTACAGAACAGAATTACAGCAAACGAAGTGAGATATCTCAGAAGAGTATTCTAATTAATTGTTGTATAAAGATAATGGAATAAATAAAGGTGAGGTGAGAAGAACGATCCGAAGTAGAGGAGCAGAGGACAGCCGAGGACCCAGCACTAGCTCTTGGAGTCTATGATGAGTCTCTTAGAGGCGTGAGTCGTGGGATGTGCTGGGTTTACATAGCATGGCTTTCTTAGTACCCACCGTGGCTGGGACTGTTCTGGTCTAGAGGCCGATGAAGAGGACAGCCGGAGGACCCAGCACTAGCTCTCTCTTGGAGTCTATGATGAGACTCTTACAGGCATGAGTCCTGGGATGTGCTGGGCTTACATAGCATGGCTTCCTTAGTACCCACCATGGCTGGGACTGTTCTGGTCTAGAGGCCGATGAAGAGGACAGCTGGAGGACCCAGCACTAGCTCTCTCTTGGAGTCTATGATGAGTCTCTTAGAGGCATGAGTCCTGGGATGTGCTGGGCTTACATAGCATGGCTTCCTTAGTACCCACCATGGCTGGGACTGTTCTGGTCAAGAGGCCGATGAAGAGGACAGCCGGAGGACCCAGCACTAGCTCTCTCTTGGAGTCTATGATGAGTCTCTTAGAGGCATGAGTCCTGGGATGTGCTGGGCTTACATAGCATGGCTTCCTTAGTACCCACCATGGCTGGGACTGTTCTGGTCTAGAGGCCGATGAAGAGGACAGCCGGAGGACCCAGCACTAGCTCTCTCTTGGAGTCTATGATGAGTCTCTTAGAGGCATGAGTCCTGGGATGTGCTGGGCTTACATAGCATGGCTTCCTTAGTACCCACCATGGCTGGGACTGTTCTGGTCTAGAGGCCGATGAAGAGGACAGCCGGAGGACCCAGCACTAGCTCTCTCTTGGAGTCTATGATGAGTCTCTTAGAGGCGTGAGTCCTGGGATGTGCTGGGCTTACATAGCCCAGCACATCCCAGTTAGGGATGTGCTGGGTTTATATAGCATGGCTTCCTTAGTACCCACCACCTCCCACCATGGCTGGGACCGTTGTGGGTAGAGATCGACGCAGGGCCCCCGGGCCATGTCAGGGTTTAATATATTAGATTTCATTGTTTCAATTTCTTCGATTTTTAAAGTCAGCTTGGCCAAGAATTCCCCTATGGATAAATTTACCCCCTCTCCCCTATACAATTTTCTCCTGCGATAAGTTTTTCGCAAATAGCATATTTTCCGGATCCATCCGGCTTCTTCCAGCAAGCTTCCGAGCAAAAATTAAAAAAAAAATTAACAAATATAGTTTGTTCTGAGATATTAATGTCAAATTATAAGACAGGACGTACACACACTCATTATAAGGAACACTCATACACAAACAGAAATTAACCATCCAAGATTAGAAGTAGCCAAGATTAACTCATCAGAAGGCGAAGTCGTTAAGAAGAGACATGAACCATTTCTAGAGATTTCGATTCCCTCTCGAGAAAAGGGGATTTGTCCTTCGACTCGTAGACCACTTAATCTCGCAATGTATCCATGATTTTACGATCGCCTAGTCATAAATGCACACAAACACAGTTGCGTACAGCTGAGAGTTACGGCTGCATATGGATGAGACCCCGTAGGAATGGTCAGGTGCGGTATCCGTTTCAAAGGCTTTACGAGCGAGCAATTTTATTATCGGCCTAGAGTTCAAGTGTCAGTGGTAGACTTGGTCATTTAATAATGCCATACACTGTTGGATCTCCCGTGGATAACCCATTGGATTCTCAAGCAGGAGATGCGGGTTCGAGTCTCGCATTCAGCAGATAGACTTCTTGTATCTATGTGCTCACTGAAAGACTTTTTGACTTAGTTTGAATGCACTGTTCCATCGGCTTTCGAATAACAAAATGTCTTGACGTTTTAATATCATTTTAATTTCGTGTTTGAATCGCATATATTTGATGACATCGGCCCATATGAAAAATGTTCAAATATTTATAATTAGCAAAGTTTTTGCGTTGGAGTTCTGTGTTTTCCTCTATACATATAAATAGTTCTTATTGCCCTATATATAGGCAGGGTGACCCAGTCTTAAACCCCAGAAGTATATCAATGGGGATGTTTAGGGTTGCCACCCTAAAGAGATTTCTTTTGATGAGTGCAAGTTGTATACTCTACCGACAGTGGCGCCGTCTACCTCACCTGGGCGAACCACCCCCGGTCAAGTCGGGACAGACGAAGTCCACCCGTTTACTCAGAGCGTGTAAAGTCAAGAATGCATCTCGCTACACAGCGTGTAAAGTAATTTTGTTCTTTTTCACCGGCTTCAATACACCATGGCCGAGTAGTCACCTAAAACCACCGGGCAGCGGAGGAGCAAAGACATGCAGCTGACCATAAATGAGGAAAAAGGGAGAGATACACCCCTTCTATCCAACCAGGCACCATCAATAGGTACCTATTTAATATAACTTCAGGATCTCCAGCAGCCCATCTTCATCACCACTTCATCAGCTCATCATTATTTCAATTCATCAGTCCCACAACTTTCAAAATTTCATTAATATATTAACCAACACTTGTTTCTGATTTTGGCAATCCCCCCCCCCACTCTTCATTTGTACTCAATAAATATAAATTATCAACTCATTATTCATACAGTCCACTTATTTATCCAGCCTCACAAAAATATTACTTCCACATCATACCATATAAAAAATGGTGGTGTGGCAATCTTTTTACAGGGGAGTCGAAAAACTAAGTCAAAAAGACCTTTGGCGATTTTCTCGTTTTCGCTTCGTTTTTAAGAAAAACGCAAAACAAAAAAAAATGGTTTTTTTTTTACAAATCCCGATTTATCGCTTAAACGAAGCGTTGTACGAAAAAAACACCTCAATAGAAAAGTTGTAGCTAATTAAATTATCTTAAATATGAGACCAAGTTTTTGAATTTTATTTACTCAATTCTTCCGTTAAGTGAAACGAGATTATTTTTTTCCAGTTTTTGAGTACCAAGCACAAAAGATTCGTCGGATCAAAAAATGTCTAACTCTCTATGGAACAAAATGTCCATCCGATGGGTTTTCCAAATAAGATTATTTCGTAAAATATTCAAGCTAAGATGCTTGGTCTTATCTTAAAGATAGTTCAATAAGCTACAACTTTTGTATTAAGGTGCTTTTTTGTACAACACTTCGTTTAATCGATAAATCGGGATGTGCCCAAAAAACCACGGTTTCTTGCGTCTCGAAAACGAAGCGAAAACGAGAAAATCGCCAAAGGACTTATTTACCTAGTTTTTCGATTCACCATCGATATACGAAGTCTGTCGGCTTAAGAATGGGACACCCTGTATATACATCCATATAGATTTTCTTAACCATTTTTATGGTGACGTTTTTCGGCGGTTTTCTGCCTCCAAAAAAAAAACAAAAAAAAACAACCTTGCTCCTTATTTGACATTTCTTCATGGATAAAAGTTCAAAAGCTACTTTTCGTGGATATTCGTGATTATTTTTTTATTATTTATTTATTCTGTACAAAAGCGACTCGCCCAATAAAACCATTAAACATAATAATAAACCAGGATTTAGATAGGAAACAAAATATTAAATGAGTTTTAACGTTCTGTTTATGCGGTCACCAAACAATGGACGGAAAAATCTAATCTCAAATATTCCAAACGGGCGCACACTGGGCAAAACGACTACTTTACGGCGACAAAAGTCGAAAATGTGATGTCGTCGTAGAAAGTCAATTCACGTGTCAAAACGTGCTCAAGTCTTCTATTCATTGAAACCAAAACAATTTTTTTATCTACTTTAACCCAAACCTGTTTAAAAAAATAAGGAATGCAACCATTGCTAGTCTCTTCCACTTCCTCGGTTTAGTCTTGTTCCTACTATTGTCCTTTTAAGTTGTGTTTTAAAAATTGTGTGCAAATTTTATAAATTCTTTTCACAAAGGATTTATTACCTAGTGGTTTGTTCTTTATAAATATATAATATATATCTAATAAGAGAAAGGCATATCGAAGAAAAAAAAATTTTAATGAAATTATTACTAGATTGTTCATATTTTGTTGATTACTCAAGTTTGAGTAAGGTTTTAAAAAAAGTTCCACAAAGTTCCACTTCCAAATATTTTTTTTTCGATAAGCCTTTAGCCTCTACTTTACTGTCTTGAGACTTTCAGCTCCCCCTTCTTCCCCCTTTTAATGCAAATTTAAATTTAGTTTAGGCAGTCAGATAGAAGCTGAAGAATCCGAGGCGCACAGTGGGCGAAAATCACATTTTAGGTGGACAAAATTAAAAAAAAAATGTAACAAATCACTTACTAAATACTGTCTAGTATTAGTAGGATTATAGTAAAATGTAAATATTTACTTTCTTGGATTATGAACGGGCGCGGAAGGGAATATTAATCGGAACTCTAAGAAAGGGAACATTTTCCAGTGTTTATTGCAGTTTTGTTCTTGTAATTACTTTTCCATTTTTTGAACAGAAACTATACGTGTTTATTTAAATTTCATGTTACCGATGTGTATGCAATTAGCCAATGTAAGTGTAGTTTACCACATGATCCATTTCAAGAACTGTCATTAGAAAATGAGGCAGACGATACTGACTCGTCAAAAGAAAATGCTGAAGGATGTAGCAGTATAGAATCAGACGATGATTGATGGATAATTCGTTTTTAGTGCATAATATAATTGTATATATTTGTTATTATTAAAAAAACAAAAACAAGTCAGTACAATTACTTTTTTCTTCAAGTTGTTAGTCTATTTTTGTTATTTATTTTCGAATTATAGCGTATGTATTATTTTTTATGAATATATGTATTATGTTTATGTAAATAATAGATGTAAAAAGGTACTACTTAAATGTTCCATAGATTTACAAAATGTTTTCCCAATTTTTATCTATTATGTCAAAGAATTAGTGTGTCTAAAACATTTGTTTGTTGGATATACTAAAAACTATGGGTCAACGATTTTTTTAAATATTTTTCCCTATCTCAGTGACCTCAAAAAAATTGAAAAACACAAAAAAAAAAAATTTGTCGCCCTAAAAGTGGATTTTTGCCCAGTGTGCGGCGTGGGTAATAATAATAATTTTACATCTTGGGTGCATGATGTAAAATTATTATTATAAATTTACATTAGAGGACTGGGCAGTTTTATTGATTCTCTCTAATAGTCTGCGGCCAAACGCCTACCAACAATCAAAAAGCCATTTGTCGAATGGAAGTGACGAGTTTGAAGGAAGATGATAAAATTTATTGCAACCGAGCGAGGCTTTATAGATGTTAATTTATGGCGCCCATGGTGGCAATTTAAAAAGAGAATTTAAATCAGATCCAATTCACATAAGTCCTTTTTCGTGTTATTATTCCTTGAGTTGAAATAAATTTGGAATTTTGACAGATTTAAGTTATAATTTATGGAAACAACAAAATAAAAAACTAACCTGCTATTTTCTTTAATAGTTTGGTTACCTTAATCTTTTTATTTAGTATTAACTCTCAGTTTATAGACTTAGTTTTTATCCATATATTGTATTTTTTTTAATGTGATAATATGAATATATAATTTTACTTGTGTATTTATTTTATTTTTTTGTTTTATCTATTGTTGACGTTTATTTGTCAGACTTAATGTTTATTAAAAGTTATGTTTTTAATTTAGTGGCAACAGCTGTTGCTATATGATTATGTAAGAAGGGGGAGTGTCAAAAAAATAAAAACAAAAATAAGAAGAATCAGAAGGGTAAATAAATAACGACATAAATTACAAATATTAAAAAAAGAAAGAAAAGGAAATGAAGAAAGGAAAAATTAGGAAAAAAAAAATAAATAAATTAAAAAAAAAAAAAATAGAAAATCTTATTAAGGAAAGCAGATCCTAGTCCCTTGAGCATGGGCGTATATTCGTGTTTCAAGTTTACATGGTAGGGCGCTGAAGACTATGAGGCTTTTCGCCCTTTATATTTCAAACAAACTACTGTAATATGTATTGTTAATATTTACATACTTTCATTCATAAATACATTTATCCGATGGTTAGATACATGGCTATGTATGTTAAAATAAATTCATAAAAAAACGAACTTTAAAACTTATTTGAGAACAAATTAAACTCTATGCTTCTTAAAGTTCTCAAGAAAATGTTTCCTCATGAGTATCGTTTAAAAAAAAATTATATTTGACGCTGTTCAAGATATCTTAAGAAAATTGTATGTATGTACTAAAAATGATGTTCCAAATAGGACGAGCATTACAATTTATTATAAAATAAATAACGACAAGAAGATTATTTTGTAGCGTATTAAATTTTCTCTGTAGTATGGTTGCTTTCTATGTTCTTATTCTATTCTAGAAGTAACATAAATTAAATAACATAAATTAAATAGCGATTCTCAATAATTATCTGAAATTTTCAATGATTTTTATAAAATTGGCCGAATATCAAATGATAAAATAAAACATTTTTACAATCCATTCATTTTTATTAAAATTGCCCTACCACATCCACTTTGATGGCTCTTCAGAGGTGCTAAGACTAGAGAAAGTAATTATACGGACTATCCAGAGAAAAACAAACCTTCCGCCCTAAGAGGAATCTCCAACATTTTGGACAGAATAGAAATGACTAGTATGTTAAAATGTTTTATTTTATCTTATGACCTTCTGCCTATTTTATAAACATCATAAATGAAATAGTTTATTCCTCCCACATGTTCCTTTTATAGGACATCTCACGGCATTTAAAGATCTTGTCCCTTAGGAACACCGGAAGCCTTTGTTTGTGACCATCCCAAATGTCAATAGGTACTAATTTTATGTTCACTTAAACCCTTTTACTTTCAATATATGTTCACTCAAAAATTACTTTAGAACCTTTTTAGTAGAGAATTCAATAAGCTTTCGAATATTTCCTTCTACTAACCACATTTTCTTAACAAATATCAAGATATTTTGATTGATATACCTGGAAACTGGTAGGCAATCTATTTTCCTGCACACCCTGAAGACTCATCTCGAATACATCCAACGACTGCTGACACTACCAAGACATAGGCTGCCTGGTAGATTGTTAGACGAGATCTTAGGGAAAAAAGGCTGGTTGTTCACGGAATGGGAGAAGCTATTCGCCAGAGCTGGGGAGAGCATGGACAGCTGGACGAGCGGTGACCCTGCATTAATGAAAGAAGTAAGTTCCAGGATACTGCTGTCACTCGCTAATCTCGAGCAGAGACGATGGGCTGAACTGTCTCAGGCGTCACAATATCACCTCCTTTACAATAAGCTGAATCACACCGATGTAGCCGTTTCCTACATGTCAGATGACAGGTCCCTCTACGCAATCCGCTTGATCATGAAAGCTAGAACAGAGATGCTGCATCTGAACAGTAGGCCATGGCGTACAGACGGACGTGCACACTGCTCCATGTGCAATCTTCAAGAAGAAGAAGACACTCTCCACTTCATTGCTAGATGTCCTGTAATGAAGGAGTTCAGAAAATTGCACTACAGCAAGGATCTACCCTCGTCGGAAGATGTTAAGTCAATCCTAGACGGAAGGAACTGGGACACACTTTATAAATATTTAAATAATGCGGTCAAATACAGGCAATTTCTTATAGTCAGTTTAATTATTAATTTAAAGTTTTATAATTTTGTCTCCACAAAAGTAGTGCTCTGTTCGCTATTTAATCATTATTTATAAGTTTGTTTTGTTTATTGTTTTTTTTTATTGTTATTTTCATTTTCTCTGTTTGAATATCTTTTTTCTTTTTGTAAGTTTTCGGTAAAAAGGAGTATATAAGTTTTTATTTTAGTTATTTTAATTTTTAATTAATTAATGCTTACATGCACTCAGGCTGATGGACACTGTCCAAGCCAATGTAAATTGTTCAGTTATTACTTTGTTATATATTTCTGTAAAGGTATGAAATAAAATTTACTTTCATTCATTCATTCAAGATATTTTGAAAATTATACCAAAATTTCGAATCTTTAATCTTGTTTTTAAAGTCTATAATAATTTCACTCTTCCGGATAGTGAGTCTAATCTTTGCACAGACCGATTAACATAATATACAAAGCCTTAGTGCTTAAGAGTGATGAAGGCATGAAGATCATGATAGCTTTTGTAGAATTGTCGGTCAGATGTTCTCGCTTCCTCCATCTTGCAAACTAACTTTCATCATGGGTATTTTAGTGATTTATGTCGTACCAATCAAAACCAATTCTCTCAACGGGGCAATTCTCCTCTTCCATTCAGCCGGGCTGAACTTTATGATTGATGTGCTCGGTGAGTTTCCTTATAAAGTAGCAACCTCCACTAGGCCTTCACAGCTGTTTTTATTTCGGTAAACAAAAACCCATTGCGTTAATGGCTGTCCTTAGTAGTGAGGAATGTAAAAATAACTAATAATAGCAACGTCCTTCGTTTTATAATATCAAAAATACCTACGGTACAAATATAGTAGTTACAAAAATATTCACTAAATGTCTTACTCTTCAAAACAATTATAAACTCGTCACCTGAAAATATTGCACGAAGAGCAATTAAAATTTTCGGTCAAATGCCGGTTTCTGCAATATTTATACGAAGCCCAGTAATTTCTTATATTATTTTTTTTTTTTTTTTTTTTTTATTTTTTTTTTACGGCGCATCTACATCTAGGTCATTAGCGCCGACATCCAGGGTGCAGCCAGGAATTTTACCAGCGAGCCGTGGGATGATAAAATTCCTGCCGGAGGTTGGGAATCGAACCCACCATCTCCCGCTTATGAATCCAAGGCGCTAGCCATTAGACCACGGGAGACCCCTTTCTTATATTATTATTATTATTTTTGATTTCTTTATTGGTTATTGTATATGAATACATCCGGTAATATTGTCCCTGTAATGTCAACCTATCGAACATGAAAAATTTCGTTTCAGCGCGGTTCCTTCCTCCCTTCATAGGGAGGAACCCCGCTTATAAGGTTGATCTCATAAAACAATCCGGAAGTGCCGACTAGAAAATTTTGCGTTTCAGAACCTCCAGAGACCGAAAATAACGGTGGTTCAAATTTGTATATATATGTATGTATATAAATATATATTCGTCTGTTCGCTCATTTCCGGCCCCCTAATGGTCCGATTTTGATGAAAATTGGTACAAAAATCTTTCGTCTAATTTGAAAGGTCAAGTTCGTTAACCAGCAGAATCCGCCCACCATAACATGGTTTTCCGAGCGAATGTCGCGCGAAAAAAATCGTTCCGCTACTTCATATGCTTGCAAGTACTCGTTTTATAGGCTTCTTGGCCAATGAAAACGAATGAAACCATTTTCAAGGCGATAGCTTTAACCATTTTCGAGAAAATTGGAAAAATAGTTGTTGAATACCGTTTTTGGTTTGGGTACTTAGAATCATGGGATTCAGTTGAAATATTTTCTGCATGTTCGACTTTCATCAAAACTAATATGTTGAAATTTTGGTTACGTTTGGAGTTAAGGGTGGGGGCGAGGTTAGCTCAGTGGTAGAGCACTCGACTAATGAACTTGAGGACCAGGTTCAAAACCCGAGCGCGCACTAGAGATTTTTTCTTCTAGTGCCGTCGTTCGAGGGTTGGATTTGTGGTCCCAGAACGTCCCTAGGCCAACCCAGCCTTTAATTAATTTATCAATGGGTACCTTGGTGCTAATGACTCTAGCAGTCGAAGCAGCAAGGGAAAAATCAGGCGGCCGGAGCATAGTATTGACCACACTATCTCCCTAGTGTGCCGTATGGTCAGGAATCAGATACCTCTACAGCATCTGCCCCTCTGGGCCCTTGTGGCCTGTTACGGGACTGATTTTTTTTTTTTTTTTTTTTTCTGAGTTAAGGAAGGGCTAGAATAAAACATTTTATTAACAGGCATGAAAAGTTTTGGTAACTTTGTAAATTTTCCTTAATATCTCTAAAACGGTTGATAATCTTGGAAAGCGGAAGTTTACCATTCGAAAGCTTACTAAATTCTCTACAAAAAAGATTCTAAAGAAATTTTTGATTAGGCATTGTCAATCGGAGAAATAAGTGCTTCAAACTTCAAATGTGTTTGTTTGGTTCTTTTGTCCGGGTTTTCGTAGTTGTTTAGCTCACATTTTAATGGGTTGTTGTTTTTTTAATTGCATTTATTCATAGAATTAGTATTACTGTAGAAGAAATCAAGAAAATTAGAAATATTTTGATATTTGAAATAACTATTTGTAGTTGTGGGGTTGGCCAACCATTGGTGGGTGGATTCCAGGTATAAGGGTACGCTGCCCCTTGGTAACGGGCCCTTTGTTTACGGAGGAAAGGTTGAACCAAAATAATAACGGTTTCTATTTCAATCTTCCCAAATGACACTAGGGATAAAAACTGAACCGCGCTAAGATGACGCAGTTCCTGCGAGTCGGACTTTTTTAGATTCGGGACTTTGCTTTTGGATTGTGGACGATACGGCTTGTCGCAACTCTAAAGGGGCCTTTAGTGCCTTAAATAAACTATCGAATAAGACCATTTCTCAATATAGTACTTCGCTAATGGATAGAATATTTTCGTTCCTATTTTGCTCCGATTTTTATGTTCGATAGCTTGACATGGTAGGGACGATATGATATATGATACAATACGAAGGTTCTGTGGCTCAAGGCCTCCCAACTTCATCCTCGATTTTGCTCCGACCAGTGGCTGGAGTCGATGGGAAATCGGTGAGCCACAGACATTGACGCACTTGATGAAAGAGAAAGCCATTGCTAACACTTCACTTGGTCCCTGCAGCAGATCTCTGGGCCACTGTCTTCTGAGTCGCCTATAATTTAGCTTCTATCCCGTATTTCTAGAATACATCAGTTAGTCCGGTACTCCTTTAATTGTGTTTTATCTTCTTTTTAGCATAAATATGATTTAGCGATTACTAAACTGAAAAAACACGTTACACAAAAGCGTTACAAAAAGTGTACGTTGGCGTTCGCGCATAAGCGGTGGCCATGTACGAAAAAGAAGACTGTATGTCATATAGTACATTACATAGGTTTGTCGGGTGGAGCAGAAGCTTATTTATGTTCCTGAATTTAAGCAGAAGGCTCTGAACAAAATTAATTTTTTCATAATATTTACTCTATTTTCTAGGATATGGAGGTTTTTATTTATATATTTTTTCCTTATGGAATACCTTCAGACCAACCCATAAAACGCTCTGCCTATATTGGACTGTATGCTCCAACGTTAATGTTTAACAGTGCGAGTTATCATGATCATCAACCATTTATTGTCTTTCTTAGTATGTCAATAACATCATCATCGGGCATCATGACCTCGCACAAGATGTAAAGGTTCCGTCTTGGCGGACTGATAAGGGATAGAGGACGAGTTTGTTGAGAAAATTGGAGGAGGAAGACAGTACGGGAGAGGGTGAGCAAGGGCGGGTGAGGTACAGAGAAAGATTAAGAGAGAGTGAGATAGCTAAATAGAGAGACAGAGAGGTTTGAGAGAGAGAGAGAGAGATAGGGGGAGAGAGAGAGAAAAAAAGGAGAGGTAGTGAGACGAATAGAGAGAAACAATGTGTGTGTGTGAGAGAGAGAGAGAGAGAGAGAGAGAGAAAAGAAAGAGAGGTAGTGAGAGGGATAGAGATAAACAATGTGTGTGTGTGCAAGAGAGTGGAAGAGAGAGAGAGAGAGAGGGGGGGGGTCACAAAAAGAGATTATGGTGGCGTTGGGAAAATGAAAGAGAGGACAATAACATTGTGAGAGAAAGAGAGAATGTTTGACAGATATACTGATGTTATTGGACTGATTTACTGGGTACAAATTACAGTTGATTTAGAGTTTCCTAGGGAACTCACAATTACAGCACGGGACTGTCATTTGTTGTGGTGCATCGGGACGGACCAAGCCATGGGACATGGTCGACAACGGTTATCTCGCGTGACTTCGCATGGGACAAACCCGTCGGCCATTAATATAATACCGAAAGGCCTCTTTGTAACCTGATACACAATTCATATCCCGTTCCTCTTATTATGCATGAGGCCTTAATGACTTATTGCAAGTCCTGTATGTAGTGGGGAGAAAATATTGCGATTTATACCTTCGCATAGGTTGTAAATTATCTGGAATGGTATTTATTCTGATACGGATGGTTTATGACGTGTAAACTCTACCATACTTCCTTCTTGTAAAGTCTCACATAAGACATTTTTGTTAGATACACGCACTTACTATGATATGTAGTAGTAGTAAAGTAAATTTTATTATGTACAGATACAAATAATACGTGCTTGAGATATTTACAATAAATTTACTTAAGCGTGGATATAATCCGTCAGCTAAGCGATGTCACATAATTTTTTATACATTAAAATGAAATATAAGAAGTACCTAAGTAACATAAGAAATTTGAAATTTTATAAAAAAAATAATAATGTGAAACAAAAGTTGATATTCATTATTTTTTATAATCAAACTTAAAAGTCATCGCTTCTTTAACATAATGGTAGAGTTTTAATTAGTCCTTGCCGTTCAAATGATCAATTGCTTTCATGTGAGATAATCTAGGCGCACGGTAGAGCGCCAGGCCAAGTTCCGGCCTAAGCATACTGTGTGTAGATTACAGGAGGTCTTAGAGCTGATTTTTACCCTCTCATAACTTTTACCCAGGTAAAGATAAAGTTATGAAATTTTACACAGGTATTATACTACAAGATGTGAGTAAAACTGGAAATTCTTAAACTTGGCAATGTTTTTTTTGTGCCGAAATTATCTTTAGAGAAAAACTAAACATTGCCAAGTTTAAGAATATACCTGGTTGAGGAAAGTGATATTTTAGTAACTGGATATAAGTATTTTTATTGTTGTTTTTAAAGGTCAGTTGAAGTGTCTATACTGTTGTTAGTAAGTAACTATAAGGTCTTCCAAGTAATTAACTTGGACATTTCTTTCTTGTATCATCTGTTGTATTGGCAAATATTTTTGGTTGAATTAATACACCAACTCATACTACTTTTTTGGAGTGTAGAATGGTAAGGCGTTTTGGGGGGGTTTTAGGAGGGGATATTTTTGAGAAAGGGAGTGTTTCTTTGTGGGGGCAGGAACTTGGCCTCTATTTCAAAATTTTATTTTTTTTGGGGGGGGGATCTATTTTACCGGAAGGTTTTTACACTTATTTTTGTTAGGATTGGACAAACAGCTAGGAAATAATGATCAACCAATCAATAAAGCTTTACTTAATATTTACATATCATACATAAGCGTTTATAACACGAACAGTAAACATAAACATGTTCCTTCTAATTTATAGGAATTTATTTCATTTTAATAATTTTGCAATTTTTGGGAGCAAATGAATATTTTCGGTTTCGTTCATATTGCAAAGAGAGCAGAAGGCACTAAAATTTACTCCAACTTCCTGTTGAGGTTGGGGGTTTCTGTTCTAGCTCGCATGATGGTCCTGATCATTTGAAGGCTGTTCGCATCGACATAAGAGAGGTGTTTACATTCGATTTTTTGCATTTTGTGGGTTGTGTAGAACCGTGCGGTTGACAGCCATACAGTATCTTCAGTTTTTCTTGGGAATCAATACTACTTATTATGCATTTGACCGTTGCCTGTGTTTTCTCTTGTGGGGCTGAGAAAAAAATCTGCGGTTGGTAGTTGACCTTACGATTATATGAAGAATTTTTTTTTGTTTGTTTTTACTTCCAATTTCTGAAGACGTGTAGCTCTGCATTCTTGATAATTTACAACCGAAGTGAAGGTATAAATCGCAATATTTTATATGAACGACCCGTTTTTTATTGACCTGAGGGTTATAAAACGTCAAACTGTCTCATCCAACAAGCTTCATCCAGTAGACGTTATAGATAAGGAAACACGCTAAATAGGCCTGATGGGAAAATTTTAATTGTACATTATATTTTTAATTAATTTAATTGTTAGTGCTGTTCTTGAAAAACGTATGAACATATTGCCCTTGTTGCGGTTATCAAATAAAGAAATTAATAATAATTTATTAATTATTAATTTAATTAATCTTCTACTATATATTTGTCAAATACCACTCACTCACTCACTCATCTATCAACGCCCAGCCCAAACCGCTCGACAGAAAATTTTGAAATTTTGCATGGACACTCCCTATATAACGTAGCTACTCACTAAGAAAGGATTTTTTGATATTCGTATTTTTAAGCATTTTTAGGGGGGTTTAAAGTATGAGTTGGATAGAGAAGGCAAGCCTAGGCAGCCTGTGTTGCTAGGACGATAAAGAACAGCTGTTACCGAACATTATCTATCTCATAGTTTTATTTCTAATTGAGGTTAATTTCAACTATGATGGCAGACCTTGAATTACTAGAAATTAACTGTCCCTCATAGAGTTTTAATTGCGTTTCTTTTCTGCCTGTCCCCGTCAGATAGGCTTGCCATATTTTTGGAGAGTTAAACCGAGACACATTAATATGGGATGGGCATACCAGAGGGGGGGGGGGATAAAAAGAGTACAAATTATAAGCAAAATGGTTGGTGAGTTTTAAGCCTAGCAGCTAACGGGAAGGGGGAATCCTAAACAGTTAGTCTACCCAAACCTTAAAAATAAGAACGGAACTTTTTTTTGCTACTTGATTTTCTTAAAACAATCTCTCAGCCATATAATAGTGTCTGGCAGCTGGCAGCGCTGTGCAGGTAGTTCCAGCGTTTTACAGTTAGATTACTTCTGATTTCTTTGACACTGTGAGCAGTAGTAAAAATGTTAATAGTAGAAAAGTAACCGATTTAAAAAAGATTCTTATAAACATGAATTCATTACTTTTTACATCTTACAGCCTTTTCCGGGACATTGATAAAACTGGGCGGGACACCGAAACAATTGCAAAATACCGGGACAGTCCCGGTCAAACCGTGATGTATGGCATATCCTTAGGTTTTCCAGGAGAGGTAATAATATCCGGAACCCTTGCAATGCCTTCTCGCCTATAACCTTGGTAATACTCGTAAATATATTGGGTGTTACAATATGACTTCTTGGAAACATAAACTTTTAAATTTTAACGCCCATTGAATAAAATATAGTATGACGGGAACCGTGCTGTAATAAACTGCACAGAATTGTATAGTAACGTAATTTTAATGAAACATTACTGAACGCAATAAAATAACTACTTATCTGCCGTGACGAAGCACGGGTATTCAGCTAGTTTATTAATAATAAAAACAGTGCTTCTTGAGCATTTGCCTCTCGATCAGTAATAACAATAACCAAAACAATATAACAGCATATTTAATAAAACTTTACGAACATTATGATTGAGGAAGAAAACTGACTTTTGTAGATACTTGTGGAAAGGGCGAGCAGTATTGAATACCGTAATGCAATACTTTCTATGCGGACGGAGTTTGCTCAGGAAAGCGGGTAGGTTGTCTGCAAATGGGATATGGGAGCAGTAAATGGGAACTTGGAGGAACATCAATTGGACAATTCCTAGCGGAAGGAAGAAGCTCTTGGTGCTTACTCCCACCTGAGTCAGAACGTGGAACTGAAAAATGTTTCTCGGTTGTCATATGTACCATAAATATTTATATACCTTTGGTTTTTTGGTTGTTTGATTTTTTTGTTGTTCTGTTTGTCAGGAAGGGGAGAAAACTCGTTTTGGAGGTGCTGACCAAAGACCTTGATATCTCATGATCCATATGTCACGAAAATAATGGTCCTTAAGAACACCATGACCATATTTTTTTTAAAAATTGTCTTAACAACATGTTATCAATGAGGATTTTTTGACCCATATAATGGCATAAAGCACTATGTCCTGTCTCATAAATAACGAAGATAAGTCAGTAAAAAATAAAATCATGTCTGTTATCATTAGAGGTAAAAGACACCATGTGGAGGAGTTAGTTTTGTTTCAATTATTCCAATTACCTATCAATTCTAATAAAAATTCGAAAAATGTCTTTTTACTGTTTCTAAAAGTAACAAGAAAACAAATTTTAATAGTTCAAATTTATAGAAAATTGGCTCTCATGAACAATTACAAATATGTGATATGGTGTCCTTTACCTACGGGGTACAGATATGTATACAAGTTTTATTACATATTTATATTTATCTAAATGACCGTCTAACAAAAATAAAAAAATGTTCAGATTCTAAGGAAGTTTAGTCCAAATATTTGTCCAAAAACATTCTCTCTCCCTTTCTCTTTATATTTATATATATATATATATATATATATATATATATATATATATATATATATAATTTAAATTTTTTATTATATATTATAGAAAGAGAATTTTAGGACCGGTTATCTATAAGTTAGCACTTTTTCTAGCCAGGATAGCGCAGATGCCTTTTCTTTCTTCGAAAGGAAAGCCACACCCCTAGTTGGAATTGAACCCGCGACCTTAGGCACGGAGTGTACACGCCCTAGTACTCACGGCCTTAAAATATATATATATATATATATATATATATATATATATATATATATATGGTGTGACACAAGGAAGTGCTACTTATTCCGACCCTAAGCCTAAAAGAACAAAACGCATTAAGAAATATTTTGGGTCATCTACAAGAATAATAATAATAATATATATATATATATATATATATATATATATATATATATATATATATATATATATAAAATCCGTCCCATAATAGGCCACAAGAGTCCCGAGGGGCAGATACTGCAGAGGTATCTGTTTCTTGATCATACGGCACACTAGGGAGATAGTGTGGTCAGTACTATGCTTCGGATATATATATATATATATATATATATATATATATATATATATATAATAAACAGACATGGAGACTAGTCAGCAATCAATTCTTAACCAACTGCTATTATAGTCTGAGTAAAGAAAAATTAAAATCAATTACACTGAAAGCTCTTTGGCAAAAGTCGTTATGGATATGAAATCTTTAATTTGTTTTTAATTATTAAGGAACCTTACAAAGTTTCTTATAAAAGTTACTTTTTCTTTTAATGGGTTTGAAGAGGTTTCCCTTCGTTCCTTTCATTAGCTGATTATCAAGAATTAATTATTGCATTTGTTAAAACCAAAGAGGAAGTAAAAAGTTACAGAGCTATCTTTTAATATCACCATCCTTAATTTCTCAGGAGGTAATTCAACTGTCTTATGAATTCAACTTTTTCATAATTTTTCCATTTACAAAGTAGGTTTCCAGAGGGAATTTATTGGTATAAAAACAACTTTTCAAAGACATGCAACTAGAAGTCAATAATTATATTATGCAAAAATTACACGACAGGAAACAAACTATGAGAAATCAAAAATGCACTAAGTGTATAGACATAAAAAAAAAATGCAACAGAAAATAAGAATTAGTCCTTCGCTGTATAAGAATAGACCACTCATTCACATCTCATGAAAAAACAGGACGAACAAAAGTGCCAATATCGCAACACAACATGAACTATAAAACACAAACTAACTTAATGCAAAACCTTGACATTACTGAGTAACGGGAGCCAACATATAGAAAATCAATCTATACAAATCATACAAAATAAAATTAAGCAAAATTATAACACAGTTCTAAAAAACTATTTAAAATTTGCATACGTACCACGAACTATAATTTAGACTAAAAGCTTTGTCTAATATTAGTTAATCGTTGTAACTTATGTGAAGGCACAAAAACTTACCTGACACATAACACCAACAATGAAACCTGCTTGACATATGAATATTTTAACATAAAACCTGCGAATAATTGAGAACAGAAAAAAGGCAGTTAATAAAAATATCTCGACACATTTATAACTTATTAGACAAAACTTGACATTTAATGATTTATTTAATAAAATGACAATGCATATTTTATTGGAAAACTGCAGTTACACTAAAAAAGATTGATCTGATCTATGGGCGTATATAAGGGGGGCTGATGGGGCTGCCCATCATGATTTGATGGAAGAAATGTGTCATAAAACCCTTAAAAATAAATTAAATAAGGTCACTTAGTTCATAAAAAAATACTTTATTTTATGTGTAATAGCTAATTTTATGATAGTTACCTAAAACTATTCCAAGTTTCAAATTTTTAGTATTCCTTACCCCGGAAATGGTCCCAGCCCCCCCCCCGAAATTTTCCCAGCCCCTTCCGAAATTATTTCTTGTCTGTTAAGACTTGGCCCTGCCTGCAGGAGGTTCTCTAAGGTACAGACTTTAATTTATATTTTAAGACCTTCTAAAATGGCGTCGAAGAGGCGTAAAACAGAGCAAAATAATGAATTATTGAAGATTATTCTGTTGTTAATGAAATTTGACCTTCTTCCATATAAAATACACAGTGAAAAATAGCGTCAGAATCGTGTAACACTGTTATTAATGTTTTTACATCATCTTTATTCATTACAGCTTACATTCAATGTTATTTTATACATTTTATCCAAAGTTCTGATGATATGTTCTAAAGCACTCAGCAGAATAAAGTTCTCAATTGGAAGAAGACTGTTCTATTTGGGCATCCGACCATTGCGCTGGACATTCGAATAGAACTTAGAAAATATTTACTAGAATGCTCCTTAATGGGAGAAGGAAGGACATAAAGTAGACATATAATAAAATATTCGCCTGGTAATAAAGCTCCGGGGCAGGACAAAAGATCCTTTCGTCGGCAGAAGTGGTTCAGGCCTTTTGTCCTTGTTTGAATTATCTTCCTTCTTCTCAGGACAATACCCTCATATAATTTCCCAGGAATTTTCTTTAATTGTTTGCTTCAAACAATTTTTACAAAAAACGTTTTTACGGTGCTTTAAAGTTATTATATATAAAACAGTAATTAGGACAGTTATAATGTATAACTACTAGAAGTGGAGACTAAGCAAGAAAAATAGGGGAAAGCCCTTCTGGTTTGGAAGGGAAGAGTCCTTAGAAAGCTACAAATAAGTGGAGGATACGGAGTAATGCCTTCCTTGAGGAATCGTATCGCTACCCCGATATCCTCTGCAACATTCAGAAAGGCAGTTTAAGTTGGCTGTGTCCCGTGAAAAAGATGGGGCCTGACAGACAACCGAGAACATTGTGGGTTTCAACAAGAGGAGCTAGAAGGATAGGAAAGCCAAGACTAAGATGGCTAAATGACCTGTTGGGTGATTTACAAAAGCTAGGAGTTTGGAACTGGCCTACCCTTGCTCAAGACCAAGAGGAATGGTCAAAGATGTTGGCAGAGCCAAGGTTATTCAAGAACTGTAGTGCCAGATTTTTAGTTGTTTAAAATCTGTATAATATTGAAACGTAAAAGGAAACACATAAAGCTTGAGAAGGGGGATTTATGTTATTATTGAGAGCGCCTGCTAAAATAATATTGTTTGATATTTTACGGGTATTTAAATTTATTTATTACTAGCTGTTACCCAGTGTCCCATGCTACACCTACTTTCTGTCTATGACTCAAGATCTACCTGTATACCCAGTTACGTCAAAATCGGACAAACGGTGTGAAGAATCTAGTAATTCTTTAAACAGCCGACAGAGGCCAGCACCAGAGCCTGCGAGTAGATAGCTCTTATCAAAGAAAGGCGAGTTCTTCTTAGTTAGATAGTGACTGTCGATATAAAATAAACTCCATTACATGATTATATAATGATGTAAAGTCATCAATGAGTTCGAGCTATTCTAATTATCAAGAACATCAACAAATAAATTTGAGACATTATTCAAAATGGCTTTTGATTCAAAATCGCCGTCAGAATCTGAATGGTTCAGTGTAGCCATTTTTTCTTGAACAAAACTTTTGACCTTTTGACCAAATTTTTAAATTTAACTATTTTGACCTAGCCTAGGAGATTTCCCGTATCAAGACCTACCTGTGTGCCAAATTTGGTCAAAATCGGTCAAACGGTGTAGATTTGTATAAGGAACAAACAGACAGACACGTGATTTTTATATATACTGATTACGCTTCGCAACTTTGGCGATTCGCCTGTTCGATTGTAACACATTTACAAATGGTCAGGTAATTTTCATACAAATGGAACTTCTTATTCTAATATGTAGCAGGGAATGAAAATCATAAAAGGAAATAAACTAAATAGAAACAAAAAATAATGAGTGAACCTATATCAAACATTCGAGAGAAAACAATAAGAAAAAAATAATAAAATAGTGGCAACAAGATGTTTAGGGCGTAACTTTACATAAATATTATCATTCTTGTATGTATAATTTAATTTTGTTGATTTGCGGGTATGTCAAATCTTTTTGTAAACATTAATGTTTTGTAGATATTCTAGTATAGTGTTTATGTGTATACTGTCAAGTGTGAGTAGCTCCTGAATGTCGTGAGGTAAGTCAAGATGACTACGTTGTCTGCATTCTGTCAATATTTGTTTTACTGTAAGTGTTTTGTGCCAGGAAAGTATGTCCAATACGTAGTCTTATTAATATTACTTGTTCTCGTCTTGTTAGGGTACTTTTATTCGTCAACCAAGGCTTAATAATTTTTTTTTTTTTTTTGTTCTTGTTTTAAGGCATGTCAGCCACACGGGCGATTTATGCCTTGATTGGGGTGACAGATAGCGCCACCACCACCGACAGGACCCGACCAGGCGAGAGCACGCCCACCGATATCGCAGGCCCCTCACTAGATGAGGGTTTACAGTATATTGCAGATATTACATGACATGAGCTTGTGGCCGAGGGTCTGTTCGGTGGGACCAGGCCGACCAGACCCTCCAAGCTCATGGACCCTTTGGTCCTGAGGGCCCACGACACCGGAAGACCCACCCCCACCCGACCGGCACCATGCCGGAGCAGGGTCACCCCCATCCCATCACCCCAATCAATAATAGGTAATTTTTACATGAGGCTGATTCTATGGATTAATATGTTTTAGAATTAATTATAATGAAATGAAATGAAATTGATGCTATTTAATTCACGTGTTTCAGCAAATATATTTCTAAAATGACATCATAAAAGTTACTTTTAGATTTTTCTTTTTGTACTATTTTAACTATTTAAATTTTTGAAATTAATTGGGTATTTTTTAGAAAAAGTAATAATTTATTGACTTGAATGGGACTGTTACCTAAGATTTCCTCGAAATCAGATGAGAGCCGAAGTTCATCTCTTTGTTCTTTATAAATTCGACACTCAATAAAAATATGCTTGACAGTTATAAATACTCCGCATGTTGGGCAAATGGGCTGTGCCTCTCTGGTCATCAGATATCCATGAGTCAGTCGGGTATGACCAATGCGCAGTCGTGCCAAAGTAGTTAATTTGAGTTAACGCTTAATAATTGGTTTTATTTGACGTAATTTATTATCTGTTTGCGTCCAGTATCTTTGCCAGTTAGTAAGGACTTGCGCTGTTACAGCTACGTATAAGTCATCAGACGTCATTTTTTATCACGTTTATGTCGTTTGTTGTATTTTGTGTCGCTAATTTTGCAAGTTCGTCAACCAGAGTACTTTTTGAAATTTATAAATATCCATTATATTTTCGGTCATAGTGATGAGATAGTCGACCTTTGATGATGGATGGATGGATGGATTGGGCTTTAGGGCAAACAGCTTTCAGAGCATCATTGCCCGATCTCATTTATGTCACACTCACGTTTTTATTTTCTCGGAAAACATATACTTATGGTTTACAGTTATTATTATTTATTTTCTTGCTTTATTTTTTATTTTTATTTTTTATTTATTTATTTTTATTTTTTTTACTAGTATAGAAACTTCTATTTGAATGAATCGTTTTTCTTTAGATATTCACACATTTATATATATATACACACATGCACACATATACACATCCACACATACATACATATATACATATACACACATATATATATATATATATATATATATATATATACATATACATATACACGCATAAATACTTTTTAAATATAAGTAATAATTTTTTTTTTTTTTTTTTTTTTTTTTTTAATTATTCCTTATTCTTTTTTTTATTTATTTATTTACTTTTTGTATATATATATACTTTTTTTTTTTTTTTTTTTTTTTTTATATTTCGTTGTATAATTCAACTTTTTTTAGAAAACTTATTATTTTATCCAGCATATTTGCATTGTCTGCTAATGCCTCTCTTATGTCTGGAGGGATATTCAATTCGTTTAATTCTACTCT
Organism: Gonocerus acuteangulatus; assembly: GCA_946811695.1. Classification (NCBI taxonomy): domain Eukaryota; kingdom Metazoa; phylum Arthropoda; class Insecta; order Hemiptera; family Coreidae; genus Gonocerus; species Gonocerus acuteangulatus. The sequence goes on along the minus strand of OX328129.1, from coordinate 20,122,207 downwards.
GAATTGGTGGCATTCGGATATTAAACGCTTTATTGTAAAGGGTTCATTACATCTTGGGCATTTTTGAGGTTGCTCTCTTCCCATTAAATATCCATGTGAGATTTTTTTGTGTCCGATCCTCATTCTTGTTATGACTACCTCCTCTCTTCTATTTTCCCTCGACGAGGAGTGCCAGGTGTCTACTGAGGTTTTTATGTATTTTAGTTTATTACCTTCTACTTCATTCCGACCTTTGATGAGTTTGGTCAGTTGTTAAAGAAAACTACATGTTATAACTGAAATTAGTAATATTTATTTGCCAACGTTTATTACAAGCCATATTTAAGACTATGGAGGGGATAGAGAACAGTTCCGTATCGTCGAGGCAAATTTCTGTTAGAAATGTAGCCTGCACGATTCGGAACTGTTTCTCTCATACCTAATATATATATTGTATTGCAATTGTCTAAAAGCTGGTTAATTGTTTTGCTGACCAATGTGAACGCAGTTTCCATTCTATTGTAGAGTATTATTGGTTTAAATATAGAACAATTTGAGATCAGCCAGCTTTGACATGTTGAAGATTATGCTTTCAAAGATGCTTTTCTCTTCATAGACTCCATCATTCCTTTCCTTGTAATATTTCTACAAGAGAACTCCCAACATCTGTACAACCTGGACTTGAAAGAAGATTTTTGGGCAGTTAATGTTTCTAGATGTACCCGTTCATGTTAGAGGAAACCTTATTATGCTGCATGGTCCTGTCTGTGTCTGGCCTCATCCTTAAGTATCCAGGCAATATTAGAGTGGTGCTAGATTCATAGAGAGCATCTTCCTGGGAAGATAGGAGGACAGCGAAGAGGCGAGATTTAAATACAGGTAAGGAAGGGGAGTTTCGAATGGAAAGGAGAGAGTTCCAGAAGGACGTGACTCGGGATACGAAGGAAGCTGTTTTATGAGCGGGAGGATAGAGGTCGGTGGGACGGGGACGGGTTCAACGGGAGTGGAAAGAGGATTGAAACTTGTAATCCTTAAAAGGTTGTAGATGTAGGAAATGGATTTTTGGTGGAAATTGTCTGATAAAAGAAGGAACCTAAGTAGTTCTGTCGCTCATATTGCACTAGTATTTCTAAATGGACACATCTCAAAATAAAACTCAACTGAAAATATGTCACTCTTACCTATGTAATAATCCGAGAGCTACGCACTGGTCCGGCTGGCAACGCACTTTTCATGAAGTGTTTTATGCACCTTGAAATTTTGCTATAATATACCTCTTAGGTAGATAAGAAGGTATGTATGTGTTTCCTGGACATACCTTATTAGGTACTGCGCATAGGGGAAAGGTGCAAAACAATATTTCCGAAAAATAGAGTTTTAATCAGAAGCCAACTATCTTTAATGTAAAATTAAGACAATTTTACAATGATTAATAAATATGGTAGGCACTTTTAAGGGGTATAACACGTAAAAAAAAAAACTTAATTGTTTTTATGGGGGCGAGGTTAGCTCAGTGGTAGAGCACTGGACTAGACATGCGCGCCGCGCCGGCGCCGCTACGCCACGCCGGTTTTTAATGACGCCGCCGCCGCCGAGCCTATTCAGTCGGCGCGCCGAGGGGAGGAAATCTACTAGTGTACTGCATGGTGACCGGCCGGCGCCATTTTGTGCTTACCTTCTGATCGATTAAACGCTTGTGTGTTATGATCGTTGATTGGAAAATGACAAAGCTTGTATAAGAAAAGCCTAAAATAAAAGAATTTTATATAAACATACTCGACGATATAAAACTCTCAGGAATCGTGTCATCTTAGCGCAGTTCCGTTCTTAGCCCTAGTGCTATTTGTAAAGGAATAAATACAGTTTATGGATAGGGTTTGATCTCCTGATCCATTCGGAAATAGGGTAAATTTTCAGGCTGAAGACGTAAGGATTTCGAAATAAGTAATTGAGAATAAAGAAGATAAAGACGAAAGAAGGAGATAGTGATGGATGAGAAGGAGTTTCCAAATCTCAAACAAAAGGAAGCCGTGGGATGAGAACATTCCTGCCGCCGCGGCGGCACCGGTGGGAATCGAACCCACGATGTACCCAAACCGAAAATGAGTTACATAAACATTTGTTCCACTTATATCAAAAACTGTTACAGATATCTCTTTATCTCTTTAAAAACGGTTTCATTTGTTTTCGTATGTTACGGAATATATATATATATATATATATATATATATATATATATATATATATATATATATATATATAAACCGGAAGACGTAAGCGTTACGATTTTTTTCGCGGGAAGTTCTCGCCAACACCACTCGGGGGACGGATTCTACTGGTTAAAGAACTTGACATTTCAAATTAGACGATTTTTGTACCAAAGATCTTCAAACTCTGACCATTCTTGAGCCTGTGAAATAGCGGACAAATATATATATATATATATATATATATATATATATATATATATATATATATATATATATATACTGTATATTAAAATTTTAACTTCTCCCTTGGGGGTTAAATAAAAATAGCCCACGCCGCGCGCGCCGCCGCCGCCGGCCATTTTAGTCCAGCGCGCCGCCGCCGGAAAATTCAGCCTCGGCGCGCATGTCTACACTGGACTAATAAGCTGGAGGCCTGAGTTGAAATCCCGAGCAAGCACTAAAGATTTTTTCTTCTAGTGTCTTCGTTCACCGGTTGAATTCGGCCTCCTTGACCGTCCCTAGGCCAACCCAGCCTTTAATTAATTTAATAATGGGTACCTTGGTTGGTGCTAATGACTCTAGCAGTCGAACAGCCAAGGGGAAAATCAGGCGGCCGGAGCATAGTACTGACCACACTATCTCCCTAGTGTGCCGTATGGTCATGAATCAGATACCTCTATAGTATCTGCCCCTCAGGGCCCTCGTGGCCTGTTACGGGACTGATTTTTTTTAATTGTTTTTATTCTTATATTAAACTAGCTGAATACCCGTGCTTCGTCACGGCAGATAAGTAGTTATTTTATTGCGTTCAATAATGTTTCATTAAAATTACGTTACTATACAATTCTGTGCAGTTTATTACAGCACGGTTCCCGTCATACTATATTTTATTCAATGGGCGTTAAAATTTAAAAGTTTATGTTTCCAAGAAGTCATATGGTAACACCCAATATATTTACGAGTATTACCAAGGTTATAGGCGAGGAGGCTGTGCGGAATATTATTACCTTCCGGTAAGGGTTCCGGATATTATTACCTCTCCTGGAAAACCTAAGGATATGCCATAAATCACGGTTTGACCGGGACTGTCCCGGTATTTTGCAATTGTTTCGGGGTCCCGCCCAGTTTTATCAATGTCCCGGATAAGGCTGTAAGATGTAAAAAGTAATGAATTCATGTTTATAAGAATCTTTTTTAAATCGGTTACTTTTCTACAATTAACATTTTTACTACTGCTCACAGTGTCAAAGAAATGAGAAGTAATCTAACTGTAAAACGCTGGAACTACATGCACAGCGCTGCCAGCTGCCAGACACTACTATTTGGCTGAGAGATTGTTTTAAGAAAATCAAATAGCAAAAAAAGTTCCGTTCTTATTTTTAAGGTTTGGGTAGACTAACAGTTTAGGATTCCCCCTTCCCGTTAGTTGCTAGGCTTAAAACTCACCAACCATTCTGCTTATAATTTGTACTCTTTTTATCCCCCCCCCCCTGGTATGCCCATCTCATATTAATGAGTCCAGGTTTAACTCTCCAAAAATATGGCAAGCCTATCTGACGGGGACAGGCAGAAAAGAAGCGCAATTAAAACTCTATGAGGGACAGTTAATTTCTAGTAATTCAAGGTCTGCCATCATAGTTGAAATTAACCTCAATTAGAAATAAAACTATGAGATAGATAATGTAAGGTAACAGCTGTTCTTTATCGTCCTAGCAACGCAGGCTGCCTAGGCTTGCCTTCTCTAACCAACTCAAACTTTAAACCCCCCTAAAAATGCTTAAAAATACGAATATCAAAAAATCCTTTCTTAGCAAGCGCCTACGTTATATAGGGAGTGTCCATGCAAAATTTCAAAATTTTCTGCCGAGCGGTTTGCGCTGGGCGTTGATAGATGAGTGAGTGGTATTTGACAAATATATAGTAGATGAGAGTTTTATTCGCGCTGCCATTTAAACCGGAACAGCTGTACAAGATCATATGAGCAAGAACCAATGATAGCGCAGAGAATAACCACAACTGCGCGGTGCTCTCATTCACTCTTACGGTTACGCGCAGTGTATTGCAGTCTATCATATTCAACATTTATTTTTATGTTTCCTGATAATTATACCCCACAAAAGTGTCTGCCCTTTTGTAATTATTTTCAAATATGTTTACTGAAGACGCTGTTTAAATCGCAGCGTGAATAAAGCGCTTCATATAATATTAAAAATAAAAACTAGGTAATTAGTTTTTTTTTTATTATTATCATTTTAACCCCCTTAAATGTGCCTGCCTTATTAATTATTAATTTGAAAATTGCCTTAATTTGCCATTTTTTTCATTAATAATAGTTGGCTTCTGAATAAAACTCTACTTTTGGGCCATATTGTTTTGCACATTTCCCCTATGCGCAGTACCTGGTGCTCCAAAGTATGTCCAGGCAACACATATTTACCTTCTTATCTACCTAAGAGGTACATTATAGCAAAATTCCAGGGTGCATAAAACACTTCATGAAAAGTGCGTTGCCAGCTCTCGGTCTATAAGGGTCTTAGCATTAAGACAGTAAGGGTGACACAAGTGCCCTCTGGTGTACAAGCTTTGAAGGTAGGTACATACAGTATTTTGAATGGTTTGAATAAAACCGATTTTTGAGTTGTGTCACTTTAGAAATACTAGTGCGGTATGATGGAAATAGGCACTTCAACTCACTGTACCAATGCTTAGTGGGACGGAATGCCTAAAATGTGCCGAAAAAAAATTTTCTAGTTAGGGTTTTTTCATCATTGGGTTGGCTAAAGAGATCTCTTAAGAAACGAAAACCGTAAAAAGTAACATCGCTTCCCTTAAATCCCCTTCCCAATTTCAGCCTGAATTTGGCCTTTGTTCGAGCTCTACACTATTGTAGATCAGAGCGTACTGCAGACGCACGTGTAGAAGTTGTGGAAATAAAGATAATCAAGCCGGCAAAATGGACTCAAAATCTAGAGGTTAGTAAAATATGTGAAAAAAATTGAGATTTATTTGTTAAATAGGAAATTGTTAGAAATATAAATATATTTGAAGGTTCTTTGTCTTTTTTATTAAGAAAATTTGAATTGTTAGATAATAAAGTAATAACTGGTTAATTGTTTTGCTGACCAATGTGAACGCAGTTTCCATTGTATTGTAGAGTATTATTGGTTTAAATATAGAACAATTTCTCGAACGCAACCTGTCCAGATCAGCTAGCTTTGACATGTTGAAGACTATGCTTTCAGTAATAGATGGCTGTAAATTTCTGACTTAAAATGTATTGGAGGTTACACGTAAAAATATATACTAAATAAAACAAAATTCAGCTGCCTATTGACTTTTTATGATTTTTTTTTTCTAACATAAGTAGGATATTTATTCAAGTGTTATAATAACACAGACCCATAAAAACAAAGTATATTACTCTGGGGTTCAGATTATTCCTAGGTATTTTGACCCACTGAATACGAATCTGCAATAAAAAATTGGAGTCGCCCAGTGGATTTTAAAGATAGCCTCAAAATTATATTAAAAAAGTCCGATTCGCAGGAACTGCGTCATCTTAGCGCGGTTCCGTTCTTATCTCTAGTGTTTATGAAGGCATAGAATAGAAACAGTTATTACTTTGTTTAGATCAATAGCGAAACAGCTATCCAAATGAAATCTCAAACAAACCAGTCTTGAATGGTCTTGATTTACAATCTTACCTGTATGGGTCAGCTATACCATAAGTCGGGCAGAAAGGCCTCCGCTCAGAGGCATTTGGAAAGCCTTGGGATCTCTCTCTTTGAACGCTACATTTCTAACAATAAATTGATCTTCTTATTTTACTTAATCTGTTTTATTGTCAAATACATTATCTGACTATAAGCAATTTAAAAATAACAAGGAATAAAAAACAGACAAAAAGAACAGTTCGAATAAGCGAAATCAATTACTTTAAAGTTTTAAGCACTTATTTCTCCGATTGACATCGCCTAATCAAAACTTTCATCAGAATCATTTTTGTAGAGCATTTAGTGAGCTTTCTAATGGCCATCTTCCGTTTCCCAAGATTCTCAACCTTTTTCGAGATATTAAGGAAAGTATACAAAGTTACCAAAACTTTTTATGTATGTTAATAAAATATTTTATTCTAACCCTTCCTAAACTCCAAACGTAACATAACTTTCAACATATTCGTTTTAATGAAATTAGAACATGCAGATAATGTTTCAACTGAATCCCGTGATTCTAAGTACCAAAATCAAGGAGAAAAAGAACAGTTCGAATAAGCGAAATCAATTACTTTAACGTTTTATGCACTTATTTCTCCGATTGACATCGCCTAATCAAAACTTTCATCAGAACCATTTTTATAGAGCATTTAGTGAGCTTTCTAATGGTCATCTTCCGTTCCCCAAGATTCTCAACCTTTTTCGAGATATTAAGGAAAGTATACAAAGTTACCAAAACTTTTCATGTCTGTTCATAAAATATTTTATTCTAACCCTTCCTTAACTCCAAACGTAACATAACTTTCAACATATTCGTTTTAATGAAATTAGAACATGCAGATAATGTTTCAACTGAATCCCGTGATTCTAAGTACCCAAACCAAAAACGGAATTCAAAAACTATTTTTCCCATTTTCTCGACAACGGTTAAAGCTATCGCCTAGAAAATGGTTTCATTCGTTTTTCCATCCCAAGAAGCCTATAAAAAGAGTACTTACAAGCTTATGAACTCAAAAACGTAAGCGTTACGATTTTTTCTGCGCGAATTTCGCCCCAAACGCCATCTTCCAGTGGGCGTATTTTGCTGCTTAACAAACTTGACCTTTCAAATTGGACGACAGATTTTTGTACCAAATTTCATCAAAATCGGACCATCAGGGAAGCCAGAAATGAGCGAACAGACAAATATATATATATATATATATATATATATATATATATATATATATAAATAAATATATACATATATATATATATATATACAAATTTGAACCACCGTTATTTTCGGTCTCTAGGGGTTATGAAACGCAAAATTTTCTAGTCGGTACTTCCGGATTGTTTCATTGTATCAACCCTATAAGCGGGGTTCCTCCCTATGGGGGAGGGAGGAACCGCGCTAAAAATGATTTGGCGTTATAACAACCAAAATAATAGATTTACGCAAAAAGTCTATACGATTTTTCTTGTAGACTTTTCTTTAAGTTAAAAATTTGATGTATCGACATATTTCCAATAATTATCATATAACTGTGCTATTTGTAAATATTCAAGAAAAATATGAACAAAAAATGATTGAAAGTAGCTCTGAGTCAGATACAGATGTAGAGGACTACGATTCTTAAGACGATGAAAACTTTTTACTGTAGAATAATTTTTTAAGAATCAATTTTTTTTTTTTTTTTTTACTTAAAACGCTAAAATATTTTGTAAACGGAGCATTTAAGAAGAAGAGAATTTTCATTTATTCCTTATTCCAATATATTTCAAAACTCCTAATTTGCATATTACTATGTTTAATTATAATGCAAATTTTTGTATTGCCATATTCCATTCCGCCATTTTTATTTTTTTACTTTTTTTGATAAATTGGTAGTCCCAGACACTAATAATCACAAAACACTAAGTTTAAAATCAATTTCTTAGTGTATTTTTTTTTCATTTTTACCAAGTTTTTACGTGAGACACGACGCTATATTGCATTCCGCCATTTTGATATATTTTTTTTCATTTTTGAATAATTTGTAATCACAGACCCTAATAACATCATGGGAGTTGGAATGTGCTTCCATTCATTTCGAAGACTACTTATATAAGGGTTATAAAACTTCGTGTATTTAACTCTTCAACGCGTATGTTAATAAACAAGAAAAAAAAAAAAAAAAAAAAAAAAAAAAAAAAAAAATCTGCCCAGAGGAAGTTGTTATAAATTTTATTAGCTTTCATTTAAAAAAAAAAAAAACATGCATTGAAATCGGTTAAGATTTAGATGCTGTAGCGTTTTTTTAAATACGATATGTCGTTTTGCCCCACTGCGCGCTGGAACAAAACGGGCTTACAGTCTCGAATGGGTTAAATAAATTTGAGGAAAACATTAATATTTAAATTCTATTGATGACATTTACTATCCACCTGGTTAAATTTGAGATGGAACCGATAAAATAGGATAATGGAATTTGGATATTACTGCATATGAAGACATTACTGTAAGATAGGAGTATGTAGCGACTGTAGAAATACGAGTAAGAATTCCCCCTGGAGTAAAACCCCTTTGTACTTATACAATGGGAGAGAATAAATTTGCTCGCCTCCTTATTGGGTTACGGGCAAGGCTGTAACTATCCCATAACCGTAGCAAGACTTTATGTGTGATCGGTGGCCTTCTTGTATCAATGCTACATTATGCGGGGGCCAGTTTCAGTGTATCTTCCGACAATATTCAACAATATGTGCAATTTTTTTTTTTTTTTGGCACATTATTATAATGTGTATTGCTTTCGGTAAAACTAAGATACGTTTGTAAAAATTATTTCTACGGATATTTGTAGTATTGAAACATTGTAAGCGCATTTATTTATTTTTTTCCTACAGCCCTCCTTAGGGAAGAAACCTGCCGAGCTTATGACGTCGCCCTCATAAAGCAATCCGAAAGTGCCGACTCGAAAATTCAAAGTTCTGGAACTCAATGATCACATAAATAACTTTGGATAACATTTTTTCTTGCAGGCTCAAACATGGTCTGATCTTGGTGAAAATTGATATTTAATCAACAACAAAAAAATTCAGTCCCGTAACAGGCCATGAGGGTCCAAAAGGGCAGATGCTGTAGAGGTATCTGATTCATGACCATACGGCACACTAGGGAGATAGTGTGGTCAGTACTATGCTCCAGCCGTCTGATTTTCCCCTTACTGCTTCGACTGCTAGAGTCATCAGCACCAAGGTACCCTTAATAAATAAATTAAAGGCTGGGGACGTTCAGGGAGGCCGAATCCAACCCACGAACGAAGACACTGGAAGATAAAATCGTTAGTGCTTGCTCGGGTTTTAAGCTCTTGTCCTCCAGCATATTAGTCCGGTTCCTTATCACTAAGCTAACCTCGCATCCGTAATATATATTAAATACTTTATCTAAAACGAAAGGAAAAAATTTCTTAACCAGTAGGAACACATATCTCAGCGAAATATATCGTAGAGATTTTATTAAATTAGGTGCTAAAAATCTTAGCCTAATTTGAAAGGTCGAGTTCGTCAACAAGCAGAATCCATCGACCGGATTTTTTGGGCGAAATAAGTGCGAAAAAATCGTAACTCAACATTTTTGCGTTTATAGGCTAATGAAATAAATAATTTCCAAGGCCATATCTAGAACCGTTTTCGAGAAAAGTGTAAAAACAAGGATTTTGGGAAATTTTCGGATATATCCATATGCTGTATCTCGAAACCAGATGAGAAATCGTACTAAATGTGTCTAGTAAAACCTTATTAATTGTTCTACAATGCTCTACAAATGCTCATTAGGCAGTTTTTGAGGGACCGATCTCATTCGGTGAAAATATTAAAGTGTTGATTTCCTTCTTTTGAACGGCTTTCTGTACGTTTGCCACAATTTTTAAATGTTTGTTGTGCATTTAATAGTAAATGAGAATTATAGTAGGTAATACTGAAGGAGAGCGTCCTCAGCACCGATTTTCTTCAAAGTTTGCACTATAACGTATTTTGATGCACTAAACACGAATCCGTTGAAAAAAAAGTTGCTCTCAACTAGGAAAGAAGTTATTAAGCACTAAAGTTCACTGTTATGGAGGTTATAAAAGACGGGGTAAACAGCTTATATGTAAACACGCGCATGCGCAATAGCCCTTAATGACGAAGTGTAATTGAAATTTAGACTCACCTGTGGTAGCTGACTTGGTCGTAAACTGTCGCTTTTGGGCATACGTGCTATGCGTTTCCGCTCGCTCAATAAAATATCAAAACCCCTAGTCAATCCAACTCGCAGAAATTAAAATAATTCTATGCCCAAAAGTAGATTCATTTAACTTCAACTGTTGCCCACATTTTCCACAATCGAGAGAATTACTCAAAACTTTTTTTTGTACTAAAAATTTGAGTAATTCTTCTCGATTGTGGCTAAGAATTATGAAGTCGTGTAACTTCATTTTTATTCAAAACATTCTACAAAAAACTGTAATAACGATAACAATAACAAGCTAATTACAGCTTAGAGGGAATTAGAGAAGCTTAGAAGGAACAAATCATAAAGGCATTAGCTAATTATTAAGGGATTTCTGTTATATAATACTTTTCAGGAGCGAAACAAGAAATTTGAAGAATGTTTCATTATTTAAAAAAATGTTTCTGAATAAATAAGTGTTGGTAAATTTTAATAATTGATAGTTAGTTTCAATTACACTTCTTCATTATTGCGCAAGCGTGAGTTTACAAGTACGTTGTTTATGCGATCGTTTGTAACCTTCATAACGGTGAACTTTTTTTTTTTAAATAACTTCGTTCCTAGTTGAGAGCAACTTTTTTTTTCAACGGATTCGTGTTTAGTTCATCAAAATACGTTATAGTGCAAACTTTGAAGAAAATCGGTGCTGAGGACGCTCTCCTTCAGTTTTACCTTATAGTAAAACAAGACAGGTAAAATAAACATATTTGTAATAGTTTGTTTCTGTTGATACTGCGAATGTTATATCAGTTTCCTTCCCTTTGACATTTCATTTTAAATGTTTACATGTGTCTAAATTTTGATTGAATATTGAGTAATTTTCGCTTAGCATGTAGTGAGCGATTTAAATCTTGCCTCTCTTTGAGATTTCGTTGAAGAAGTTGATTACATTTTTCACGAAAGAAAAAACAAATTATTACCTGGTTCTATTCCTAATGACTCTACGGATAAGACCGAAAACACATAATGATAGCGCATTCCCTGATAGTTGGACTTTTTTTTTCTTGGCATTATTTGAAAAAGAAGTATCTACAGTTGGTGGTTACCTTTCTTATATTGCATTGCTGTCGGAAGTTATTTCAGTTATTTTTTGTTGGTTGGATGAAAGCCGTGTGGAAGTCCTTTTTGTCCAGTACATGACAGTTAGGAGTGCGTTTTTTTTTTTTTTTTCTCTTTTTGAACTTGTCAACCACACTTGTAATCCGACCTAAATAAAGAGTTATCTCTCATAGCCACACGTGGTTTTTGTCGAGGGCAAATATATTAACATAATATCATTTTGGCAATATTAAATTGGGTTTAAAATATATTTTTCCTAACAATATCCCATTTTTTTTTTTTTTTTTTTTTTTTTTTTTTTTTGACGGCTCACCGACTTCTGCCCATTAGCACCGAGGATCCTTAATATTGTAAAAAAAAACATCACTTGCGTCCTCGACTCTTCTGTGTGTATCTGACAACATAATTCCAGGATAGTTCTAATATATATATATATATATATATATATATATATATATATATATATATATATATATACATACATATATATATATATATATATATATATATATATATACATACATATATATATATATATATATATATATATATAGAGAGAGAGAGAGAGAGAGAGAGAGAGAGAGAGAGAGAGAGAGAGAATCTTAATAGAGGTTATTTTTTATACCTAAACATCAAATCGTTGAAGATCTTCTCCGGAATGTGCTAAAAAGTCAGTAAAATATTCAGAGAATGCCGGATTGCCTATAGATCTCTGACATGTGGGAATCTTGAGAGGAAAAAATGTTCGATTATCTTGTAGAATGTTTGGAGCAAGTTTTTTTTTTTTTTTTTTTTTTTTTTTTTTTTTTTTTTTTTTTTTTTTTTTTTTTTATTACAGTTAGATTAGAGATACCAAAAATCTGTCGTCGATCAATAGAGGCAATGGCTGAGAATATCTTTCAATTTCACACTCTTAGGAATCCAGAATGAAAGGCCATCAGACAGGAGCTACAAAACTAGGCAAATTCTTAGGGCAGCAGCAAATTCTTAGGGCCAGTGGGCATCCTGGCCCCATCCTTGTCGATAACCTATATTATTATTTTTTTAAATTTAATTTCCTTAATGGTTATTCCGTTCTGTATCGGAATACACCTTTTTAAAATGATACAATATAAGAGTGCTGTGCTCTAGGCCTGCAAAATTCAACCTCCAGAAAAAATATTTAATACGGAAAAAAGTCGGACTTCCAGGAACTGTACCATCTTTTTTTATCCCCGTGTTTCCGTTAATATCCCGACTATAATTGTGCAATTTTGAAAAAGAAACAAGTAGGTTAGATTTTCTTTTGATCTTTCGTGAAATATGTAAACATCTCCTCCAATGAAATCTCAAAGATTAGCAACATTTTAGGCGCTCACAGTATCCTAAGAGGAAATCACTCATTTTTCGGTCTAAAAACTATATTACAGACGTTTCTCATTTATTTACATTTTATCACTAAAATATTTATTCCCCTGTTTAACGTAATGAAACAGAGGCAAACAGAGACAAGAAATCGTTCAAAAGAATGAAACCGGCAGTTTCTAATTTCTCCGTAACGAATATTACATGAGATCCATTCTTGAAGGAAGCTTTCGAATGCAGATGCAACGATGAGACATGATAAAAATGTCGCTGCCGGTGGGATTCGAACCCACATTAGAATCCAAGGCGTTAGCCACTGGACCACGAGGAGGCCCTTTATTTTCTTCTTATCCTCTGGGGAATTATATATTAAAAAATAATAAATTATAAAAAAATAAATATTAGGTATATTCTCTTTGATGACTTAAATCGGCCGGGTTTATATGATCTCTTATGTAAGTTAAAGCGGCCACGGCCGTATGTAAGTTAACGAAAACTGGCCAAGTTGGAATCGCACAAATGAATCGATCCATGCAAAAAGAGCTTCAGTCCATAATCAGTAGTTTTGAGAAAACGAGAAAAAACTGTCTACACCCTTCATTTGTTTTATTATTGTGCTATTTTTTCTTTTTTTTTGTCTGAGTACCCCATACTGACACAATTTATATATGAAACATATTATTACTAACAAATGCATTATATTATTAAAATATAATAATAGTGCTTGGACTGAAGCTCTTCTTGCATGGAACAGCCTAAGGAGTACCTCCTTGCAAAATATAATGTAAAACACATTGTAGGATATATTCAATAACAGTATATTATCAATGGTACAATATGTAAGAAATATTTGCATGATTTAAAGTTCATACAATGAGTAATGTAATGCTTAATCGTCTTGAACTTCTTCATCTATGTTTATAGTTGTTGGCAAACCCAATATTTCATAGTAAAAACTCTTGTGCTCTTCTGATGCCATACATCAACTTCTTAACGTCTTCAATTTTTTTATGCTTCACCTCCCGACCAGGACCAGGACCAGGACCTTCCCTCCTGGGTAGGCAGGATTGGGAGGGGACACTGGCGCCTGAAGACCTTGGCGTAAACGAAAGGTGTGTGCTACAATGCCGTTAATGAATTTTTTTGCTACATGTGTTTCTATGGCAACAATGTATTGGACTAAAGTCCTCTTAACATAGAAATGTGTAGTGACCGTCAGGTACAACGAATCCATCACTAACTCATATTTGGAAAAAAATGGACTGAAGTTCTTTTTGCATGGATCGATTCAAATACGTGAGAGAGTATTATTAGGTTCTTGGCAAGGTACTATGATATTGTCTCCCATTAAAATTCTGTCATGTGTGCGATACATTAGAACAAACACTATAGCTACATTCCTTCGGCAAGCGCTAAAAACATGGCATTAAAAAAAGGAAAACAAATTGAGAACAACGTCCCTTCAGCGTTATCTCGACCAGCTGAGAGACGGCAGGGTTTGTTAGGATGTTACGCCTAACCGCGAGGCCGGCCAGATCAAAGAGAGACCGCTTCAAGATGAAAGTCAAGGTCGGGCGTGGTCATATCTACAAATAGTCCATTCTTTATCTATGATCCTCCTTAACGGGAACCGCACAAGATGGAGTGGCCATGTCATAAGGTATGCCCAATTATGATACGACATTAAATGACATCTTCAGTGAAACATATGAGAGCACTTCTCTAAGAGGGTTTGAGCTACACTTAGCCTCCAGATAACACCCGTCAAACCTTAAGTATTCTTTTTTGATAAATGGCGTATGAAAGGATCTTATATTATTTCATGAAAGTACTCTAAACAGACGATTGCTGTATATATATTTTTTTTTAAATTCCTTCCAACGTTAATTTATATTTTTATGGCGAAACCTTTAACAATTTTAGAGGAAACATTTTTTTCCTGGACATTTTCTCATCATTTCCCGGTTACATCTTGTTCACTGCTTTCTTCCAGTTCATTTCCTGCATAAATCCCGTTTCCCGTCGTTAGCATTTCCGGTCCACTTCCGGGTTCTTTCTTTATCACTTTTACAGCTAAATCCATGTCTGTGAGCGCTTATAGTATGTTCCTTGATTCCATAATTTCGGCAGTAGGACAGGAACGTTGTGGAATATATAATAATTCTCTTTCTTTTTTTTTAATTTCTGTCTATTTTTCGTTTCCTCCTTAAGGTGCATTTTTTATTGCGAGTATCGGCAAACTAAAGCTGTCGCTAAAGAACAAATTTAACAACCACTCGAAGCTCATTACGAAAAATGTGAAGAACTCGTATCGGTATAGCCGTGTGACTTACGAGATTCAAAATAAATTACAAATAATTGCCTGAATTCACAAGCAAGCATAACTGACTGACGGCAATTCAAGGCGGAACCTTAAGGCCCCCATTGACTTGACAGTACCCCTTAGAGAGGCCCCCATTGACTTGACAGTACCCCTTAGAGAGGCCCCCATTGACTTGACAGTACCCCTTAGAGAGGCCCCCATTGACTTGACAGTACCCCTTAGAGAGGCCCCCATTGACTTGACAGTACCCCTTAGAGACGCCCCCATTGACTTGACAGTACCCCTTAGAGAGGCCCCCATTGACTTGACAGTACCCCTTAGAGAGGCCCCCATTGACTTGACAGTACCCCTTAGAGAGGCCCCCATTGACTTGACAGTACCCCTTAGAGAGGCCCCCATTGACTTGACAGTACCCCTTAGAGAGGCCCCATTTGACTTGACAGTACCCCTTAGAGAGGCCCCCATTGACTTGACAGTACCCCTTAGAGAGGCCCCATTTGACTTGACAGTACCCCTTAGAGAGGCCCCCATTGACTTGACAGTACCCCTTAGAGAGGCCCCCATTGACTTGACAGTACCCCTTAGAGAGGCCCCCATTGACTTGACAGTACCCCTTAGAGAGGCCCCCATTGACTTGACAGTACCCCTTAGAGAGGCCCCCATTGACTTGACAGTACCCCTTAGAGAGGCCCCCATTGACTTGACAGTACCCCTTAGAGAGGCCCCCATTGACTTGACAGAACCCCTTAGAGAGGCCCCATTTTGACTTGACAGTACCCCTTAGAGAGGCCCCATTTGACTTGACAGTACCCTTTAGAGACAACAGCCACCACTTTTGAGCAATACTCAAACCTACAAAAGTTGACCTTCTTTTGAAACAAAGTATTTATTGTGCTCCATTTTATTCAAAATCGGGCTATATGTGCAGGCGGTAGACCGCAAACAGTCAATTGATTCGTTTTGGAGAAAATCACAAACAAAAAACGACACTAGTCAAGAGATTGAATTTTATTAATTGTTTTATTGAAACGATTCGCAATGACAAATTTTTCCATTAAAAAGTTAAATAAGCAAGTAGAAAAATTAAAACTTGTTTCGTTTCTTGTTTTGCGATTTTCTTCAAAACGAAGCAAAAACGAGCAAATCTCTAAAGGACTTTTAGTCTTAGTGTTTTGGCCCCCTACACGCTCCTGAAGTTTTGCCATTCAAAATCGGGACACCCTGTATAGTGAGTGAGTAATTTCCGCTACATAAAAGTTTTCAGAACGTAATGGCGCCAAAATTTCACTTCTTCAAGATTTCTTGAGAATAGGTGACAAACATTTTTAAAAAGTATTAAGTATACTTATTCCGTATTTTCCAAATGATACCAGTGATAAGAAGTTATGGGACCGCGCTAAGATGACGCAGTTCTTGTGAATCGGACTTTTTATGGTGTTTCACGTATTGCTTTGTTGGAAATGGAAATTTGCAAATGGCGGTACTGTCTGGAATGTTTCCTTCAAAAGTTCGCGCATGCGGAATTGAACTTTCCCATCTAGCTGAACGGACTATAGTATTCCTAGATGTTGTATAAGATAAAAGCCTATTACACGACGAGAGAACCAACTAAAACTATTTATACCAGAGCAATATTTACCTGCACTTAGCCAGCTGGGGCATATCTGTCTGTAATGGCTTCGACAGTTTGACATCACGCTGTCTGTCTAGTTAGGCTGAATATAGACAGATTTTCAGACAGTTTCCGGTGGACAGATTTATTCTTGTGGTATTTATCATTTTAAAACTGATAACGGTCCATATTTTGTGTGCATATTATTATTGTGTTCTTATAGGGTTGGATAAAATATTTGCAAATTATTCGCCGCTAATTTTTTTTTGCAGGATGTGGGAAATTGCAACAAATAAATAACAATAATAATAAAAAGTTTTGTGCCTTTATCTAAAGTGTGATTGTATGCATTGTGTGGCTTTATTTATTGTGTGACTGTATTTTCAGTCGGACTGTATTTATACGGGGCGACTGTATTACAATCTTTACATGTTTCTGATTTTAGAACATATCAGTTCATAGTCTATGTAGATATGAATTTGGGTACACTAGGCTTAGATATTTAGTTATGATCTGCTGTAAGGTTAGTTTTAGGATATGTTCAAAATTCAACTAATGCTGTTTGAGATGAAAAGTTTTATATTTTTTATACCTACAGAATATTCAAGCGATTACAATTACAGTTACCAAATCATCTGAAATATATAGATTCAAAATAAACATACCTATTTCTGGGTCATATCATGTCAAATCACCTAGTGCTATGTGCCATCACGTCTCACATATTTTTCAACATTTTTTCATGAATTGGTATATATGAGATACCTCAAATTAAATTTTTTCTGTTTTTTTTTTAATTTGAAATTACAGCTTTTTGTATCATATTGGCAGTTTTACTTCTGATATAAGATTTGAAAGTAGTACGTGTTTTACTTTTTTTTCGACAAATCCTGTAAAATTACTGCGGGTCGACCCATAACTCAGCTCTATTGCCTGAATCATTTTTATTATAATGAATATAGCCCAATTCTAGGATTATTTACTGTGCGTTTTGACGATAGCATAAACAGACACGCACAAACATCCTACAATTACAACTATCGGAACCATGTTTAGGGACTTCTGCGTGATCTTTATAAACCCATTTTAATAGTGATTGCCTTGTTTCATCAGAATAAGTGAACACGCACCCAATCAAGACATTTCTTTGCAAGAATTAAACGTCTATTAATGATACCTGCATTCTGCACAATAGCTGAGTTATATATTTTGAGAAAGCGAGCGAGCGAGCGCGCGCGCGCGCGCGAGAGAGAGAGAGAGAGAGAGAGAGAGAGAGAGAGAGAGAGAGAGAGAGAGAGAGAGAGAGAGAGATTTTCTTCTATTAGGTAAGACATTTATTACTATTTTGTTCCTATATTATCTATTTTTCTTTTGTATATTATTTTTATTAATTTATTTAGAATTATTATTTATTTATTTATTTTTTCTTTTATTTATGATTTTTGTTTGATTTTTAATAAATTTATGTTTTTTAAAAAAAAAAAAAGTCTTTAATTGAAGGGCTTAGTCCCAAAGGTGACTAATCCACAATTAGAACCAACTGATAAAATAGGAATTAAAGCTAGAAAGAAACTGAAAAAATTAGTGTTGATGACAGAAATGATTTTGATTGGTCCAATTGAAATTATTTTTGTCACCAACACTGATTTTTTTCAGATTCTTCTTAACTTTAACTCCAATTTTCTCAGTTATTTCTAGTTGTGTGTAAGTCACCTTTGGATATGAGCCCTTCAATTATTACGACTAACCAATGTACTTTACTTTTTGATCAGATGTTAATAAAGGTTGTATTAAAAAAAGAAAAAAAAATCGTAAGTCACGCTTGTAAAGATGCATTCTTCAAAATATGTTGTTTGCGTATATGATAATATGTAATAGATTTTTAGAAGACATGTAAATACTGATTTTTTTTCATTTACGTACCTAGAAAGATGATAGAAAACAGTACTGCCGTATTTTTCGATCTGATTGGTCCTATAGCCTACTCCTGTGACATTCCAGGTTGGATATTACTGTATTATAGGCAGTTATAATAACCTATAATGGGAATCATGTCGTTAGAGAGTTTTCCCTCTAGTGTAGGATGTGGGGAGAATGTACCGGGAGGGGGGAAGGGTGATAAAACGGGATGGCCGCATGGATATTGTTTAAATAAAGCTCCCGCTTTATCGCTGTGGTTCGCTTCGTTTCCCCCGTCCACACAATAAATCATTGTTAGTTTCAATATTTCATATTAGTGTCATAATATATTTACTAGAAAGAAATATCAAACACTAAACTTCAATATGTGTGCGCATGTACGTTCATTTCAAAATTGATTACATAGAGATAAATTCCTCCACTACAGGAGGGAATTGGACAGATTGAGAATACCTGGAAATTTCAGCATTGAGTTCGGTAACGACCATAAAATATTAGATCAAATAATAGCCTTTCTTAAAAAAAATTCTATTTATATAAAAATATATGAAGGACAAATAAATATACAACAAAAACAAAATAAGTAAAATTTGGAAGAAAAAAACTAAAGAACAAAATTTAAAAAAAATGTATAATGCAAATAATAATAATAAAAAAGAAAAAAAGGATAGAGGGGAAATCATTCATAAAAATTGCACAACAAAGCGCATACATTATCATATTTAAACAAACATAGGCAAAACCAAAAATTAAAACCTTAATTTAGGGCGTGTATACCCTAAATATCTAGAAAAACCAAGAAACGTCTATTTTAAACAATGTACATCAAACCTTATTAAATATCTATGAAAACATGTTGGCTGGTTTTGAAACGTACAGATGCGCCTTGTTCCTTTCTGGTTGTAATCGCTGGAAAACCGTATTTGTAGGAACATTATAAGGCTTTCGAATAATGCTTTACGTTTATTAAGATTTTTAACGGGTTTCAACGAATATAATTTTATATCCGAGACTCTAAAGAAAATCCTTTTTTAGCACTTTCCTCCGAAGGAAAGTAGCTATTGAGGTTGCACTCATGACGGAATTTTTGAAAAATTTCTTCAAATCTTTATCGATCCTACCTAGTAGACACCGAAAATGAACCCCGTTAAAACTTCTCTCTCTCTCTCTCTCTCTCTCTCTCTCTCTATATGTCTGTTAACACGATAGCGGCCAGAGTTTTTGTTTTTTCGTCACGAAATTTCGTATATAGCATTCAATTAGCAAACGATTGAACGAGTTCGTTGACCACCAAAATCGGTCCACCGGAAGGGGGGGGGTTTACCCCGAACCCAAAACACTAATTTGACCATGTCAGCCGTAATATTTGTTATATTTCAACAAAACTTGGTATTCGTAGTGGAAATATAGAGAGAAAAGTGAGATGTAAAAATAAACTAAATCGGTTCATTAGGAGGGGGGGGGGTTACTTCGGACCCACAATACCAATTCGCCACTACCAGCCGTGATTTTTGTTATATTTCGACGAAACTCGGTATTTGTAGTGGTAATCTACAGGTAAAAATGTGTTGTAAAAATAAATTAAATCGGTTCATTAGGAGGGGGGGGGGGTTTACTCCGGACCAAAATTACTAATATACTCATACCGGTCTTAATTTCTGCTGTATTGTAACGAAACGCGGTATACGTCGTGGATAACTCATGAGAAAGAAGTGTTGTAAGAATGAGCTAAATCGGTCAATCGGAAAGGGGGGTTTACTTTGTGATATATTTCAATAGAATTAGCTTGCCAGACGTAGGTTCGCAAGGCCGCCGCAAGGAGCGCTTTCTACCACTAGAGGAACTGTATCCTGTTCCTGCGTCAGATCAAAAGACGAAAATATGAGGTTTTTTGTATTTTTTTTTTTGGTTAAATTTAAGGCGTGTCAACCGTTGGTTTTTTGTATTTATTAGTATTATTGTAGTAGGATTTTTTAAGCAAATTGTTCTGGAAAGCAGTTTACACTACCCAAATTCTGAGGAAAGTGCTTAGTTATGCTGCCCCTGCGTGACGGACTTTTTCCATTTAACTGTGATAGCTATTGGCTTGGAAAGGATTTCTTAAGATTCCCCACGCCCAATATCTTCTAAAGCATGTACCTGAAAGCATTAACACAAAAAGGAAAGCGCCTTACTTTTTTTTCGCACGAATTTTCCCCATAGAGCCTTAATTTATAAATATAAAAAACATTTTTGTACCAAATTTCATTCATATCGGTCAATTTTGGTGAGGTAGAGAGCGAACATATATGAATGAATGAATGAAAAACAGTCATGTACAGCTAATTACTGGCCATATTCGCTGACAGCTTTCTTACCATTCCAAGGAATGGTAAGAAATAAATATTATTTATTTATTTTTTAATTTTCTGCACACAATTTATTCTCCTTGGAATGATAATAAACTTTCGGCCTATGTATAAGCCATTAAGTGTTGATGTTTTTTTTTTTTTTTTTTGTATTTTTTCGTGCATCTGCTACTGAGGCGATTAGCACGGCTTGGCTTGTATTTTTTAGCGCGGTTCCTCCCTCCCCCATAGGGAGGAACCCCGCTTATAAGGTTGATACAATGAAACAATCCGGAAGTGCCGACTAGAAAATTTTGCGTTTCAGAACCCCTAGAGACCGAAAATGATGGTGGTTCAAATTTGTATATATATATATATATGTATATATTTATATATATATATATATATATATATATATATATATATATATATATATATATATATATATTTGTCTGTTCGCTCTCTAGCTCGAAGACGAATGGTCCGATTTTGATGAAATTTGGTACAAAAATCCGTCGTCCAATTTGAAAGTTCAAGTTCGTTAACCAGCGAAATCCGCCTACCGGAAGATGGCGTTTGGGGCGAAATTCGCGCAAAAAAAATCGTAACGCTTACGTTTTTGAGTTCATAAGCTTCTAAGTACTCGTTTTATATGATTCCTGGGCTAGGAAAACGAATGAAACCATTTTCAAGGCGATAGCTTTAACCGTTTTTGAGAAAATTGGAAAAATATTTTTTGAATACCGTTTTTGGTTTGGGTACTTAGAATCATGGGATTCAGTTGAAACTTTATCTGCATGTTCTACTTTCATTAAAACTAATATGTTGAAAGTTTTGTTACGTTTGGAGTTAAGGAAGGGTTAGAATAAAATATTTTATGAACAGACATGAAAAGTTTTGGGAAGTTCGTATACTTTCATTAATATCTCGAACACGGTTGGGAAATCGTGGTAAGTGGATAGAAACTATTTGAAAGCTTACTAAATTCTCTACAAAAAAGATTCTAAAACTATTTTTGATTAGGTTATGTCAATCGGAGAAATAAGTGCTTAAAACTTCAAATACGTCTGTTTTGTTCTTATGAACGGGTTTTTGTCGTTCTTGTTGTAATTTTTGTCTCTTTCCCTTCGTTTTTTATTGCTTTTTAGTTTTGTAATTTCTTATGTTGCGAAAATTTTGTGTGTAAAACAGGATATGAAAAATGAGGCCAATTTTCTGTTGCTAGAAATAATATAAATTTTGGGAACTTTCTTTAATATCTCGAAAACTGTTGAGAATTTTGGTAAACGGAAGAATACCATTAGAAAGCTTATTAAATGCTCTACATAAAAGGTTCTAATGAAAGTTTTGATTAGGCGATGTCAATCGGAGAAATAAGAGCTTAAAGCTTTAAAGTAATTGATTTCGCTTATTCAAAGTGTTCTTTTCGCCTGTATTTTATTCCTTGTTTTTTTTTAATTGCTTATAGTTGGATAATGTATTCGAAAATAAAACAGGTTAAGTAAAATAACAAAAACAATTTATTGTTAGAAATATAGATTTCCAAGACCTTGCAACTAGCGGGACGGTTTCTTGTGTTGCCGACCCTTCCAGGTCAGATTGTAAATCCTACCTTTCAAGACTGGTGGAACCAAAATATAACTGTCAGGGTTCGGTCACTGCTACTTAATAAAACTACATTTTATCGTAAAAATGGTTTTATTGTGCCGACGTTTCGGCTTGAACTTCAAGCCTTCATCAGGGCTGTAAATACAAGTAGGACATATTTAACACTAATATATGCACATATCTATGTAAATATATATATATATATATATATATATATATATATATATATATATATACATATATAATATATATATATATTTATATATATGCATATACACATACACATATACACACACACATATGTACATATATATGCCCACATACCTACACATATGGGGTATGTATTATTAAGTAGCAGTGACCTAACCCGGACAATCCCTACCTTGCATCATCAACGGTCAACGATCTCCTCTCAACAAAATAATAACTGCTTCTATTTTAATCTTTCGAAATTAGACTAGGGATAAGAACGGAACCGCGCTAAGATGAGGCAGTTCCTGCGAGTCGGACTTTTTTCTAATGTATTAGGTACTGTAGCTTTTACATCTACACTAAAATATTCTCCTTGTGTTAATTTCTTTTTTGCTAGCTGTAACCTTGAACCTACACTATACATCTACATTAGCTCCTTTTTAACAAATGTCGGAGCTAAAGAAAAGTTTATTATCTACATCTAACATTAATATTTATACTCGTCTCAATATACAAAAGTTAGTTAGATTTTAAACAAATGTTGGACCTAAAACTTACATCTAAACCTAAATCTACACTAAATTCATATTTACATTATTCACACATCCGCAATCACTTACTCAGCTTATAAATACAGTCACACGTTATATACAGTCGCACAATAAATACAATCACACAATAAACACAGTCACACAATAAATGCAGTCGCATAATAAATACAATCACACAATATGATACATATAATCAAATCAGTTATTTGAGACTAAATAGTCCGAGAGCCAGCAACGCTTTTTTCATGAAGTGTTTTATGCATCCTGAAGTCACCAAGTACTGCGCATGTGGGAAAGGTACAAAAATATATTTCCCAAAAATAGAGTTTTATTTAGAAGGCAACTATCTTTAATGTAAAATTAAGGAAATTTTACAAGAATGATAAATATGGCAGACACTTTTAAGGGGTATAACACGTACAAAAAAATTAATTGTTTTTATTTTAATATTAAATGAGAGTTTTATTATCGCTGCCATTAAAACCGGAACAGCTGTACAAGATCACGTGAGCAAGAACCAATGAGAGCACAGAAAACAACCAACACTGCGCAGTCGTGTCATACGCTCTTACGGTTACGCGCAGTGTATTCCAGTCTATCATAAGAAACATTTATTTTCATGTTTCCTGATAATTAAACCCCACAAAAGTGTCTGCCCTTTTGCAATTATTTTCAAATATGTTTATAGAAGACACTGTTTAAATCGCAGCGTGAATAAAGCACTTCATTGATTATTACAAATAAAAACTAGGTACTTAGTTTTTTTTTTATTATTATCATTTTAACCCCCTTAAAAGTGCCTGCCTTATTTATTATTAATTTGAAAATTGCCTTAATTTGCCATTTATTTCATTAATAATAGTTGGCTTCTGAATAAAACTCTATTTTCGGGCAATATTGTTTTGCACCTTTCCCCTATGCTTCTTGTCTACCCAAGAGGTATATTATAGCAAAATTTCAGGGTGCATAAAACACTTGATGAAAAGTGCGTTGCTGGCTCTCGGTCTAAAATATATTAATATCTTTAAGGAATTCTGTCACTCTCTTCACTGAAGCATCGTCCCATTAAGTGGTTTCATAAGATTTATTTAGTCCCCCCCCCCCGATGTAATTCTGATTTTCCGATTTTCTTTCCAGTTTCATCTGCTTATTCCTTAATTTATTTCTTTAGCCGTAAAGGTAGTGGTTTAAAGTACTTATTGAGTCCTTTACGATGGAAGGGGCGAGTGATTCGTATAGACATAGAAATTTCACCCATCGTTATTTTCGTGATTTCTGGTTTCTGAAGCATAAAATTATCTAGTCGGCAATTTTGGGATTGTGTCATGAAGTCAACCACATAAGCGGGTTTCCCCCCCTCGGAGGGAGGGAGAAACACTCAAAAACTCTTTATTGTTTGGCTCACTATGTATTTTGAGATTTTATTTATTTTACAACAGATCTTTCTCATAAGTGAATTAGTTAGACGAAATTAAATTTTAACTAGAATGTGTACAGATTGCGATCCTAGTTCCTTATACCTTTCTGGTAAAATGCTGAACTCCATTTTTCCGAAGCTGTGTAGGCGGATAACTACCTTGGTAAGCCCCAGAAGAGAAAAGCATAAAACCTATCCCTAGATTAGGTTCTACGGCTAGAAGTAATACAGTTAAACGAGAAGGCGGACTTTGTAATTACAAGTCGTAAATGGAAGTTCAAGGCTGTTTTTCTTCTGTCTTTACGTTTACTGCCCTCTTTCAATGATCATCGGGGAAATAGGAAAGTTTGCCTTTGGATAATTTTATTACTTGTAACTCATGAGTTTTACTGCTTCCACTGCAATTACTTCATAATAAAATGCACTGCTCTTTATTATATAGCATGTGAAACATCTTCATTAAGTATGTTCCTTCTCGCCTTAGATTATAAGCGGGTCTATATTTTATTTTTTACCTATCTGCAGTAACCCTGCTAAAAAAGCCTTTTATTTTGTGCAACAAGTTCCTATACACAATGTATATAAAAGGCATATATATAAGAAAAAGCCTAGGAATATAATATGTTTCAAACGGGTTCTAGATGCGTCAAGTAGTTCTCTGTAAAAATACGTTTTTATTTGCAACTATTCCTCATCTGAAAGTCAAAAAAAAAAAAAGTACTTTAATTTATTTAAGTAGTATTTTTGTTAAGGGAGGGGTAATTCAGCTTCGCAGAATGTTCTCAGCATTTAACAAAACGATTCCCTTTAGAGTAACAAAATAAAGAAAAATTGGGGCTTTAGG
The DNA here is from genome assembly GCA_946811695.1 of Gonocerus acuteangulatus. Taxonomy (NCBI): domain Eukaryota; kingdom Metazoa; phylum Arthropoda; class Insecta; order Hemiptera; family Coreidae; genus Gonocerus; species Gonocerus acuteangulatus. Next base: position 20,096,874 of record OX328129.1, on the reverse strand, counting down.
CAGAAGTTTCATTTAATATTAAAAATTGTATTTATTGCCGCAAAAAAAAAAAAAAAAAAAAAACAAAAAAGAACTTATATTTCTCTTACTGAGAACATAAGGGGCTGTAGACAAACATTTCTGGGGGGGAGCTAATTTAGTATGGGCCGTTCCTGGGGATGTAGAAACAAATGTTTATAACCAGACACCTGGAAATCATTAAGGAAGTATTTGATAAACTAAGAACATAGGTACATTAATTATAATTTATAAATATTAATTTGCCTAAACAATTTATTTTTCTAACTTAAACAAAAAAGATAGTGAATTTACATTCTGGAGGGGCTAAGCCCCAACCAAGCGCCACACTTTAGCCGCCACTGAATAAGAACAAAATGTGAAAACTTTTTACATGTATTCCTCATTGTTCAGGACTCAGCAAAACGATTCCCATTAGTGTAAACTAAAAAAGAAAATAAACAAAAATTGGGGTTTTAGGCATAAGTGCCAAAGTTTCAGAGGACAAATAATGAAGGGAAAACAAAACTCCTATTTTACAGCCACTTTTTAAATATCCCTCCTCCATTCACAAGATATTATTCCTGTCTTCTTCCTAAAGAGGTTATTGTTCCATTCACCATATCAGAAGTAACTCTAAAGCTCTGCTGAACAAGGTCACCTCTGAGTTTGCCAGGTGAAGTAGGCTGCCGACCATTGACCTGGTGTTTCATATAGCTCCATAAACAAAATCCAAGGATTTAAATTTAGTGATCTAGGTGGCCAGGTCAGGGGTTCACCTCTTCCTATCCACAGCTGATGGAAAACATCCTCAACTGATTTTCTTGTGGCGAGGGAAAAAAAGGCAGGGCAGCCATGCTGCTGGAACCATATGGACTGCGGCTTATCCTCAAGTAGTGTTGGGAGAATATCTCTTATGAAGTGGGCTTATTGGTCACCAGTTCTCTTGAGACCTGCTTATCTGGGCCACCCTGCATTATAATATTACTACTAAAATATTATCATAATTTTACCTATTTTCATCATCCTTCCATAAGATTCGCTATTCGCAAGGAAGAAAATCCCTTAATCTCCTTAACGCCTAAGTGACAAATTTATGTCACCTCACGGCACTTGAATGGAGGCTTAAGTTCGCCCACTCATCTAGGCAGGTGCCTTCTTAAGCCCCCGAGTCTCTAATCTTATAATGGGATTAGTCCAACCTTTTGGAAAAACACTTAGTAAACGCAGATTGCCTGATCCTGTCAAATATGATTTCGGTATGAAATTTATAAATAAGAAGGGAGGCGTTGGTTGATTCTTATCCGTACGTATCCTATTCATTTATTTATTACAAATATTAGATACAAACTACCACATTGTTGGGCATAAGATTTATGTAGCATAGAAAAAAAATTATTACATTGGATGAATGGGAAATATTATAATCTAAATCAGAAAAGAAGTTACGGCAGATTATTTATTTATAAGTGATCGCTACTACGGCGATTTCACTCCTTCGAGGTGGTGCCTGTATGGTCTAACGAACCAGCATTAAGATAAATATTTCAGTCAATTATTTCCTTAATCAGAGGGTTGAAAATGTCTGTAATATGCCTGGAAGCCACCAGTTACTCAGCAGATGTCTTCAAACCAGATTGTATAGTTTAATATTCTCAAAGTAAGACATTATTGTGTTTATGTACTGGCATATTTAGTTTGAGTTCTCTTCTGTTTTCCGTAATTACCTATTTTACGGTAAAGTCTCTATTGCATATATTACAAATTATGGGCGTATATAAGAGGGGGGGGCTGAAGGGCCCCCGATATTTTCAAATTCATATATACTTGTTATGTGAGAGAATAGTTTTGAAAATGTCTATTATCATTGGGTGCGAGAAATATTTTTTTTCTAGTGCCTGTAGTCAGCTCGATGGGTCAGACTAATCTCAAAACAAGTTAAGAAAGATTAAAATTATTACAAAATGTTAAATAAACGCACTGGGTGACACGTATGGCATAAAGAAGCCTTAAAATAGGTAATTCTTACACGTCCCGATGCAAAAAAAACTTAGAGTAAGACGCCTTTTCGTTTCCTTAGGAAATTTAGTAACCTTTTGAATGGCTCCCAATGATATCCCAGCCCCTTTAGACATATTTCAGATAATATACTATTTCGCCCGAAAAATACTGTTCCGGCCGACAGATTGTTCTGGTTAACGAACTTGACCTTCGAAATCAGACAGAGTATTTTTTTTTTTTTTTTTACTACGTTTCATTAAAATCGGATCATTTTTGAACTCGATAGAGAGCGAACAAATATATACATGAAAAATTTTAAACCACCGTTCTTATCGCGATCTATGATAAAACGGAAACGTAAAATATTGTAATGTGATGGCGATAGCTAGTCGCTGAGGTAATAAGAGGTCAAGAAATGGTTAAATTTCGGCTAAAAAAAAAAAAATGAGCTCTTCGGAAAAATGTGTATTCCGAACGTTTCGATCTGCCATATGACAGCCTTTTCTGCACTAAATGCCTAGGTTTGAGAGGACGACCTGGATAACATTTAGGTGACCATGGATAAGTCTTGCAAATATTATTGTCGGCACTTTTGCGGATTGTGTCAGCAGTTTTCCTGCCGACGGAAGGAGGGAGGAAGCACGTTAAAAGCTTATCAATATGTAGATATACAATTTGCTGCTAGCTTGGATATTTGTGACAATCGGATTTGTATTATCCTCAAAGTTTAGTTTGAGCACCCATTAACCACAGTTGATGCTTATGTAAGTCCAAGTTGTGGCCAATTCAGCGAATATCACTACCCGGACTTGCCCGCGGGCCTTGGTAAACTTCCAAAACCAGAAGCCCGTCTCGACTGCCCCAGGCGTGGAGTGTGAGTGATGCGTAGTCCACGAGCTTCATATTCAGACCGCGAATCGGAAATCTTGTTTCCTCACGAATGATCAAAAAAACAATGGAATCGAACCCACGACCTTTGACATGGAGTGTTAAATTATGTTATATTACCATCAGGTATGGGAAAACCCATCCTCTTTGCAGAGAGACCGATTTTGCTATGGGCACGATATATATCAAGTGTCGTGACGAAGAACAAAAAGTATGGCCGGATTCGTGTTATGTACATATTTGAGAATATATATATATATATATATATATATATATATATATATATATATGTAACAAGGGTATCAGTTTTGGTATATAGTAGGTAGGATCGATGAAGATTTGATGGCATTTTTAGAAATTCGCTCATCAGTGCAGCCCCAATCTCTGCTAAAAGCAAACCAACGAATAAAATATTCAATTATTTTTTTTTTTTTTATTTTTTTTTTTTTTTTTTTTTTTTTTTTTTTGGTCTAGGGCAAAATGGACTCCAGTAAGGGTGTTCCCTCACTACTTAACCTATTTTGACGAAGGAGGGTCAGTGCCGGCTCGCCTTTCCCTGAGTGCAAACATAGGCTAGACTTACAATCCGAGAGCTTTCTGGGTCAGGTTTTGTTTACAATCTATGTACACTAGGTTCGGGCTTGATTAACATTTGTGTTTACTTCAAATACTTTTAAATCCATTTCAAATTGATATTTTTAATTTAAAATGCTTAGGTTTGCCGTTTTATAAACAAAAAAATCCGACTTGAACAAACTGCACTATTTTACCAATTTTCCATAACGCCCATATCCCTCTTAAAATTAGTAATTCCCGGAAAAAGTTAATACTTTGTGAAAAATCTAGACACCTTCCCAACGAAATCTTGAAAAATAGGCGCCAATATGCTCAGAAAACTCGAGAAATACTTCCGATTGGAATGTTAAATGAAAACTGATTTGACTCGTCTTTGGTAAAATAATCGCATCACTAATTGACACCTTCATTGTATTAGGCTGTGCACACATACGGCCGAGTACGGCAATGAAGTACATTATGCGTAGAGGATAATGTACTTCATTATCCTCTACGCATAACTCCTGAAGTACCGCTTTTTTTTTTTTTTTTTTTTTTTTTTTTTTTTTTTTTTTTTTTTTTTTTTTCTACTCCAAATAAACTACGGATAATTGAATTTCATTACACATGTAGTCACAACCTAAATGCATCAAGATACATTTTGGCACAAAAGAAAATTCGTTTAAAAGCTACATATACTCATGAGACTTCCTGGGTAGTATCAATTTTTTCAGGAATAAAATAAGTGGTATTAAATATTGTTTTACTTTTCACTAAAAACTATGAGATTTTTACTCAGTGATAAAACGGTTAACAAAAACATGTTTTGTGATCATGCCTATAAATGAAATGGAAAAGCAATATTACAGCAGTATTCTACAACAAATTAGGTATAAACAATTTTAGTTCAAATGCGATTAAACACCTTCGGTTTTGGAGGTTATTCCCTCTCGGCACCACTGTGCGTCGGTGCTCTGAAAAAAAAAATGAATAACTGAATTCATCTTCTTTAAGTACCTGAACTGAAAATGAATTAGTAAAATTAGTTTTATTCGCTTTTCAGATATCTCCTTTAAAATGCCTGAATTAATTTTCCATTAATTCCTCATTAATTGCATAAGTTGAAAGCTGCAAGTACTACGATTTTTTCACGCGATTATCGCGGATAAACCAGCTTTCCTGTCGCTGGAGTCTGGTTGTAATGACCTTGACCTTTTCAAAAGATAATTTTGTATCACAATTTATGGAAATTGGGCGCTTTTTGGAGTATCTTCAGAGCGCACAGACAAATAAATATAAATTGCTGTGTTTTCGTAATCTGCGTTTATATGCAGAACTTTGACAATAGAAATCCTCTATCGCTTCTTGGTATAATGACGAAGCCGTTTTGAATCATGTGTATTTATAAGTTTTTCTCTCGATCATAATAAACGTCGGCATTTTCTTATATTATGTTCTCAAGGACAGTTATCGCTCCTAGTGTTCACCTCTTGAACAAAAATATTGCGGGTTATTTCAGAAATACTATTGGACCGTATATCTTGTCAACAACAGTTAGATTGATGTCGGAAAGTTATCGACAAATGTATTGGAGCTGTTCTTTTTAATTTTGTTGGTCTAATTTATATATTTACAGTTAAGATATTACTATTTTGACCTCAGGAAAATAGATAAATAATATCAATGAAAAAACTAATATTAAGGAAGCTACGTTCCTTCAAAGGACAATTCGCTTTAAAGGATCTATCTAAGCCTGGAAAATTGACTAATATTTGATGAAATTTGACACTGGCACTTTTTTTTGCGCGCGAAAACAAAATCCCTGCTCTTAATGCTTTGTGTTCATAGGCTTCTAGATAAATTTTTGTAGGAAGTTAGACGCGGGAAATCGAATGAAATTAGTTACCCGTTTTTTTTTTTTTTTTTTTTTTTTTTTTTTTTTTTTTTTTTTTTTTTACGGCGCATCTACAACTTGAAATTATTACATAACAAAGCCTGTCACATCGGAGCTGCGCAACTAAGCAAATTTCGCAGAATTTAGCTATTGAGGTTGCTCTCATCATCCCGCTATTTTAGATTTATAAAACTTTGCTCCCGCCGTTTTATATTTCAAAATTTATATAAAAAGTAATAATAAATAAATATTAGTTTTTAATCATTTTTTTTTTGTACTTTTACATGTTACTGAAAAATGTTGGATATTAGGTATATTTTCAAAATGAAAGCTAATCTATATATATAAAAATCACGTGTCTGTTTGTTTGTTCCTTATACAAATCCACACCGTTTGACCGTTTTTGACCAAACTTGGAATAATGGTAGGTCTTGATACGAGAAATCTCCTAGGCTAGGTCAAAAAAATCTAGCAGCTGTCTGTCTGTATGTTTGTCCCTTATACAAATCCATACCGTTCATCCGATTTTGACTAAACTCGGTACACATGTAGATCTTAATCTGAGGAGAGTCGAAGGCTAAGTCAAAAACGTCTACCAGCTGTCTGTCTGTATGTTTGTCCCTTATACAACTCCACACCGGTCGTCGGATTTTGACTGAACTCGGTACACATGTAGATCTTAATCTGAGGAGAGTCGTAGGCTAAGTCAAAAACGTCTACCAGCTGTCTGTCTGTATGTTTGTTCTTTATACAGACCCACACCGTTTGACGGATTTTGATCAAACTGGGCACACAGGTTGGTCTTGATCAGGGGATTGTCATAGGCCAGGTCAAAAACGTCTACCAGCTGCTGTCTGTATGTTGTTGTTTCTTTTTATAAGCAAGACCTATTTTTACCAAACTTGGCATACTCGTATGTCTTGATACGGGGGGAGTTATAGGTTATGTCGAAGCCGTCTAGGACTTACAGTTGAGAGGTCACGGGTTCGAAACAGTTACAGATTCGTGTTATTAGATTTTAATAATACTTATTTGGTTTCTAATTTATTTAGGCTTTTCTACATGCAGAAAGTAGGTGTAGCATGGCACGCCGGGTAACAGCTAGTGTGTAATAAAAAAAAAAAAAAATAAAGCCTTCTTTGCTTGAAGATAAGAAAATGATTAAGGCTCGAGGTTACAGGACGCGATCTGTCGCGGCGTTCTGCGATATGTATACATCACATAGGATGCGATATGTATACATCACATAGGATGCGATATGTATACATCACATAGGACGCGATATGTATACATCACATAGGACGCGATATGTATACATCACATAGGACGCGATATGTATACATCACATAGGACGCGGTATGTATACATCACATAGGACGCGATATGTATACATCACATAGGACGCGATACGTATACATCACATAGGACGCGATACGTATACATCACATAGGACGCGATACGTATACATCACATAGGACGCGATACGTATACATCACATAGGACGCGATACGTATACATCACATAGGACGCGATACGTATACATCACATAGGACGCGATACGTATACATCACATTGGACGCGATACGTATACATCACATAGGACGCGATACGTATACATCACATAGGACGCGATACGTATACATCACATAGGACGCGATACGTATACATCACATAGGACGCGATACGTATACATCACATAGGACGCGATACGTATACATCACATAGGACGCGATACGTATACATCACATAGGACGCGATACGTATACATCACATAGGACGCGATACGTATACATCACATAGGACGCGATACGTATACATCACATAGGACGCGATACGTATACATCACATAGGACGCGATACGTATACATCACATAGGACGCGATACGTATACATCACATAGGACGCGATACGTATACATCACATAGGACGCGATACGTATACATCACATAGGACGCGATACGTATACATCACATAGGACGCGATACGTATACATCACATAGGACGCGATACGTATACATCACATAGGACGCGATACGTATACATCACATAGGACGCGATACGTATACATCACATAGGACGCGATACGTATACATGACATAGGACGCGATACGTATACATCACATAGGAAGCGATACGTATACATCACATAGGACGCGATACGTATACATCACATAGGACGCGATACGTATACATCACGTAGGACGCGATACGTATACATCACGTAGGACGCGATACGTATACATCACGTAGGACGCGATACGTATACATCACGTAGGACGCGATACGTATACATCACGTAGGACGCGATACGTATACATCACATAGGACGCGATACGTATACATCACATAGGACGCGATACGTATAAATCTCAT